>QVAJ01000214.1:645895-670495 GCA_003546035.1 Mixornis gularis | reverse complement strand
AAAAAATCCATTTTTCCTTTTTCTGGTATCCTATCTTCCTGCCAATTGCCATGGTTTTTACACTAATGTTCAATATAACATTAAGATTAGAAAAATAGCTGTTCAAGCCGATTTTGCAAGACAGTTTGGAAGAAATTATTGCCACCRAGCTGCAGAACCATGCACTTTCCTTCTCAATTTGCTTGTGTTGAAGAGTTTGAAAATTGGTCACTGGGCCCTGAGGATACCTGCATGTATTCACTCTGCTAATTTTGGGACAGGCACGTTGTCAGAGCACAATTGGGCTTTACCACTTAGGTGGAACAGGCTGTATTCAGCRAGGCTTCTGAGCTCTGTCCTGCTTGGTGGGGTTGAGGATGTCATGCCTTGGTGACCAAGCTTGAGAGGATCTTCATTTGCCTTTCACCATGGATTTATGGCCCTTGGCCAAATTAAGTTCTCCTGATGCAATATGTGCATGGAAGCACAGATAGAAGTTCTGGCTTCCCTGTAATGGGATAATGGAAAGTCTGTGGGGAACGGGACAATAATTTCCCCATTATGAATGGGCCTAAGAAATGAGTTTTCAGTTCCATTAATGTAAGTCTTCTCTATGCCCACTCAATTTACTGTCGGCTGCGCCTCTGGGTCTGCTCTAAGAAATGCTTCTGCACATGTCTGGACTGATTAAGATTCATATAAAAAGATGCTTTCTATATGAAATGCATTTTGGCACTGTATTGACATTGGAATATATTACTCTCTTAGCCTTTAACAGTTGAACAAATTTAAATGAAGTGATGGCTCGTTTTTACAAGGTGATAAAATGAACATAATTGGGTTAATAACTTAATCTGGGAGCCTGGAATTAGATTACACGTACCTGTATGCACAAAATTTGATTAGAGAGAATCTGATATTCCATTCCACTTGCTGCTTGTGTGACCTTTGGTTRTTCCATATCACTGCCTAGAAGGAGCCAGTTCAGACCAGCCACTCCAAATCTGATGGTGTCACTCATTCCAACCCCAACTGCTTTTTGTCTGTACTGTTTTCTTCCTACAGGACAACATTTGTTTCCCTTTAATATTGCTAAATAAACTTCCTGTAGAAATGTCAGACACAAGAAGAAGGGTTTAGGGCTGCTTTGGCAGGTGGCTCTCACAATTATTTYCCAATGGAAACAAATCAAATTGGCTGAGATGAATTTTGGGGATACTGGCAGTGATTAGTTTGGCTATTTGTGGGATTTGGGGTTTCTTTTAGGGAGTTTAATGTCAGTTTTCCATTGCAAAGAGCGCCACAATGGAGTTGATTGCAGCCACTTGGTCATTCCTTGAGCCATCAGCAACTTCTGTCACCAGGACTTTGGGAACAGAACAAAAACTGCCAGAACCTACTCCTGGACACTAAAATTACTCACCCTGTTTCCTTGCCTGGCTAGAAGCTGCAGTAACATCACTCTCTGCTTCAAATAAATCTGTCMATTGACAGAAAATACTAAATGTGATAATGAGGCACAGCTCGTTGAGTCTTGTGTACACACTCATAGGCAATGGTCACTTCAGTGTTTTATCTCACTAATTGTCACTTGACCTGCATGTTACTAGTTGTGTCGGTGTGCTTCCATCACATTCTGCTTTGTAGCCGCCCCTTTTCCCTCTTAAAATATTAAAATACTGCCCTGGGACCACTGGGTTGTATTTGTGACCTGTGCTCATGATATGGCATAATAAATGGATTCTAATTGATTTATTACCCTTTCAGGCTGGAACACTTATGTACAGCTAATTTAAATGTTGACAGCAGATGAAAAGCTTAAATACCAATTGTAGTTCCAGGAGAAAAGTTGTTTTAAATTAATCACTTAAAATTCAGATTCAATGTAGTCAAGTTTAGCGATTGAATAGACTAYTTAAATAGAGCATCAAATTAATAGATCTGGAAGTCTCTAATGTTGGAATGAACAAATTAAAGCATCAATGCTCATTATTTCGCCTTTTAAGGATGAGCTAATGTCAAAGCTGAGCGAAGGCTGGCAAAAGTTACTTTTTTACTAGGACACGTTCATTAGCCCTTTGTTTTATTATCAGGAGGTGCAGCAGCCCTTCCTCTGTGTGATGGATTCTGTTTTCAGTGCTGTGTGCTTGGGTGTGTCAGGGTGGTGTGAATCATCCACGTGCTGGGTGAAGTTGATCYCCACACCTTGATGATGAAGGTTAATATATTAAATGTTATATGTTGAAGGTTATAAGGTTATAGTTCAGCTTATGTCCTAATATGGGCGAACTGTTTCCTCCTGTCCCAGATGTTTTTCTGCCTGTGGGTGTGTGTTATTAGCAGTTTTATTCACTAAAATCTGTGGCAGTAAAATACAGTGTGGTATTTTTCACTTCTGGTTATAGTTTTTAAATTGCTTTTTCTTGCTTCCTGTTGCTGTGCAAACTTTGTGTGTGTGTATATCCTCTGTGATAAAACAAGTTTGCATTGATTACAGCATCCTTGAAAGTTTAGTCCAATTTGTAGTAAATGTTTTTATTGTGCTTATTAACAGATAGTATATATTCCTGGTATTGTATTATAGTATTATGTCTGTCATTGTAACACCTCCAAGGGAATGCAGATGAAATTATTAATCTCAGAGTTTCAGGCATCATCTTCATGATATCTCTGAATTCCTTCTCCTATACAGGATTTTATTCCKAGTACAGTGTCCTTCTGTGTAAACACATTGAATCTCAGATTTTAAGAAATGATTGCTATCATGCCATCATTTTAAGAAATTATTGCTATCATGGGCTCTTGACCAATGATTGCAGCTGAAAATCTGAACCAAGTGTTACCTTGTCTAAGGCATGGACTGTGAGTGTGCAGAAGAGAATGTAAGACTGTATTAGTTAAGTATTTGCACTTTAAATGCTTCTAGACATGTTTTCTGAGAGAAAAACTGTCACGGAACATAAAACAATCCATTTTTAAGAGGTGAAAATAATTCAGGGGCACAGAAAGAAATGGTCTTTTTTTTTTTTACAGAAAAAAAGACTCAAAAGATTGTTCTCCCTGTAGAGGAAGGCATAGAAAACATCAAGTAGCTGTTATGTACAATGACACAGTGGGGAGAACTTGGTTTGTTTGTGGTGCATGAAGAAAACGGGAGAAGTTTAATGAAACTGAACAAGCCACGGAAATCAACAGCTGACATAAAAAGTGTGTAACGCTTGATTACTTTACAGCTCTAAAATATTAAGCCACGTCTTTAAAAGAAGTACAAGCAGAAGGTGGAAGGTGAGGTGCTGGGATTAGACCCCTGTAGGTCAATATTTAGCCATGGAAGGAAAAGCCTCTCAGGTTACCTGGTGTTCAGTCAAATGAATGAAGCCGGGTTTCCTCTGGGGGTGTGTCCTTTGTCACCTGAACATCCCCAGTGAATTMACAGCAGCTCCTTTTCTTTCTCCTGCCCTGSACTGCWCAGGAGACCCTTAGCTCTGCTGGGTCAAAAGGCTTTGGCTTGGGTGAGGCGTGATTTGGCTGATGGGCCTAAGTGTGACGTGATGGATTGTCCGAGTGCTGCCAGACAGGCTGCATGGCTGCAGGCAATGGCCTGGTGCAGGAATGGAGGTGTTCCTTTAGGTCTGTCAGCAGGTGTTCCTGATACTCTGGGAGTTTAATT
Source organism: Mixornis gularis (assembly GCA_003546035.1). NCBI lineage: Eukaryota > Metazoa > Chordata > Aves > Passeriformes > Timaliidae > Mixornis > Mixornis gularis. The sequence goes on along the minus strand of QVAJ01000214.1, from coordinate 666,846 downwards.
GTCCCAGAGACTTTCATGCCCTTTCATTTCGGTTCTGATGGAGTTGGCCAAAAGGTTCCAAAGTCACGTTTTGGTGATGGAAGAAGGGAAACTGTCGTGGCCAGAGCAGTCACATAAGCCTTTTTGCTATGTGAAACTGGAGCTAAATGAGTAAAACTGGGTTTTGGAAGTAATTTAAATAACTCTGCGTCAGGGCAAAAAATGGAGCTGGATTACGTTCATGAAGTGGAGAAGACGTTTATCTTTAAGCATAATTTTATCCTTTAACTGTGTCCATCTGGATTTCTTATATCTTCCTTGGAAACATTTGGTATTGGCCACAGTTGGTGAAATGATACTGAAGAAGTTGAATCATGATCTTGTCTGGCAATTCCTGGACTGCTAAGTCTACCATGCTGTCCTCATTACCCTGATTAATACAGCATACAAATATTCTTCTTTTACTAAGTAATTTGATGGTCCGTGCTGATAATTTAAGACATTTTTATTCCTTCCAGAATTTTAAACCCAACTTCTGTTGCAATTGAGAGCTGGAGTGGCTTGTGAAGGGATAGGAAAGTGCTGAAGAGCAAACTGGAGCAGCCCTCCCTGACTTTTGAGTGTAGCATATGTTGTGTGTTGTTCCAGCTCTCTACTCTACAAAAAAAAGGGGAGAGCTGAAAGAGTTGCTGACAGACCARCATAGTTTTTGTGGTGTGTGATATGTGCCAAACTTCCAGGGATCCAACAAAGCCATCTGGTTTCACATTTATCAAAGGTCAGTAGTTATGCATTCCAGCAGCACAGCTGAATTGATTCACTGACATGAAGGTAATTATGAGCTCAGGTCAGGGTGATGAAGGTATAGCAGTGAAAAACTCTGTCTTTTGGTGTCAATCCTTTTAGACTGTCTAGACTGGACTAAACTGAAGTGTTGGTAAATTCTGACTTTTCTTCAGAGTATGTGGACTTTGGTGTMCACCAAACCATCAAACTTTTGAGAGAAAAGCATTGACTTATTGGAACTATCCATATAATATAGGGTGTTTTTTTAGCAAAAGTTCTAGAAATCAAAATAAAAAACTGGGAAACTTTAAACATRGCATTGGAAGGGGAAGGATTGAAGGATCTGGTACGAGTCTTTCTGACACAAAAACCAATAAAGCAGCTCTTGATTTGGGACTTGGTTTTAATGGTTCCAAGCATAGAGATTGTGTCATTACATTTGTCTGTTAAAATTCATTTATACAACTAATTTTCAGGATCTTTATGAAACAACATTTTCTTGGTTAAATTTTCATTAGCTCCTCATATAAAAGCAGCAGAAACAGAGCAGAGTTTTGCTCCTCTGGTTCACACATTTATCTCTAGTTAGCCCACATTCTAGCTAGCACTAGAATCTTTTTATGCATAATCTAAACTATGAGGTTATGTGGTTTGGAAGCATCACAGCCATGTGACAATCTCTGCTTATAAACAGAGATGTTGTAGCTTCAGAGTGAAACGTGCCTTATAACTGAAGGGATRTACTTATATCCAGAAAGGATCCACCATCCTTGTGTGAGAGGTTGAGCTTAGAGGATCAGAAGTTCCTTGATAGTATTATTGTTTTTATTCACTGATATTATTCCATGATTTCACTCTGTTGATAGCATTTCCAYGTTACAGACGAGGAATGGAAAGCAGGTTCATCCTCCTGGACCYAACACAGAGGTGAAATGCAGCGTATCGGTGACCACTATATACCTTCATTTATTACAGTGCCAAGCAAACTAGATTAGTTTCTTCTATCCTCTCCACAGAAAATCCCCTGTGCCAGTGTGCCCATGAAAGCTCAGTTAAGTGCTTTGGAGAAGTTATTTTCCCCCATAACACAGGGTTTATCTAGGAGTCTTTAAAGAATAAAGAGCCAAATGCATAAATTTGTTGTTCAGCTTGGATACGTGTGCCATGTGCCACTTCTGCTCCTTCAGGAGGAAGGGAGAGATCTGTGACATAATAATCTGTACTGTAGTTCTTATAACCAGGAAGGAAAGATCTTTCTTTATTTATTGTTCCTCATCATCACCCTCTCAAGAGGAAGCTTCCATAGTCTTGAAGTTCATCAAGAACTATTCCCCCTTCCCAACTTGAACTCTTCTAAGCAGAAGAACTTTTGCTAAGTCATCAGCATCCGAATTCTTCCCTTTCAACAAGGAAGCATTCYGAGGTATTGATTACTTTTCTTCCTTTCTTTTTCTAGTAAGAAAAGTGAAATCTGTTGCTAAGGCTYATGTTTCCTCAGCAGATTCTGCTGCTTTCTGTGGAAACATATCTTATCATGCAGCCTGCTTGAGCCCAAGAATGTTTTGAAAGACAAGTACTCAGCAGGTAACCCATTTTTGTGAAAGACTACCCATCCCTCTGATCAAAGTTTTAGCTTTGGCACAGASTTTGCCAGCTGACAGCACTCACTGGCCATACTTTAATTACTCCTTCAGCAAACRTTTTACAGGTTGGAAGATGTCTGTATAAAACTCCACCGGTCAGAACTGAGTGGAAGTTTTGCTATTGACTTCAGYGAGGTCAGGATTGCATCTTTTAGCACTGTTAAGTGGAAAGACAGAAACCTTTCCTGTCAGTAACCATTAGTTGAGGAACTGCACTGGAATTATTACCAGAACTTTATTGGCCCAATAAATCAAAGTTGTTCAAGCTATTGAGGGCAGCCTAAAGGTACTGCTGGGTACAAACCAAGGGATCAYGATTCCTTTCACTGTTTCTCAGCATTTATTTCTTCTCCCCACTTTTGGGAAGAGGCAAAGAGTAGGAAGAAGGAAGCCAATCCTGCACTGCAAAGCTACARTTCTATCATGATTAGTTTTTTACTGATTTAAAGCGAAACTATTAATCCATGGTTGAATAAATTGCTGTAAAATATAGTTACTGAGTGGTTTTGCTTCTTAGCTTTTACCTTTTCTCCATAAAATTTCTGCTTGATTGGCCAGGATTCAGTGAAACCTCTCATTAGGGCCCCATGGTTCGTTAGAGCTTAAAGAGGCATCGCTGAAAATTGAATTGACTGTGCTGTGATTCTCTAGCTGCTGTGGTTAGTGATGCTGCTCTGGTCTGATGTGATGCTGTGTCCTTTGCCTGCATAAATCTTTCTCAACTCCATAGTATGTGTTATGGAGTTAATTTGTTTAATATCTAAGCTCTGAAATGCAGGGTCAGGAGAGAAACTCTTTGTACAATGTAAAAAGAATATAAACAGGGAATGCGTTTCATTCTGAAATGCTTTCAAGAAATTACTTTGACGATCTGTACCAAACACCAGTTTTCACACTTGGGTTTTCTTCATTATCTTTTGATTTGAGAGATGAGACTGGCAATTCCTTAGGCTTGCTACTGCCATTAGCCAGATTGATAGAGGAACAAATGCCATCATGAAAAATCAGCCTTTAAAACTTTTCTCCCCGTCCCCCAATAAATGGAGTAATAAAGCATAATTATGTTTTTTTAATCAAACTTAGAGCCATGTTTGCCGGAGCATGAATGTGATTTGCATACGTAATTCATTGACACCAAAACTGAGTCTGTCCTGATTTGAATCGTGAAATAAAATACATGGAAGGGGATGGGCTCTGAYTTATGAAACTAATGACTGAATTGGTGAAAACAGCAACAACACAAATATTTCTGCACGTGCAGGCAAAGAGAATCCCCAGCTAGACCTATTAACATGGTTTATTTTGTGAAACAGGGAGAGGAGCCCATGACATGTGAAATGATGGCACAGCTAATAGTGGATCTTTGATCTGGAGTGATGGTGATGTGGCTCTGTTTGACCCAGGAACTGGTACCTTTTTGCCCTTCAGCCGAAAGTCTGACATTTTACAAAATATACTGGTCTTTTAAATGGCAGCATCAAGCTTTTTAAATGGGCAGAAATTGATTCTTTCAAGGAACTAACTAGGCCTTCCCTGCCTTGCTGTGGAGGTGCAGAATACCTGGAGGAGGAGAAACACAGGATGATGGCTCTTCCTAAGAGCAGGGAGGAATCTTTTTGGTCTTCCTGTGTGAAAATAAATATAAATTCATTTATTTTGTTGTTTTCATGCATAAATCATCTTCAAATTGCCAAGAGATGTGAGGGTAATGTGTGGCTGTAGGTACACAAGGGAGGTTTGGAGTTAGATGAACGTGTTTGAAGAGAGCTTGCAAGCCTCTGCTGTGGGTATAAACATTGTTTAAATTTGTTATGAGCAAGCCCCAGAAAGAATATTGCAGCATTTTTTTTTGTTGGTGTCACGTAAACTTGGGTTTATCTCAATAAATAGAGAGTAAGAAGCAATGATAATCTCCATTTTAATCTATGTACTCTGTGAAATGAAACATCATGCAAAATTACTGGGTTTTGTCTCTGAGGAGCTAGAGCATGCTGATACAATGACATATTTAATCAGAAGGAATATATTTAATAAGATGGATTTATGTGTCAAAAACTGCAACTAAATGACACAGGAGCTGCTTAGAGATACGAAGACACAAAATTTACACTTTCTATTCCATTTCTATGAAATGAACATTTAAAGGTCAGGAAGAAAGGCTAGTATTTGCATTTAAATGGTGATATTTTAAGTTGAAATGGTGATTGCTGACCTCTGTCCTGACTCAAGTGGGTTTTTGTTTTGTTTTTGGGACTGGGAATAAGGCACCAGAAAAAAAGGGGAAAAAAAAAGAAAAAAAAAAAAGGTCAAATTACTATAAATCAGTAAAACGTTACAACTAGTCTCAGCTTCTGTGTTATTACCACCTGTTTGCACATATTTGATCTTCATCAAGCTGTTCTGTGCTTTCTGTAGCTTTAAATAAAGTTTGGCCTCTACCCATAGCCAYTGTAGGGTCTTCTGAGGGGGAAAACTTTACAAATTCAAGGAATCTGAGTAAGAAAATACCACGGGAAAGTGCCAGCCCACATGTTCCAGCTCCTTGTTTTCTCGGAGCAGACACATTTCTCACCRTGTGCGTGAGACACTTGAGACGTTTCTGCTGTTCACAGGTCTGAGGTTCAGCCCAATACTCACTTGAGAGAGTTATGACATTTTCKTTGTGCACTGCTGGTGCACAAAGTGATGCTCCAGCTTTGGAGCTACACCAAAGCATCTCAAGGGCTCAGGTTTGAGGGGAAGAATGTTTTTCTTTCTGCCTGCTCCGATTTTTACACTCATATTTTTGTACTCATATTTTTCTATCTACTTCTGGTGGGTGGGATGTTGGTAGCCTGTAGCTGGGTATCTCCATGCTCAGCTCTGTGTGCCACTCTGCAGCAAGTGGTGCTTGCACTGCCCTGTGTGCTCAGGAGCTGAGTTTCTCGCATTCATTTGCACAGAGTGAAAATATTCATGAGTAAAGATGGTTTTTTTCCATTCTCCTCTTGTTCTGTGAGAGGGAGGTGTAGACTTAGAGAAAAGATGAAGATACAGCTGTGAATTCTCTGTTGGTCCCAGTGATGCCTTGGGGAGGCTGAACTGAAACAGACTGGACAGAGCCAGAGAATAAAGTAGGGATTTATTGAAAGGCCTCCAGGATCCGCCTTGGCAGGACAGGGCCTGACCAGGCCTACACCCAAGGTGGACACAAAATGGACACAAAATGGATGACTGGTCATGAAGTCTTACATTTTTGTAAGTTTTGGTCCATTTGCCTATTGGGGTTTTAATTGTCCAATTCCAGCTTCAGGCTGTGAGGTCCCATCCTTCTTGTTCCTCCCTTCAGTCCACCCTTGTTTGTGCTTTTGGGCCTGAAAGTTGTCCTTGGTCTTCAGCAGGMAAAGGATTTGTTTTATCTCCCTTCTCTGTGAAGAGAGCTTAYTGACACTTAATTGGAGGCTCAGAACTGCACCCCTGGGCAGCACAGTCTGAAAAACATGAAAGTTTAAACTTGAGSCATCACCAGTTTGGGCCAGGCTGTGTAAATAGAGAAGTTGCAGTCCTGAGATTCAGGACTCAGTGTTCTGGTGCTGACACCTGTTCTGTGGCAGCACTGCAGGTAAGGCTTAGCTTGGTCTTTTACAAAGTCCTTGAGAGAATTCTCACTTTTTGTCACACCACTTAGAAGTGTGTGCAGAAGAAATGCTGTGTTACCTTGTGAGAACTGCCTCTAAAATGTCACCTGCATCATCTTCTGAGCTGTCAAGAGTGGCAGCAAAACTTTGACTTATTTGTTAAAGAAGCTCCTTGCAGCAGGGGTTTGCTGAGTTGGAAATAGTGCAGTAGATGRGAGAGACGTGTGGAAAACACACAACCTGAAAGAGACTTAAAAAGTGCTAATATTTAAAAAGAAACCTGCTATTCTTAAAACKTTGATAAATAACTCTGTATGTCCTTGCAGTATATTATACTGTAAGTATTCTCTGTAATTAGGTAGCATTTAGATTGTCTGTGTATTTACTCTCTTTAAATGTTGGCTATTATATATTTCAAWTTTTCTAGAGAAAGGAGATTGAGTAGTTTGTGCTATTTCCCTGCTGGTATCTTCCTWAAAAATTCTGTTGTTAAAACTACATGATTGTGACTTGTTTTTATAATTCTGAAATATGAAATACTCATGAACTATTTGGAGCTACCTGTCCAGACTGCCATCTGCACATAGTCAGAGAACTGGAGGAAAAAAAAAACACAACAGGAAAAGTTTTTATTACCCYTTGGTAATGATAATATCTTAAGACTTATTGGTAATAAAAATTTCAGCTAGAAATATGAGTTTTTAATTGATCCTACCCTATTAATAAATCATGTTCAGGGCTTAAAGATTCCCGTTCCCACAGACTTGAGCAGGGGTGAAGGGTCAGCTCTCCTTGTAACTGCTCRCCTCTTGGAAAAGGGAGAACTCCTCCTTTCTCAGCCCTCACTCAGTTTTGGGCAAAACAAGGTATTGAATTTCCAGTTTGATCTGTGCTGCCTCATGAGTGACTTCCAAAGCTGCCGGGGCGACTCCTGGTTTTTTTCTGAGAACACTGCATTGCAGTAGATCTTGGGCTCGAGGTGTCAATGTGTTTTTTCACTCAGAAACACACTTTGTTTTTTCAACATGACTTCTAGAGTCTTGCTGCTCTGGGAGAAGCGTTTCTTGCCTCGTGTTGGTTTTTAATTATTGATCAGACTAATTATGATTAATACCTATCAAGGCTCTTCATTTTCCCATGTCAGTTTTTGTAGTGAGCACCCCCTCTCCTCATGATGGACTTTTTCTTTCCTTATTAATGCTGAGAGAAGCCAGAGGTCATGGCTGAGCAGTCAAGTAACTGTAAGCACAGCTTCCTGCAGTTGGGTTCCCTAGTGTCAGAATTCTTGGAGAGATGCTGCTTGAGTGCTTGAGGCAGGAATGGTTTGAAAACTAATGAGTTTGCTTTGCATGTGTGGACCATTACATCTGYATGTAAATATAGTGATTATTTYTTGACCTTCAGCTGTAAAAGGAGTYAATCYGCAGAAGAAACGTGGAATATGTTGATAAATATATTTGAGCTCTGCCACCTTTATTTCATCAAGGATTTGTCATATTTTTTGATTTTGGGGTGATACAGAACAAGGTCCATGTTTTTGCTGGTAATCCATCCATCATGTTAGTGGCTGGAGCCASCATWARTGTTCTTACATGAGTAAGATTGGCRTGTCCTGAACAAGAACCTAAACTTTGTTGTACTTTTCAATTTTTGGGTATCCAGCAYTTACTGTTGACCTTGGGCTTAGCCATTGGAAGGGGTTTTCTGGATGGTATTTCTATAGACCAACATCCTTACTGTGTGACAGGAGGTTACGTTGCTCTTTTTGAACAAGATGTGCTTGTAGACCTAAAATCTCTGTCTCCTAAAACAYATTTCATATGTGCACACATCTCACTGTCAGGAAGTAACAACCTATTCTGTTTTAGCTGAGGAAGGTGAGACTGTTTAAAACCCAAGATTGTTGGTATAGAAGCTTCTAAATTCAGGGCTCATTAATCAATTTTACAATCAGAGCAGCAAAAAATAAAAAGTGTATCATCTAGAGCTGTGATTATTTCCATCAACGACAGCAGTTTAAAATGTGACTTGTGTAACTAAGGTAGTAAGTAGGAAATTAAAAAAAGAAAAAAAATTCCCCCGAGACTATAACATTTTAAATTGGAGGTGATATAACAAGYGGGAAGCAGCCAGGAAAACTTCTGCCTCTTGCTTTTTGCAGAGTGAAGAGTGAACTTTTGACATGCTGACTTAGAGTCTTCATCTGAATTTGCCTAATTTGAGATACTCTAGCTTCATATCTTCTGACATCCACTCAGGACCCAGYTACTTCTGGCCAAATTCCTGAGTCACAAGAATCCTTCGAATTATCTCAGCCAAATCCCTTTTTTTTGCAGGTCACAATAGCATTTCACATTTTTAYTGGGGACATTTGTAAGGGGAAGAAAATAAATTGAGTAACAAAAGCAAAAAGATAATTGTCAGGAAAGTGAAACAGCAAAAGAGAAGTGATTTAAACAAAAGAAGGAAAAATCCAGCTAGGAATTATTTACAATTTCTTTGGTCTACTTCCATTAATGTGGAAACCAACTTGCTGAAGGAATGTGAACCTCCTGTGTTTGTCTGTGGAGAGAAGAAATAGCAGAAAACATTTTCASTGCTGTGAGCCTGGTCTTGCTGGTTTTGTTTTGATTTCCCTRGTGCTAATAGCTTAGAAAACAGCAATAAAGATGGACTGGCTGCTGCCACATCTTATTAAACACTCCATTGTTGATCTGACCTGAATGAGGTGGCCGGGCAAGGTGGCTTCTCACATCCTCCAGAGTACAAAAGGGACCAACAACCTCCTTAGTTTTATGAAAACAACCCAAAGAAATAGTGAGTTGTTTTTTCTTGGTATCATATGRAAACAGCAAGGCAGGGAAAGGGATTCTCAGTTAAACATGGGAAGCAGATCAGCCACTGTTCACAGAGCACACAACCAGAGATGGTGTTTTCAGGACAACCATTCTCTATTGTGTATTTTGAATGGTGCATTTTGTATTAAAAAGTATTTAATACTAATGGAGATTCTGATTTTTGTATGTCTTCAAGTGGTATGTTGGAAAACACGTGAAGTTCAAATTGTGCCACATTGAGGTAGAGCAGACCTGCAATGACTCGTCAAACATCAGTGAAGTCACTGACMTTAAATTTTGCATATGTGATCCTGTTGAGGTTTTAAGGTTTCTATAAATCTTTGTTTAAATGAATAACTTCCTATTGTTGTCCAGTACTTAAATATTCCCAAGCCTGGGAAAAGTTTAGTTAGGTGCAACATTCCTGTGGTTGCATAAGCACGACCATCATCTGGAGCCAGCACCACAAACAGCAGGCTGACTGCTTGGCTGTGTAATGATGAGAAATCTCATGATCTTCTTTGCAGTGATGTTTGGAAACCATAAATATAACAAAACATAAACCTGTCACAGTACATGATAGTGGCAGCCTACTGAGAAGATAATCTTCCTGCAGTTAAGGTAGTTCAGGGTGGGTTTTGACCAGTGAGTGATTGTAAATTGAAGATGCAGCAGCAACAGGGACACATCAAATATCCAGCTGCCCTAAGATGTGTATGCCAGGCAGTCACTTTTGCAATTACAAACACTGCAGAGGTCTCATTTGCTCAGATTTTTTGTTGTTGTTGTTGCCTTTGTATGGACATGATTTCCGTGGAAGAATAGACTTGCACTGTCAAAATAAACCACTGCAAAAATGAGTCCTCTACCCTCGGCTGACATGAAGAAATTCTAGCTGAGTACTCATCTTCACATCCTTGTATTTCCTGTTCCTTTAAAAATATATTTTAAAWTTTTTTAACAAGGCTTACAGRTTAAAAGATAAATATACAGAGATGTGTATAATGACACATTAAGGTGACAGTTTCCCACTATATCATGACTTTGTTGTGTGATGTCAAGAATAATTTGTTAAAATTTTCTTACTGTGAATGGATTTAGGTCCTATGAAGTTTGAGGTCTCCTTTTTGCTCCATGGTCAGCTTTTAAAAAAGTCTACTTGATAATCTGTGGATTCTAACTTAGTCTGACAGATCAATGGATATTTAAAGTTGTCTTGTCTGTCCTTTTTATGTTCCTTTTCTGCCAATGAAAATAGTGCCACATGGACATTGTCAGTCATCAAATAGCACTGGGATAGGTTTCCTTATGAGGTTTGGCTGTCAGCAGCATGTATGGAGCATAACACAGAATGGTTTCAAATTCCCTCAGCCCCCATACATTACTCAACAGGAGAATAGGTCTTGATCCTTTCCCCCTTAATTTTAAATAATGCTTTTCCCAATACATGTTGGATCTTTATAGATTTTATTTTAGATTTGCTTCTGATACAAGATCCTGATGTGATCACATGTTCTGTACAGGATTTTCCTGTGCATGGCCTGAATTTTGATTTAGGAGCTAGTAAATTGGAATGGGGATGTAAGAATACAGTTGGCAATTAATGTTTAACGTCATCAAAAAATTTCCTATAACCCCTTTTGCGTGGCCTTGCAAGAAGAATGACAGACACTAAAGAGAAGATTTAATTAGATGTCAGCTTTGATAAACTAATTTGTTTAGAGACGTATCTGGCAAAAAGTTGGACTGCACTGCAGTCCTGTTTGCATCTGACAATTTACATAGGGCTGCCTTCATCTGCTCTCCCTTCCTGATCTGATTTCTGTCTGGGCTCCATCTCATCCCTGCAGCAGGCATTAGAGCCCAGCCAGAGGCCTTAACTTCTGTTGTCTTCACCTTTCAGCTGATTTCAAGGAACCAGACTTCCATGGAAAAGCTACTTGCCCTGGACATCTGCTGCTTGCTAATTGATTTAGTTTGAGCAGCAACATCCTGATCTGCCTGGATGGATGCTGAAAGCGTCCATGGGACTGCTGGTGGTGGTAACAGGGGTGAAAGGAATTTGAATATGCGGGAGAGAATCCTGACAGGGATTCCCAGTCCTGAGAAGACCATCAAAGGCAATGAAATTTTATCTTGCTGAGAGCCTGTGGCTACAAAAGTGGGCCTCAGTTGAAAAAAATATGTGGGTGTGCCATATGCCTTGTCAGCTGGGACAGAAAAGGTCCTGCCTTAGACCTCTTTCAAAACCARGGAACTGAAACAGGACCTGAGGATATGAACCATGAACTAGAAAAGGTGCCTGACCTCTTCCATTTCATCCTGCTTGACCAGCAAGAGCTGCCCTGTCTCTGAGGCTGTGCCAATCATATTTTCTCATTCCAGCTTGGCATTGTGTTAAACGTCGTTTTAATTAAAAATAAATAGGCAAAATTCCTCCTTAGAAGTGGTATCCCAGGAACAGAATTCTTCAGGGTATTTTGCTAAACTTAGKCTTGTTTTCATCAATTTTTCTGGCAGACCTGGAGCATAGGTGTCAATTCTGTGATCTCAGTTATGTATGTTAAAGCTAAAGGAATAGTTAAAAGGTTACAGCCAGAGTTGRCCTTAAAGTTGTTTGATGTTCAAATCTTTCATGTGTTGACAGGCCTGCTCAAGTGAAGGGCACTGCTTCAGCAGGAGTTTTCCACTTCTCTKTAATGCTCACCTGCCTCTTAAAAATCTCACACTTGGAGTGGAATTTATGGGTCTGTTGACTTTAAGCTGCTGGAAAAGTCAAACTGGGTCCCCTGTAATGGTCCATTGATCCATTTCCCAACAAATACACATTTTAAAGCTGGTTACATTAACCATTTTAAAGATGGTTACACTGTTATCAGGACAAGTTTGTTGTCCAGTATGTGTAAGTGTTCCCTCAGTAGATATGTGAGTAGTGCTTCCATCTATAGGTGATTAGTTAATTCTTACTGGGCCTGAATTTTAAGGTTATTTGTTGAACCCACTCCRCCAAATAATATATCAGATAAACTTCAATGCCTTATCTTGTCCTTTCCCTTGACGGCCTTCACAGTATGGGAATGGTTAAGCCCTAGAAATGCTTCATCATTCCTTAGCCAAGGAATGGCTGGRATTTATTCAAGATGCACTCTTCTGTATGGGTCTTATGCTACAATGAAGTATGTCAGCAATGTCCAGCATTTCAACGAGCATGGAACTAATGAAACAAGCATTTCAACTGAGCAATGGGACTGATTCCTGACACTCCTGTTTGTTCCCTACCTCCACCACCAGTGGGAGARAGTTGTGGGAACCAGAATTCTGTTTCTGCAGGGTCCTGTGCTGCTTTTCCGTAGCGTGCTCCATCCCTAATTCTGTGCTAGCTTTGGTGTGCAGTTAAAAGTTTGAAAATTTTGTCCTGGCAAACCCGTGCCAACCCCACTGTTGTGTGGTTTTAAGTCTCATTTTGTAGCTTGGTCTTGCCAGCCCACGGTCTTTGGGGTTTTTCTTTCTGAATCCCTGCAGTTTGTCTCCATCATTTGTGGGAGTCAGCATGGTGTAGAGGCCAGGTAATAAATCTGGGTTCCTGGCTCTGGCTCAGGCTTCCCACGTGATCTTGAGAAATCATTTACCCTTATTGCCTCAATTACGAAGCAAAAAGAGGTCATATTTACTTACCTCAGAGGCACTGTAAAGTTAAAATGCTTGAAGGTGCTTTCACCTATTTCTCTGGCTAGTTATCCATCTTTTGTTTTTGTGGTGTTTTTGCTTCCATACTGAACTTTGGTGTCTTTTTTTCCCCCACTTTTCTCCCTCAGAGGCCACTACCCATTTTTTACCCCAGTTATTTTCTCCACAGTGGAGGGTTACAGTCTCTGGCTCATGATCTGTTACCGTGTGGGTCATCCTGAAACCCTGATCTTGAAAAGTCTTGTCGAATCTTTTGTTACGCTGCAATTCTTTGGTGGTTTTTTATGTCCAAACTTTGCAAAACTGTGGCTTTGTAATGTGTTTCAGCTTTGTTAGTTTTCAGTTAAGTTCTCATATAAAAGTTCAAAGCCACTGTGCCCTTTCATATATTCTACTTGTGCTTTTTTTCTTTCACTTAACCTTTCTTTATTGGTTTAAGAAGCATCTCYAGGAAATTGCACTACATTCTCTGTTAGGGAACACTGAGTTGTTCAGTAGTAATTACCTCCTTACAAATACACCTGTATTTTTAAACAAAGCAAAACCTTTTAAGTTTTGAGGCAGACTAGAAGTGCCTGAGCACCTGAGCTGCTTCAATATGACTGTTTGTGCAGTTGAATCWTCAGTGAACACATATTTTATGTTCCACCATGAGCTCCCGTCACAAGGATTATGTAAAAGACAGATGGAAAAACAATTGTGTGAAGTGGAATATGCTTGAAAGTTGAGTACTATTGTTCTTTTTGTTTGMACRTTTATTTTGCAYGATAGATCTTTAAAACAACAAATCMATAAAATTTGGGYTTCTTTTGTTCAGTTTCCTCRGGACATGAGCTACCACCTTTCAAAGATGTTTTTAAGTAAWTCTGGGTCTGTTCTCTGTATTAATTTTTCCATTTATTCCAGATAAATGAAATAAATTCCATTTATTTGGAATAAAATATTCAAAATACTTGTGAGTTTTAAGGAGATTAATATAAYAATAACCTTCTAATGAGGCTATGGCTATTTAAAATGCACTAATGGTACCTGTCAGGATTGCAGGTGAAAGCAGTCTTGGCCCTGGTCACTCAGCAAACAGGATGTACAGCCCTGCTGTTACTGTGAAATTTACTGGCTGGCTTTGGGGTKTTTTTCATCTCTCCCCACTGCTAGAAAACTTCAGGCTTCAATTTTTTTGGACTGCATTCCATACTGTCCCTGATAGAACTTGGAGAAATGTTTACTTCAAATCCAGAGCCTGTCAGGAGTTGCAGGCTTAATCAACAGCCCCCATGAGAGATTGCTAGAAAAGYGATTTAAGCTCTCAAGATTTAGACATTTTCTGCAATCCTTTGACTCCCAGGGCTGGTGGTGGAGCCTCTTAACCCCAGTTCTCTCCATCCCTGTGCCTCAGAGGYTTTGGGATTTAGTTTGACATACCTTCCATTCTCAAAGGGTTTTGAATCTCACAGAGCAGATTCAGCCCTACCGAGCACAGAACCACGGCAGGTGCTTTTATTTTTAGCAACGGGTCTGTTCAGAGGTGGTTCTTTTAATGATGCAGTCTGTGGCTGGAGTTGCTGTTCCTCTCTGTAACCCTCCCACAGCGAGGGAGTCTGATGGTTTGGCGTTTGGAAGCTAAATCAATAGCTGACATTGAGGAGGATGGAGATCTGCAGGCATCAGTGGGAGCAGCTCCTGCTCCCTTGCCACTGACTCTCCTGCCTCAAACACTGAGTGAGAGACACTTGCTGGAACTGCAGWGTGTGTGGGAGTGCAGTGCTCATGGTTAGTCCCCCTTTCTGGAGTGTGAACTCTAAGGTATCAATTAGAATAACGATTGTGCTGTTTAAACAGCACCTGGGTTGTTTTATTTTTTCTTTTTTTCCTTCTCTCCCTGTTTTGAATTGGCACTTTAAAAGCCGGCGATCAAGTTATTGCTTTATTAATGTAGATTTGGTGAATATACTAACTAATGACTTCAGGATTTGATGTGACGTGAATGTGCTATTAATGCAGAGGAAAAATTAGGCTATCATCCCTGTCAAGCAGGAAACAAAGGGATGATAAATGGGGTGAATAGTCATCCCAGCTCCATGCAGCTTCACGCAACTTTGAGGTACCACCCTGAAATTAAAATTTGAAGAGTTATTTTTAGAATGAAAGAAAGAATGAAATGAGGCAGCACTTGCCATGTGTTAGATCCCTGAATGACAATGTGATGGGACTTTCCTGGGCATGCAGGACAGGAAAGTCATCTTGTTTCAGCTTGAGCATCCATCACTGGTGCTTACTGCAGTGCAGTGTTGTGAATTAGAGCTAATGCCACAGTTTTCAGTAAACTAGAGCTTTGTCTTGCTATTTTTTTTGTCATTTAAAAGGCAGTATAGTCCCTCACAACAAAATTGCATCTGCCAAGTGTTAGGGAGCTGTTCTGTAGCATCTGCAGCATTTGTGCTAAGGGCTGCCTTAAGGTTTTCCCTCCTTCAGGTACCATTTAACAGAATGAATACTGCAACCATTTGTTCCAGAGGTATATTCTTCTAAAAGGTTTCTTTATTGATTTTTTTTTCCCCCCTCCAGTGTTCCCTTTCTGCAATTTCTGTGGAGTTTAATTATTAGCTCCAGGTATCCTGATTGAAACTCAGACTATAAGAAATGGAGGTTTAAATGGAGATGTGTCTTTTGGAGTGCTGTAGAGTAGTTTTAATATAGTTGCTATAATGCATGTTTTTCTGTTTACACTGATGGGTAAATGAGACAAAAATAAGAGCTTCTGTCTGAATTGTGCTATATGAAGCCAGAGTCCCAGAGCAAATGTCTGTGTGATTAAAGTGGTATTGAAGCATTATTAAAAAGCTGTAATTTCAAATATTTTATGCTTTGTTTCCCATACAGTGCATCTGCAGTGAAGATTAGTTTCTTAATGTAATTTTGGTGCTTGCACTCTAGTGAAGTCAAAGAAACTTTTCACTGGTCCCTGTTGGCTTTGGATCAAGCTCTTGGTTTAAAGTATTGATTAAAAGAGAAACTCAATCTGAATTGAAAGCCAAGATAATTGATACAGCCAGTGTGGTGAATTAGCAAAAAGAAAAAAACAAACACAAAAAGCCCAAAAAAAGTAGCTCCCAGAAGATTACATCCACAAATGTAATTTGTTCCTTTGATTTGACAAATCTGCTTCCAGGTGCTTATTTAAAAAGCATCTAAGCTGTGATTTTGTCTGTACCTACCCATGCTTGGTTTTCTACTCTTCATTTTTTTTTTCTCCTAATAACTCAGCCATTTATTGTATTTTGTTTTCCTAGTATTTATCAGATTGCAATGCAGTAAAAAATATGATCAGAAGAGACTTAATTAAGGGCTGCTGCAGCTGCTGAACCTTAGCTGACAATACACTGTAGCAGTGAAGATTGTCAAGCACCCCAATAAGAGAGGATGTGCCCACTGGRAGAACCAATATTGTCACTTAAAATCTGGTAGCCTAGGAGGGAAAATCAGAGTGGTTCAAAGTGTCTGCTGTATTCCTGTCTTTCCTAAATCACAGTCCTCAACAATCCAAATGTGTGTTTAAAAGGAAAAAGGAAAGCAGAGTGGAGTGGCTTCTCAAACAGCTCCCTCAGGTCTGCCATATCTAAACACTGTCAGTGAAAACTGCTGAATTAAATTCATACAGTCTGTTCAGCAAATCATGTGCTTATAATACCTGGGGTTTTATAGCCTTGGGAAGATTGTGCAGCAGAGAAAACAACTCCAAAAAATAATGTAAATCCAGAACTTTGTTGTGCATGCCTTGCCGCGTTTCAAGTCATGTTGATTGGCCAGACCAATACTTGTAGTTTGGAAACTGAATTTCAAAGGAGTAAATAATGTTTTCTATACCCCTTAATGTGACTGCCATTTCAGCCATCCAGATTAGTAAAAGAAAAGGAAATTTGAAGGGCATCTAAAACTGCATTCCAGATGGAAAGCAGAGTAATGTGTGCATCATTTGTTGCAGCCCTGCCCTCTGGGGGTACGGTCAGGTTTTGATCTACAGAAGAGAAGGGCGCATTTTAGGGATGCACTCCTGATGATGGTTAGCCTTGCCTCTCCTACACAGCACAGCCTTTTCCCTGTGTCCCTCCTTTCCTGATTTTTCAGGAAAATCCATAACCCCTCTGCCAGGAAAGCAGCCCGCTGCTGCATCGATCGCGTTATCGGGCTGCAGGCGAGACCCTTCCCAACCCTCCGAGGCCAAATGATTCCTGGCCTGCTCTTGAGGCAGAGACAAAACTTGGAACACTCTCAGTGTGCAGAGAAAGCATCAGTAACAACAGAAGATCTCGTGTTTTGGCTTTTCATAGGGTCAGCTGTTCCACTGGGGAAATTAATAGTGTGGGGAAGTAGTTTGGGGACCAAGAGAGGAGGAGAGGGAGGAGTTGTGCATCCTTACATCCCCAATGGTTCAGTCATGSACAAATCACCATCCATATCTTCAAAAGGCAGTTCACAGTCTTAAAGCTCAGTCCTGCATCTCCATGGGAGATGCTCTTTTACTATCAGTGTATGCTTTACAAATTATGGCAGCCATCACTGAAGGGTGGTCCTAGTGTCCTACAGTCATCTTCTTCCAAACAGATGAAATGGAATTTCTTTTTCTTAACCTTCTTTCCAAAGAAAAAAGGAAAATATGTGGCTAAGAGTAGACATAAGGAAGAGAAAGCACAGTTAGTCTTTTTTCCTGARAGAGCTTGTTCTCATTTTCGAATGTGTCTGTAAAAGGGTTTTTTTTTTTTCCCATTTTGATACCCAACATTTGGTGGCTTTCATTTCTGAACAGTCTGTTGCAACCTTTGGTCCTCAGGTTCTGCTTTCTAAACAAGCATAAATACACCAAAAAAGAAAAATTAACAGTATTTTTTTCTATTCAGGAGTTGAGATCTCTTTTCCTTTCAAAAKATTTGTGTTTTTAAATGCAGTTGTGTATGTTTGCTGGGTTTTTAGATGTTTTGTCACTCCATCTGATCGATTACATTTCAGAGTCATTGCCAGAGAAGATATATTGGATTATTAGTCAAGTTTTTTGGGTTTTTTTTTTTAGATTTCTTTCAGTCTGAGTTTGTCTAGCCTCACTGAAAATTCTATTATATAACTCTGTGATTTTTTAGGCAGAGCTGGTCAAGCATTTTCCAGTATCAACTTTTTTCTCTTCAGAACTCACCAGTTATTCAAAAGAGAAACATTTTCAAGAAATTTATTTTATATGCAGCAGATGGACCAGAATTAATAATTGAGATGTTACAGCTCTGTTGCCTGCTTTTTAAAGTTTAATAATTTCTTCATTTTCTACCTGTTCTTGGTATTGATTGGTGAGYATTAAACAGGTGTGTTTCCCTGAGTCTTTGCAGTTGAAATTTCAGTGGCCCATGAAAAGGGAAGAAAGTATGTTCAGCAATAAATTGTGGGAAATTTCTTGATAGATAAACCAACYTAGAAATGACTTTGCTTTTCTTCGTATCAACTTATCCATGCAACCAGAAAAGAAGTAGTTTATCCAGGAATGAGCATGTGAAGTCTTGATACACAACCAAAATTATACACTTCTGATTTTTCTGCGCTCTTATTTTATTTTTACTAGAGAATAAAAGTGTCTCTGAGCATCCCTCATAATGCTTTTGGATGGGAGACCAATGGAAGTGTGCCCAATAAATTAAAAAAATAAGTTTCAGYCCTATATTCAAAGGGGAGCTTAATGAGTTTTTCACGTAGTAGACTGTAGTGGGKTTTTTTTTACAAACAGGCCTACCATGCTTGTGGTGAAGGCTATGTAAATTACACCCATGCATATTTATTCATGTACTTCTTGTGGGAATATATTTAGGGGTCTATAAGCATATATCAGAATTTGTTACAGGGAAGGGAACTTATGAGGAAGGCTTATTATCCCAGGAGTGGAATTAAGGTGAAATTAACAAGTAATTGAAGTTATCTTTGATCATGATTTTTCTTTCCCTTTTTTTTTTCCCCTGCTCTAAGGAAGTGAATATTTTTGATGTTCAGTAGAGCAGCACAATGCAGCACGGAGAGGCATAATGCTGAATTTTCATAATAATGTTTGTAATGCAAATGAGGGACACTTCAAAAACAGGTTGATTAGCATTTCTTAATAAATTGCCAGTCTCCTCCTTTTTTTCTTCATTAATTCTCTCAGCAGATTACATAGCTAGATTTCAGCATTAGTGAATGTGAAGTGTGCAGTGGCTTCTTGTGATATAATTATTTGGTGGCTCTAAATAGTTTCAGGTTGTGCGTTTACAGCACTTCCTCCAGCACTAAAGCACCACGGTGAATTAATGAGCTGCTTGTCACCTCTGGGACCTTTCCTTTGAAATCCAGCCTGGCTCCATGTGAACTGATASCATTGCAGGCCAGCAGCTGGGAAAAGGTTAGGGAATGAATGAGCTCCAGGGACATGGCTGAACTTCCACGGGAGCATATATTTACTTTAGAGCTGTTTCTCAGASATCAGACCTGGGGAAATGCAGGGCTGCTTGCAGTGCCTCCCACTGAGCACAGCAGCCAGGCAGGCAGAGAATTCTCCATGGTGTGGCTCTTGGTGATGTGCTGTGCTCCCCTTTCTCTTCCTTCCCCAGGGGAGGGATTGGCAACACAGCCCCTTGAGCAAACAAGTGACTTCTCCTTCCTGTGTGTCATTCAGGCTTCTTCCTAAATATTTTTGTTGTCTTTTTAATTGCCAAAGACTCCTCTTGTTCCCTCGTATCCTTTATTTCATTTTTTAAAATAATTTATTCTCTTCYTTATCTCCCAAATCTCGCTTTTGCTCAGTGTGTGTGTGTTTTTTAGTCTCCTTTTCCTCTGTTGTTTCCCACTGGGAGACCCAACAAGTGATCTTCCCTGCCAGACACCTGTGAGGAGCTGCTGCCCCTTTTTTCTTCTCATTAGAGAGACTTCAGAGAATGAAATGCTCATTGTGCTGCTTTGATTTTAGAGGTGAAACAAGAGTGACATTGTGAGGGCTTTCAGCTGGTGAACATAAGTCCCTGTCCAGTTTTGATTCCAGTTGAGCATCGCTCTGCTGGTCAAATTACTTCTCCTGAATGCTCAAGGCAACAACAAACTGAGTTTTCAGGGACTGTGTTTAAATGACACGTGCAGCTTGTGAGGARCATCCAGATTGCACAGCTGAAGTTGGAAATTTAAAAGCCATGGGATAGAATCACAGATTCATAGAACAATTKGGGTTGGRAGGRTCCTTTAAAGGTCACGTAGCTCAGCCCCCTGCAGGAGACATCTTCARCTAGGTCAGGATGCTCAGAGGACAAACTACAGCTCCTGAATGTYCCTGGAGAAGCTCTGAGTTAGGGATACTTTGATCTGCTCTAATTTTTGGGCCTTAATGCTGTCTTGCTGGTGGTTTCCAGCATGGGGCTGGATGGCTGTGATCACACTCTGTAACATAACTCAGCATTGCTGCTTCTAAGATTCTACACAGGGTTTTGGTTTTTTTCCTCCAAAAAGGAATGTAGAAATAATGTATAACACTTCCTCTGAAAGTCTTGTCTCTGTTAGTAAATCGTCTTGGCAATCTCCTTCCTTTGGTGTGTGCTGATTTTGATGAGGTAGCTCATCAGAAGTCTGTTGTAAGCCATTTCCTATCCCTCTGTCATTTTAGGTGGTTGTAGATCACCACTGAGCAGTCAGGCCAAGGCTGGAAGCTCAGTTCTCTGATCTCCCCTCCAATGCTGCAGGAAAGTCATGGGTTGCTGTCCTCTCTCAGTAACAGAGTCACTTAAATTTGACATTTAGGATAAACCCGTGATTTGTGCCTACTGATGATTACTTAAGCTCTTTGCTTTTGATTGTGTGTGGGATCTTAAACATTTCAGAAAGAAACGTGGCTCCAAGAATCTGTGTAGTTTGACAACAGTGGATGGCGAGTTACACTGATGACTTTTGCTGTCCTGTYCTTTTTTATCGGATTTGAGAAGAGAGGGAGATAGATTATTTTAAAAATACTGTTGCTAGCTGAATTGAGTGAAGGAAATTTATTTGTGGAATTACCTTCATTTCAAGAAAAGTGTTGCTTTTCCCCCCTTCACTTTAGGACTTGAATTGGAACCACAGCAAAGTATGGATTGGAAGGGACTKCTRGAGATCATTTGTTTGGRGATCTCTCATTCTGTTGCAGGACATAGATTTGATTATTCACGACATTACCAAGCTGAGCCTCAATTTTTTCCAGYCAGAAGATTCCACCACTTCTTTGAGCAATCTTTTCCAAAGTTCAGTTGTTCTCACTGAATATTTTCCCCCCTATATTCATCTGTACCTTCCCCTGCAGCAACTTGTGCCCATTACCTCTGTTTTGTAAAAATACATCCTGATGGGAAGAGTACCTCTGCTTGCTCTATATGGAC
>QVAJ01000214.1:624828-645670 GCA_003546035.1 Mixornis gularis | reverse complement strand
GCACAACTGCAGGGTTTTGAACGCTTAGATTCATTATTCAAGCTCCAAAATATTGTGTAATTTTTTTTTTTTTTTTTTTTTTTTTTAGGGAGTGGAAGTTATAACTAGATCTTCTGAGCCTTTTTTTTCATATGAGAAGTTCTCCAATTCTCTGATCATGCTGGTTGCCCTTCACTGGACCCTATCCAATTTTTCATTGTCTCGCTTGAAAAGTTGAGGGCACTAAAACCAGGCAATCGTTCCAGGAATGACACAACGTGCTGAATAAAACACAGAAATCCCATCCCTTGGCCTRCTGTGGTCTAGGACAGGGTTGTCTTCATTGCCTCAAAGCTGCCCTGCTGCCTCACATCCATCTTGCTGCCTGCCAGGGCCCCCACATTTTTTACAGCAGAGCTGTTTCATGGATTTTTTATGTTCATGTTGTCCAGCTGGTCCCTAACTCAGCTCTGCTCTACAGCTCCAGGCATCACCAGCCTGTCTGCTTGGAGTGCTGTTGGGTCATGACTCTGGAAACAGAAGGTGCTGGGAGGGRATGGTTTAGGAGTGTTCTGGAGGATGTGTGCACCCACACAGCCCCTCCTCTGCACTGCTCTGATCCTAACGAAGGGAGCTGGTGGTTTAATTTCTTTATGCCTACAGGAGCAATCTGGGTTTTGATCATAGAGAAATTGTAAGAGTAGGAACTGCTTCTGTGTTGCTTAAAAATGCCTGCCTGGCCTCAGACACTCCTGGAAGTGATGTAGGAACTCKCCAGGCTGCCTGGTTTTTTTTTCCTGTCCCTTTTGCAAGATGACCTGCTCACTTTGCCTGTCCCCCGAGGCAGGCACTGAGATCCCAGCTCCAAAGCCAGAGACAGAGGCTGTGTGAGCTTGACCTTTCTAAGCAGGAACCAAGGGCTCAGTGATTTCCAGGCCCACCTGGACTGGAGCACTAAGTCTGCTGAGAAAGACCTGTCATATTTCTCACAGTGCCTTACCTAGCAAGGCACAAGAGGGGAGRGGGCAAGAGGATGCACTGCACAGCCTCCCCAAGCACCCAKTGTGGCTTGTTCATCCTCTGATACYRCCTCCAGCAACTTCCTTAWGAAAGTTTTCTTGGAACCTAGGCAGCAAACTCAGCCTTTGTGCAGCTCTGCCAGCCATTATGTTACAGATTTACTGCCAAAATTCTGATCGTTTTCCTGAGCTGACAATTGAATTTATTTTTCCCTGGAAAACGGGGCTGTGCTGCCTGCCACRTCCAGGTGAAACAGCTGGAAGAGCTGTGGGAGGATGAGCTGGCTCAGAGCATGAGGCTGGGATGGAAGGGCTGCCCCACCACAGCACACACTGCTGGCACCAAGAAGGAGCCGTGATGGAGCTCCTGCTCCCTCCTGTCCTTTCACCCAAACCCTAATGGCTCAGTGTGTGGTCAGGTCATCTGCACAGCTTTGCAAGAGGGGCTAAGGAACCAAAAAGCTTTTATTGTTTGTGAAGATTTGATACCTGGACTACTTGGAGAGTTTGTGGCTCTTTGGATGCCTTGTGTCACTCRAAGTAGTCACACAGGACTCCTGAGAGATGGCTGGTAACTCTCTGTTAAACCTGTCCCTATTTGTATGATTGGATTAGGTCACTTCCTAATCTGATTTTTTTTCCCCTATCACAAGCCAGACCCAATACAATGTAACTAGAGAAGAGCAGCAAGAATGCTATTCTGTTCATGGTTTATTCTAATAAAGTGAAAAATCAACTTCACTTTTTTTTCTTTTTTTTTTTTTTTGGTTGTTGCAGTAATTTATTTTAGCAATTAAAAATTAATTCAGTCAGAAATATGCCACAAAGACATGATAGKGCTGCTAAAAGCCAGAGCTGGGAAGCTTTCCTGACTTCCCTTAGAGCCAGTGGTGAACCAAGAGATGATCAGCATGGAGTCTGACACATTGAGAGGCACTCAGTGTATTCAAAGTCTACATTTTTATTGGGTGTTCAGAACTTGACTCTGAATGACTTTTTATACGTATGGAGGGGAAACAAAAAAGGAAAATATGTAAATATGGCAAGTTTTAATTTAGGCTTGAGAGGACAATAGCTTAGCCAGTTTATTAGCATTCACCTTCAGAAATGGTTTTGTTGTGTGGCCTATTTTATATAAATCTTATTTTATATAAATCTTAYTTTATATAAATCTATTATTTTATATAGATCTATTATTTTATATAAACCTATTTTTTATAAATCTTCAATGATTTTCTTTATAGAAAAACAGATATTGTTTCTCTGGTAACAAGTAAAGCTCAATGCCCTTTTTCAGTAATGGTGCAGAAACAATCCTTTTTTCCCCATCACTTTTAAGTTTCCAATTACTTTTCCTTCTCTTATTCCTTCACTCCTAACTTAAAACATATTCAAAATTGTGCTCACATTGTTTGGTGAAGGTGAAACTTAAGAAAGTTAAATATTCGGAAACAGGACTAATTTGATTTATGTTAGCTGTCCTCCTGGGAGCATTGCCGTGCTTCCAGGTATAAAGAGTAAGGAAAGTCAAACAGTTCCCATATATTCCCTCTGTTACACCCCCTGTATCTGATACTGCAAAAGAGTTTGGCCCAAGACCCCAGGGAGTGYGACTTTTGCAGGGCTGTGACTGGTGGGAAGGAGAAGACAGATGTTGTCATATCCTGATCATAACACCAAAAAAGAATCTGAAAATGCCTTATTAACCTTGATAGTTTCCTTGGCAGAGCTGGACAGGAATCTACTCAATGAGAGCAGTAGTTGGATCAAAGGGAAAAGAAAGCMCGAGGGCATGGCCCTGAGTTTGATCCTGAAGTTCCAAGAATGCTGGAATATTTTGGACAGGCTAATGATGGATAGCACGTTCATGCTAAGARAAGATTTTGGTGAGCACAATAAACTCCTCCAATTAGTTTCCACTGCGATTCGTTTAGMTGTAATTTGCAGTTGGATTTACATCTGGACTGGAAGATCAGTTTGCTACTGGAGAATGTGAAATTGTATCTGGAAGGGCATGGTAGGAAGTGGGATCCATTTCATCAATTTCTTAGGAAATTAAGTTTTCAATTAAAATAAAATGAATTTATCTGCCTAGAGATGGGCCTTTAGAGACTTGCATTTGGGCCATTATTCAAACATCCACAAACAGATGGCTCCCATGCTTCTTTACTTATAACCTACTCAAACAGAGAAAAAAGCCCCACCAAAAATAAATTCCCACCAAGAAAAATGTCCATGTCTGGATGGAATATCAAAACCTGAAATTGTACTGCCAGTCTAGGATACTTGACTTGGTTTGATCTCCACTGGTGTGCAAGAAGAGAATATTGAAATAGGTAGGTRTGTCTCAGTGTTTGGTTTTTGATAGTTTAAAAAGTTCATATTCTGCGAGCTGTAGTCAAAGAAGGTCAGTAACTATTTTTTGAATGTATGCAAAAGTGTTGTGATCTGAGTTGGAGGAAATAACCTTGTTGGGCTGGAAGTCTCCAGCAGAGCTTGGGGGGAAAGGTGTGAAGTTTTCCACATGGGATCATTCCACACTTTCCCCAAAATATCCCCATCCCATGTGTTTACATACAGCTCTTGAAGTATTTGCTAACATGTGCAAATTTCCAGGATGTCCATTACTATTGAAAATTAGCCTTTCTGARCCAAGGGTCAATCTTTTTTCACAGACACAGATTTATGACAGGGGAAGCAGGGGGTTTGTGAGCAAGGAGTTCAYATTTGCTCTCACTTGGTGCATTTGAGAGTGCTCATCTTCATCCTATGCTTGCACTTCCACAAAGCTGGAAACCCTACAGATATGCCAGACAAATAAAAACTGCATTTTTTTTAAGTGGAGMAGGAATAAAATTGAAAATATCAAAGATCAGATAGCATTCACTACTGCARTTCAGTGTGAACAGCTGGAGGTGGCAAAGAGAAAATGGAAGATTTAAAATAATCTTAGATTTGCATTCACAAATCCACGGAAAGAGAATTTCTCTTCAGAATTTCCCAATCCTGAGGCCAGGAAATACATTATAAAGGTTGAAGGTATGGCAGAGGGGAGGCAAGCACTGACCAAGAATGTCAGTTTGGAGAAAACAAAACAGGGTGTGAAGGGGAAAAAAGAAAGAAGAATTTTAAAAGGAAGCATGTTGAAGGATAAAAGCTGGCACTGGCAAGCAGTCTAATGTGCTGAGGGTATTGATCCAAATGCCCTCTGAGCTTTGCAGAGAATAATGTGATGCTTTGCTATCCCTGGAGGATACAGGTAGGATAACTTTGGAACAATTCAGATCAAGGAGAGAAAAAGGTGTATCTCCAGTCTGGTAGAAAGATGAACCTTCTGTCATTTTCTAAACTCAAGTGATAATGCATTTTTCCACACTTGAAATGCAATCCTAATTTGGGAATCACTAGGATCTAGGATTACAAATCTCTCTTTTGAAATTCTGAGAATTGTGCAGATGAATTTATGAGAAGCCCCTGAATTGGCACGTCCTCTTTTTAATACAAAAATATTGTAGAGAAAAGGACAGGTAGAGAAATATATATATATATATATAAGAAAAGTGCAAAAAATATTCTTCAAATAAAGCTGAATTCCAAGTAGTTGTTGAGTATTGATATTGASTTGACAAGAGCAGAAAGGGGCCATTTGCAGTGAATAGTGTATTAAGTAGTTGGAATGTGAAGTGTTTACTAAAATAACAGTAATTATTCAAACTAGGCTAATGGCAGTGAAGTTGTTGGGAAGCCTGTGGGATGTGATACGTTTGTTTGCTGCAGCATGAGTGCTGTGGGTAAGTTTTTGTGTTTTGGTTTGGTTTTTTTTACARAATACTATGAAATTTTAAAGGGTTATTTTWWAATTTATTTATTTTAAATCAGCTTGTACCACAGCATAATCTAATTAAAAGGGAAAAATACAAACGATTCTTCAGCATCTTCTGTCTGGAGGCAATAACTAACAATATCTTGCAATGCATTTGACTGTGACCTTACAGAGATTTGCTGTTTATTACAAGGGCTGCATCCATATCACTCAAATATAGCTAGAAGCCTATTAAAGACCTTTTGTGTTCTCAACTGCAGAACTAAACTGATTCAGTTTAGTTCTCTGATTCTGTGCCTACTGCAGAACTACACAACTAAACAACCACTATTTTTCCCCAAGCAACKACTTTTATAAAAATGAAAAACTACAAACTGTCCTTTCTTGTAAAAAGTTATCATAACAAACCAAAAAACACTTCTCTCTAAATGAACTAATAAAACACTATTTTAAAAATATATCTATTATAATATATATAATATAGATAATGTAATTCCTAAAATTCCAAGCTTTATCTTTATACACTATCTTAAAAAAGCCTGTTTAAAAAGTTTTAAAAATTTTCTTCCAATTCTTAATAACTTTCTCTCTCTCTTATAATTTTGCTAATAAACCTATCTTTATAGCTTTTAAATTTAAACCTACTTTACTTTTCTCCTAATCCTATCTCACAACAAAAAAATAAGTAATTCTAATTAACACAGAGCACTACACTAGCAAAGGCTGAAGTTTTCATTGGCAAATGCATGGAATATGTAAAGACTTCGATTTTGTATTTTTGACAGCCAAAATGCTTTAATGTTGTAAAAAATGTGTTAGAATGCTGTCAAAAGGTACTTTTAATAATTTTATTYATTACTCAACATGTTGTCTAATATTTAATTTGTTTTTTTCCTTTTAGTATGAGAGTGAATCTGTTATCTGCTATTATTATCTCTTTGGATATACAAATGTCCTTTTTCACAATGCACATGTTTGTTAAATAACAGAGAGTTACTTAACTATAAAACTTGGAATCCAGCCCCAAGCAGTAGACACCAAATGAGAATGGATTTTTTTTTTCAATTTACATAAAGGCAACAAACCACTAACACACCATTTTTAGAAGAATTTTCATGAAAAAAAAGTTAGAGTTTTAATTATTCACCTTTTCTAGTGTTGTTAAACTAGTTGGCAACAACACCCCTTATCCAGATATTGCAGGTAGGATGTGTTGTGAGAAACAAGGTGTTTTTTCTTGTAACAACCTGCTTTTTTCTTTATATAATGTATAAGGGAAGACATAAAGTAAGCTAATGAAATACCTGGGAATGGATTGGCATGTCACACACAGGAGGGCACCCAGCCCTCGTTGGGATGACTGAGATGAATGGTGGGCATGTGGAGATGGAGTGCTTGCTGGTGTTCAGTATGATCCATAACCTCCAGCTTCAGAAAGCATCCTTAATCATGACAGCTGTTGGAAAAGAGAGAGTTCTGTGGATAGCAGGGGGAAAAAGAACCCAAAAAACCCCTGGGTTTTCTTAAAATTTCTGTTGTTGGTTGGTGAACCCCTTCGGTGTTGCACAGCTACTTCAAAGGCAGGAGCAGCTGTGGGATCAGCTCACTCTGCTGTGGGTGTGGATAGAGGGGCCTCCCCTCTGCCCACTTGGTGATTTTCCCAAACTGAAGGGAAAATAGTTGCCTGCTAAGCAGTAGGAGCAGCTGTGGGATCTGCCCAGCAGGACCAGCACTGCAGGACCAGCTCACTCTGCTGGGGGCGTGGATGGAGAGGCCTCACCTCTGCCCACCTGGTGATTTTCCCAAACTGAAGGGAAAATAATTGCCTGCCATTTTCCACTGCTCTTCCAAGTCTGTTTGAGGCTGACTAATGRCTTCCAAATGTGTTTGAAGACAATTTCCACAGAGCAGGAAGGYGAAGCAATGGGATGGGAGGAAATTGCCTGGGCCTTGTTTATTCCAGGGAGCCGGGATCACTGGAGAGCCCATGTGTGCGTTGTAGGAATTAATGTAGGATTGAGGGCTCATCCAGGCTTGGCTCCATTGCAAACACCTCCCTCTCCAATCCTGTGAGTTGAGACTTTTGTCTCCCAATTCTGCATTTTGAGTGGGGTTGCTGCAGCTCAGGTCCTGGCAGAGCATTTTCTGGTCCTGTCAGAGCATTTTCAGTCCCGCGCGTGTGGGAAATTCACTCGGAATGTTTTTGCTGCTGAGGGTCTGGTATTGGAAACTGGGGCCTCCAGTGATCTTTGGGTCAGGTGAATAAACTGCTCCAGTTACAAGGAAGCACCTTGTTATTGAGAAATTGACTGCTGAGTAGTAGTAATTGTATAAATTTGCATTAATTTTTATTTCTTTTTAAAAAAACATAGCATCAGGAGGTTTTGCAAAATGGTTTAGCAAGCGTTATATGCAAAAARAATGAAGTAGTAGGCCTCAGAGGCTAGGCTGGATGAAGAGGCAAAGAAAACCATTCCACAGTGATGGAGAGTGTTTGAGCAACTTGATTTCTTAACATAAAAGTTGTGTGTGCATAAAAACATCGAGATGCCAACCTAGGGGAAAGCTGCATCTCTAATTGTTTTGTAGTATAGATGATAATTAATCAAGATGGACCCGGCTGGTTTGGTTTGAACATATCCAACAAGTTGTGTATGGTAGAAGCCAACTCACAGCAGAGCTCTGTTTAAAAGCAAAATCTGCCCTGTGTGAACCTTTACATATTTTCTGTGGATGTAGTCTCTTGGTGGCCATTTATATTTTAGGAACTGACATGTTCCCTTTCATTAAACTTGCCTGAAAATGGAGAGCAAATGTTTAAGACCAGAGTTGTTGACCTTATATTTCACAAGTAATAAGATTTTATTTACTGTAGTTACTGCAGGCTTACTAAAACTGGGAAAATATTTTAATACTTTGCCATTTCTGATACATAAATGTAGATACATACGCTGTTTTTGTACATTGTTCAAATGAACAACCAAAAAATAGTTTAAAAAAATAGGAAACTGGGCTGAAAAACCTCTGAATACATAAGTGCTGGTTTTGGTTTAGCCCAGGAATTTTCAAAGCAAAACGTGTATCAGTTTCACAGAGTTGAGGTTTTTTTAAAATTTTGGTTTGACATGCAAGTCCTTCAGGAAGCAGATGGACTTGTGGCATCAATATCACCCTTAGAAAAAAAACAGATTTCGTTTTAGCCAAAGAGTGGTTAAACATATTTTTTATTTCTTCTGTGTATATTTTCATGTCTATCCCTGTGRTTCCTGCCTGTGGTTTTGCTGCACTATATAGTAGCAGTGCTTTCACATGGAGTTGTATTTATAATTTTCCTGTGTTTGACTTTCTGAATTTACTCAGTAAGGAGAAAAAGTAACACGTCGTATTGATAATCTGAAATGATTTCTGCTTTAGCTAGGCCYGAAAAGATTTTGAAAAGCTCATTAGTATTTTGTACAGGATTTGATTGTCTCTGGAGTTGCACTGACTTTTCCTTTGGACTGTGTGATGCTTCCTTGCCCCAGTTACAGATCTGAGGGAGGCTGGGTTGGGSTTCCAGATGGGAAGCTGCTGGCTTCTTTTAATCTGGTTTTCATAGTTGTTTTGTTTTGTTTTCTGAGAAAACACAGAGAATGAGGAAATACATCCAATTAAGTAATAATGTAGTTTACCATTAAGATACTTCAGTTTTGGGGTGGTTTTTTTTCAATCATCCGCAATGTCACAGGGAATTACAAGTCATTACTTTTCTTACTGGGGTGCTTCAGCTGGGAACCCGCCCATCAGACTGTGATTTAGGGATTTTGGCTGTGCCCTATGGGAGGCTACAGGATATGTGGAATTCCCCCCATCTCACTGTTGTTTCTGACACACAGATTTTCCAGAACAGAGCAAAGGGACTGCATTTGCTTCGACATCCACAGCACATCAAATAACTCTGGTGACTGTGACTGATCAAATAAACTCCTGCACTGCAGCCCTGTCACAAGTGGGGGAATTCAGAGAGGGGAAAAGCCTCAATGGTAAAGCACACAGAAAGGGTTGGGAGAGGCAGGCTGAGGTGGAAAAAAGCAAATGTGTCCTTTTTCATAACAAAGTGTCCTGTTTGAGTGTACCAGCAACATCGTGGAGGAGGGGGAGAAAGAAATATTCCATGAGTTTGCAATAAATAGGAAATAGATTGGTTAGGTCAAAAAATGATTTGCTTTTCCTGCATGATGGTGATTGACCCAGGAAGATGCTGGCAGATCTGCGTGCTTGCTGTGTATCTTTCTTTCAGAGTGCTCACAGAATAATTTACTGCAAGTTTCAGTACCAATCATTTCCCTAACCCTGTCAACATTAACTGAGAACAGAGAGAAAATACGATTTTGTTTTGATCTTTCCATGACCCGGCTGCTAGAGGACATAAAAATATATCCTGTGATTATTATGGTTTTTTTATTAGTTTGTTTATTTATCCATTTATTTATTTATTTGATATCCCTTTAAACAGAAGACTGTGGCATGGCAGTATTCTGGGTTCCTAAAACACGCTTATCTTCAATTCTTTTTTAGATAGGAAATTGTTGTTCTTTGTAACAAGATGACTAAAGCTGACAGTTTGATGGTGAAGCAAAGGCAATTGGCTTAAAGAAGTTCTTTGGTATACTTACAGAAAACCCAAGAGAATGGCAGATTTATACCTCAGTCAAATCACATGCTGATAATTTAGGTATCTCTGTCTCCTGGAAGCGTTAGGCTCGCGCTTCGACGTGCCAAGTGACAGCTAAATTTTAACTCAGCTCTCTTTAATTTCCTGAATGGATTCCTAATTACTTGCCAAAACAATATTGATGTTAGATTCTGGACCAATAGTAGGTTCCCTGAGGTAGAGATCTTTAGCAAACAGGCAGGAGGTCTAAGATCTCCTGTGATATATTTTAAAWTTTTTTTGCGTTCCCTCGTTCTCCCTCGCTGGCATTTATGCTCCCTCTCTTGACGGTGAGCTGGAAGTGACACTTATCAAAATAACTTGACAAAGATGCTTTCAGAACTGTCACTTCCTTATGATAATGTAATTATTCCTTATTTCTTCAGATTTGAAGCTTCTCGTGCACATTTTTATCTGCTGCTTTCGGAATTGGAGTGTAATATTACTGAAGGGTGACTGTGTAAGAAAAATCAAGAGATTGTYAGTTACAAATGTAGTCTTTAGTCTTACAAATACTCAGCTTTTGAAATCAAAAAGCAGTATTAAAATCTGACCCAAATGCTGTTTTTGCATTTAAACTGTCAAATAATCACTTAGCAATATAAACTCCATTTCCTATATATTAATGATTCGCATTTTAATGCAATAGCAACAGGCTAGGTTATAATTTTCCAAGAGTTGATACTGTGCTTCATAAAATTGTGCTTCTAAAACATAGGTTTTTATTATAATTGTGCTTCTAGAAAATAGGTTCTTATTATAAAACTATTTTTATTGTATGGACAGCTTCACTTTCTTGTGAAGACCCTGGAGAGAATTCGGATTATTAAAGTAGAGATTCAATAGAAGCTTTAGCATTTCAATAAAAAGTACAGATAAGTTTAACATGACTTAAATGTTGTGGGTTTTAATTGGATTATTTTTATGATTTCAGGTTAATTATATGTAACAGACCTTGATAGTAGCAAGACTTAGGTAACCATTCTGATGAGGTAGTTCTCTTAAAGAACAGTATTTATTTTAATGATATTCCCTGCTTCAGTGACAATATCKATGGCTATAAGAATGTGGATTTTAGAATTTCATCCAACTTGAAGGAYGTGATATTATGTGGAGCCTCTCTCAGTGTTTGCTGCTTTCCTTGCAGAAAATCCACTTTGGATTCCAGAGTTTGAGCTGCCAGCCATAGGTTCCTGAAGCATCTTCACCCTCTGAAGTTTTGTCATGTTGGCTTTTTATTCTCCTATATGTATGTGAAGACTGGTTGGTTAGTGTTAGTGAAATACTTGCAAAATAATAATCTAATTTCTAGGACAAGAGCATTATTTTGGTGGCTTTTTTAAAAATATGCTTTCATGTTTGGGTTTATCTGTCTACACACTCAAACACCATGCATATTATTGACATTACACCCTATATAGATTTATTTATATTTTTA
Source organism: Mixornis gularis (assembly GCA_003546035.1). Classification (NCBI taxonomy): domain Eukaryota; kingdom Metazoa; phylum Chordata; class Aves; order Passeriformes; family Timaliidae; genus Mixornis; species Mixornis gularis. The sequence continues at coordinate 634,718 of QVAJ01000214.1, read as the reverse complement.
ACATCAAAACAGTGATGGCCCTAAAATATGTAATTTTTTTTTCCGTAGCATTGACAGTTTTAATTTGTGGACAGACACTTGCAAATTGAAAGGAAAAAGGGACACTCACAGAAAATAGTAATGTCACAGTGGTGCAATCTCCACATTGGATGTAATACTGTATATACTGCATTGTAAATATTCCCCTCCCAGGGGAATGGGATGWCTGTAGGCATGTCCCTAAAACCGTTGTTAGTGTCTAGAGTCACTGAATATTGTTGTAAAGGCATTTTTTAAAATCTCCAGTATTGGAGGAGTCAGCTGAAAATAGCTGTGTGACATGCCTGAAACAGCTTCAGACATCTCTGCCGAGCAGCAGGGAAGATCTGAATAGCAGGATTACAGATCCCACAAATCCCCTGCTCAGTTTTACAGAAGGATCAGGCAGTTTATGTGTGCAGTTAATCTATTTTCACTTCAGTGGAGTGACTTGCAGCTGCAGCCCCRCTTCATGGGCAGATCAGAAGCTGCACTGTCATATCTGTCCTGTACCATTTTTCTTGGAAGGCTCATTGTTTAGTTTACAGCGTGTTTTTATTTTCTCAGGGTATGCTTAGAAATAAGCAGAGCTCAAACCTCGCTCCTCGGTGGTAACTCAGCCACGTCTGGGGCAATTGGAAGAGCAGTTGGAGGAGCCCAGACATTGCAAATTTAGCTCAGCAGGGCATGCCTGGGGGGTCTGTCCACCCATCTTTTGGGGACACTTCCACAGATCCTATCAGATGTTTTACTGCAGCCAGTGCAAAACCCCTCGGCTCACCCCAGCTGGAGATGCTGTGGGGGATTGTCAGCAGGACAGGCAGGTGAGGCAAGTTTTCCAGCTTGTCATTATCCAAAGTTAAAGAGGATAACAGCCTCCAAAACCACAGTGCCTCTTCAGGCCTTCAGTCTTTTATTTACTTTTGAAACATCCCTCTCAAACTGTCTTATTGCATTTCACAAAGAGCAGTTCCCTTTGCTGCTGTCTGGTATTTGCACGTATCAAGGRCCAAGTCTGTCTGGAAGTCTGGCTCTGCATTGGAGGGAAAACAAACTCAGAGCCTGGCTGCTGGTATGCAGCACCTACAGAGGCTGAGCCATCACTTGGGAAACATGTTCTGTAAGGTTTCATAAAATTGCAGATGCTCTGATGTTTTGCTGAGCTAGGAGGAAGTTTGTTGGTGAAATCAATAAACTCTCAAGCTTTCAAGTCATCAGATGACTTGAAAACGAGAAGGTTCTTCTTTTCTGACAGAAAGTGTTCAAATATTTCAGAGTACGAAGTGACTGGAACTCATAGGATTGGAGTTCAAATATTTCAGAGTACGAAGTGACTGGAACTCATAGGATTGGAGTTCAAATATTTCAGAGTACGAAGTGACTGGAGCTCACAGATTGGTGTTCAAATATTTCAGAGTACGAAGTGACTGGAGCTCATAGGATTGGAGTTGAAGTATTTCAGAGTACTAAGTGATTGGAGCTCATAGGATTGGAGTTGAAGTATTTCAGAGTACTAAGTGATTGGAGCTCATAGGATTGGAGTTGAAGTATTTCAGAGTATGAAGCGATTGGAGCTCATAGGATTGGAGTTCAAATATTTCAGAGTATGAAGTGACTGGAGCTCATAGGATTGGAGTTCAAATATTTCAGAGTACGAAGTGACTGGAGCTCATAGGATTGGAGTTGAAGTATTTCAGAGTACAAAGTGACTGGAGCTCATAGGATTGGAGGTCCCCTTGGCATCTGTATCGCTTTGGGAGGTGGGACCAAGTTGTCTGGGCTGTTAGGAAAATTCCACATGGAAGCTTCAGTGTGCCAGCACGAACCTCCTGTGCATGAAGAGCAGGAGGGGAAGGAATGCAGGATGGGAGGGCATCRTTTGTCTGTTCTCTGCCAGGAGACAAAGAGCGTGCCCTGCCGTGAGCCAGGGYGCAGCCGATGGTGATGAGAACTTCCACATCCCAACACAGTGCCTGACTGACGAGCAGGGCTCAGCCAGCGTTTGTTTATTTGGGTGCAGATTTTCATCACATCAGCCTTGCAGCATTTGCATATGCAAGCAGGACATCTGAAGGGTAACAGCTGTGAAAATATATGCTTATGACCTACCTTACACGCACTGTATGCAAACTTGGGATGTGAATTTTATAGGGGTTAAAAAAATTACAAGCACACGTACGCAGGACACCGTGGAGTTTCCTGCTTTGTTGTGTGTAGTTTGGACTTCATCAGCTTCCATCCACAAGGAATTAGATGTACAACCCAGAAATAATTCAGAGTGCTCCATTCCTTCTCCCATCACTTCGGATTCCGGTCAGCTCGGCGTTTAGTGYGAGCTCCTGCAATTAAACCCTTCCCCATGGCATTTTACCACATGGTGTCATGCTACAGCACTGTTTACTTAATCGCCTTACTCTGCTAGATGGCAAGTGTTTCATTAGGGCCTGTGAGGAATTTGTTATAATGCAACATAATCTAATGAGGGCTTGTCTCYAGTCAGGACACGTTTGCATTACTGGTTGATATGATTATGGGGGTAAAGCTTCAGTAGAAACTGGACTAGGGAGCCTTTTGCACACACGGTTAAAAATAGAATTATGTTACTGCCAAATGAGTACCTGCAAGGTTTGGTATGGTTCATTTCGTAGCTCAGCTGTGAAATAATGCAAAAGACTTCTCTTTTAAAAAGTTCAGACAACTAATTTAATATGTAAACAGTAATTCTTTGGAGAGATAGCTGTGWAATATTAGTGCCATTCTTGTTTAATTGTGGACAGACTTAAATTTAGCATCGTGTCATAAAAACATGATGCATGCTTTTAATTTGAGCTGTAAAAGTGAGTTGAAAAAATGCCTTCCAGGTACTTGACCTGAGTCCTCGTCTTTGATTTTGCTAAGAGAAAAGTTAGTGGTGGGAATTGGTTTAGAGGATGTGATTCAAATTCATTTCCTTGCAGGAGCCTCGGTTCAGGGTGTAATCTAGAGTTTGGCACTGCTAATAAAGGTGAAGTGTAATTATTTATCAAATGGCACTGAAATGGCATCTATATTAATGACTAAGCACATGCTGAATKATTGGGATAAAGATATCCCGTGCTTTCAGTGTTACTCAATGGGAAAATGCTGTGACTTCCTGTGGGGACCACAGGTTTGTTCAGCTTTCATTTCCCCACTGTGTCTCCTTCACCTCCTTTTCCAGACTTGGTGTAAATCTCTGAGCCAGATTTGCTGTATCTTAGTAAGAATGAAATGCAGATTTCTAGGTGACTAGAATGCTTGCAAACGGACGGCTTAATATTTGGATTTTTTTTTTTTTTACATCTTATTAATTGCACATTGTCAAGAAATGGAATTTTGCAACTTTTTTTCCTCCTTTCTCTCACTTTTTGTGATTTTTGGTCTTCCAAACTTTTGCCCTTCCCCCCCCTTTCTGCTGTCTTTGAATTCACTTCCTYGATTGCACACATTTTGGAAGTGTGAAATGTTGAGTGGTGAATCTCCTTTAGCAGTATTTCCACCCCATTCTGCACTTGATTTACACTCCAGTGTGCAACCCCACGTTACCAGACTCCAAAGTGCAGCAGATTTGGCTTTGCACATGGCAAAGGCCTTGGGAAGGACATCAGSCAGCACTCCAGTGAGTTCTTYGTGTGCCAGTGTCACATAAGTCACTGTCCAGAGAAATGGCCCTGGAAAATCCATTTCTTCCTGCAGTCATGTAGAGCTGGAAGGGCTGAGCTACAGAGGAACCCAAGWAAGAAATGAAAGCCAGAGTATTCATCATGTGGGCACAGTTTGACACTGCTTCATGGCTTTATTTTTAAAAGGAAAAGAAAGAAAAAACCCTTTCACAAAACCCCAACTCCCAAGCCTTTTTCTCCCTCTGCTTGAGAGCTGCTAGCTTATTTTCTAGAAAAATATCTAAAGTATTTGATGCTAAACTTCCTTTTAGATGGAAGTTTGAAGGGGCTTTACCAGATATGTGCAGGAATAATTGTTGGCAGCAGATGTTTAAGCTTTTCCTAAATGAGGCATTCTTTAACCAGATGATGTAGCTTGTTGTCACTCTGAAATACTGATCTGGAATCATGAATTCCTAATCTGYTCCTGAGGCTCCCACTGCTGGATTCCAGATGTGGAAGATAACATGTTTAAACAGTGCTGCTTCCTTTCCATCCTGCAGAGTTTCAGTTCTTTCTGTTCTGTACTCCATCTCCTCCTCTAAGATGTGATTTATGGATTCCTGAACATCATCAGGAGCGAGCAATGCCCTGTCCCAGCAAACTAATTTTATATGATTGTGTTTATACTCAAGATGAACAGTTCTCTCRCAATTTGAACTCAACCTTTTGCTCTGCCCCAATTAACAGGTGCCTTCAGGACTTTTGCCATAAATAATGCTTTTGAATATCAATTAAAAAAATGGAATATAGGCTGATTTAATAAGTATCAGAAGCATCAAAAGCAGGTACCTTGCAGTTTTCCTAGGTGCAGGATCTCCCAAACCTGTGGACAAGTCGTTCTTTGCATGCCTTCGATGCCAATTTAATTTGCAGACTGTTTTAAAATTTGATGAGTAATTATTAATTATTATGAGGTATTAGAAATACGTGTATTTAATAACAGGTGTATCAGATTCCAATCAGTTAGCATTTATTACCCAGAAGAGTTTCCCTTAAACAATGGAAATATATGGCTTGCACAGCATAATTACAGGCTGTGGTTTCCTGCTGCTGCTGCTGCTGTTCCTGGRATTGGTTAGTAGGAAATCAGTTTATCTCCACTCCAAGGACACCTTTTTAGTCCTGTAAGTGTTTGCACACAGGTGAAGCAGGATTTGAGAGCTGGTTGTATTTGGTTCCAGCCCACACTGTGGGATGTTGTGTGGACTGAMGGAGTACATAATATATTCTTATATTATAATATATTCTTATTAATATATAACRTACAGATTTAAAGTGTGAGGTAACTTCCTGTCCTTTTGTTTCTTCCCAGCTCTTCCTGGAAAAAAACCCCAAACCTGTAAGAAACAGGTGGGAGAAGTAGTCATTTGAGTTTCATATTGTGGKATGGACGGCCTCAGAAGGATTTTATAAATTTATGGCCTCTATCATCCAAAATTCTGCTCCTTCATAGCATTGCAGTGGGTTGGCTGCCGAGTTCTCTGTTACTGTGCTCTACTTGAGCTGTTTGGAATATTACTTTGAGAATTGGAAGGGCTCTGGGGTGCTCAAAGTGATTATGAGATTTTTCTTTGCTTGACAAGACGAGCAGGTCCAAGTGAAGTACGAGGCAGTTTTGTGGATTGACGGCAGACGGGTTTCAGTCACAGGATCRTGTTGTGATCTGCTCCTCTTTGAGGTGGGATGCCAGTGGAATTGAGTTTCAAGGGGTAATTGCAGCCCAAATTCTCCGTTCAAGTTTCATGCCTTTTTTTTTTTTTTTTAATTATTCTTAAAAAGATTCTGTGACTCATGGAATTCTGAGAGTTCCTCAGAAACTTTGTTTATAATTTGTCTTCTTGANTATTCTTAAAAAGATTCTGTGACTCATGGAATTCTGAGAGTTCCTCAGAAACTTTGTTTATAATTTGTCTTCTTGAAAATCAGAGTAAAAGGTGGTATATTGAGCAGAAACTCCAACTGTCCAAAAATCTTCATTTTAGAATCTGAAAAATCAAGGCTCCCCAGTCCTTATCAGTAAATATTTCCAGCTGTGAGTATTATCCTTCAGCTTGCATGTGACAGTGGKTTTGTGTGCTGATACCTCTGCTGTGTAGGAGTCTCTGAAGCTTGCTTAAGTGATCCCGGCTTGTTACTTCCCACTCCAGAGATAACCTTCCCTCCTCAAGTACCTGACCCTGTTAAAAATCAAGAATTAATTCTATGAATGAGGACTGTTTTGAGTGGTAAAATAATCCCTTTGGCTAGCCAGGGTAAGCCCAGAGCCCTTTGAGGAAATTACAGTTACACTTTTCCCAATAATAACACAACTTTCACAACTCCCCGAGGATCACGAGACAATTTATTGGGCTCTGCCCACAGAGGTTGGCTGAGGCTGTGGCTTTTCCTAATCTGCTTTCTTGAGAGGCAATTCCTGCAGTTCCTGATTTTCATTTGTACACTGAGCTTTCTCTACTCATTCCTTCTTCTGAAATTTTACTGTATCTGACTTATAGGAAGCTGAGTTTTAACTCTGAAATGATGCTGGTGTGGTTCAGCCATGTCCCAGGATGTGAACTGATAGATTTTGTTATGCTCAAGTTCACTTTCGATCTGGAAACCAAACTCTCAAGATGCCCGTGAAGAAATTTAAATTCCTTGAACAGAATTTTGTTTTCACCTGCCCCAAACCAGTCATCTGGGAGTCTGGTATACTATGTACAATAGACTGAGAAATTTTTGGTAGTGATTACAATGATGGGAATGGAAATGTACCTTTTCATCACTTTTAAATAATCTAGAGAGGGTGAACATTAACCCTGGGACAAAATTCAGTTGAAGTGTACCAGTCARGATCCAGTTTAAGTGTTTTTGATGTTTTTCTCTCAAAGTCATTGGTTGGCAGTAGGCAATTCTTTAATACAAAGCAGTTGTTTTCATTTTCAACGTTAGTTGCAAGAAAATTTATGATGTGTTGTACTTCTCTGCAAATATTCAAGTGTTCCTCTGGAAGAAGGTAAGCAATAAATAATGTTGCTTCATACACTGAGTGGACATGAATACATTTATTAGTATAATAAGAAAGCCTTGAAGTAAAATTGTTGTGGGCTTTCTAAAAGTATTTTTACTAGGTTTCACAGTTATGTTCTCTAGTGGAAAACTTTCCCTCCTGCTAGTATACATTTAGTCTCGTCTGAAAATTAGCATATGGCAAAATACCTGCTGTAACTACAGAGTGTAAAACTACAGTGTAAAAACAGAGATATAGGAGAGACAGAAAATTTCTCTGTATTAAATCATTATGCTTTAATCTAAAGTATTTACATGCCTTTTAAGAATACTGACAAATCAGGGTGTCTGACTATATAGCAGCACTTGCAGTAGCTTAAGTTTGCAAACACCAAAATCAAGAGATAAGGTGTGGGGTTTTTTCAGGGTGTAGTGATTTCTTTTAATCACTTCAGACTCACGGTTTCTGAGAAAATGCACTGTTGGTTTTATTTCTCAGGGCTACTGTTACATAACCCCCCCCAAACCCTTAGAACTATAGTTTTCTCCTTAAGTAGGCTTAAAACACACACGGGAGCTTTAACAACTAAAGAGAGATATTCAGCAAGGACTGTCGCTTTAGGACACGAAAGAAAGACTCCAAATATTTTGGAAGGCAAAGAGCATAGAAAAAGAAGCTTTATTTTCTAATTCTTACTACCTTTTATAAGGTGTTCCCATACAGACTTAAYATGATCGATGAATAGGAACGACACCTCTCTGATCCCGTTGGTTAAACCAGAGAAACAGCAAAACATCACCTGGAGAAAGATTGTTTKGAGAAAGGAGAGTTGTTTGCCCAGATTGTTTTGAGAAGAAACTTTCTTGAGAATTTTTTCCTTGGGGAAAAAGTTAGCAGCTGCTAGCAGGCTAAAAATCTTTCAGAGCCAGAAATCTCAGGCCCACAAAGGACTGAGTGCAGGACTGGCAGTGCCAAAGGCTCTGAGCTCTGCCAGCTTCATTAGCTGGCATCACCTTTTATGATCTCTTTAGGCCTCATCCCAGTGAGTGCTGGTTCCATMCACCCAGACCATCATCCCTGCAGCCCTGCTTTAACCTGGAAACAATTCCCTGCCTGGGAAAGCACAGTCCTCAGCCTTTCTTCTTTCAGAGACAGCCTCATGCTCTGAAAAGTGAACAGAGAGGATGTAATCGTAGAAGTGAAGTTTTTGCATTTCATTTGTCTCAGTGACTCAGATTCAATGTCATGTGCACAAATAAAAATACTTGTCTGTAGCTGGCTGTTCTTCCAAGAGTGACAGAGTCGGGCTTTGTCCCTTCTAACCAGCTAAATATCATTTCCTTCTCTGGCCTCAGACTAAATTCTGGAGGCATGTGSAGGAGATCTCAAGAAATGGGAGGAAAATAGGAAACAGGTGGAGCTATCTTCCACTTGTCACCCTTCAGGATAAAACTGCACTTAGAAAATTTGAAAARCTGAGAATCAAATTGCTGTTCCTGCTTTGATTCAAACAAGGGTAGAAACCCTGTGTATGTTAGGGAGAACGTGGCCTCAGAAAAGGTGCAGGTGACAATTTCTCCCTGCTCTGCAAGGCTGGTATTGGATTCTGTCCCTGCATCACTATCAGAATGCCTTATCAGAAGTGATCACAATCAGATCAGATTCTTAGTCTGTGAGGGTGACAAGTCAGAAGATGTGAGATTCCCAGTGAAATAACCTGCATATCAAACAGTGCCTGSATGCATTCCTGTGTACAGTGTGAACACCCACAGATCCGCTTTTATTGCCTTCTTTCCTCCAGTTGAGATCCTGTGAAATCCCACTCAGAGGGGGGCAGATTTTATGGCTGGATTTTATTTTATTGTTTCTGCTTCCTCCATATATATTTTTGAGCTGCCTGCGTACTGTGTTAGAAATTTAGGAATAAATTCACCAACAATCTTCCAGAAATCATTGCAGTGCAATGCTTTCCTTCAGGAAGGCTTTTTGGTCCTGTCTTTGCTTTTATGACTGAAATTGGCTGAAATACTTGAGAGAAAATATGAGACAATTTATTTTGTATTTAGTGTAGATTTTAAGCTGTGCTTAACAAAACCTTAGTGCCTTAAGCAGCACAGCAGCTCCTCCAGCCATACACATTCACTCTTTCAAGACATTCCACCATGAAGGGTTTTGTTGTTGTTGTTGTTGTTGATTTTATTTCCGTGGTTTCTTAGTCCCCTCTTTGTTCTGCAAATGTGAAGTGTGGTATGTTTCAATTCCTTTGCTCCCTGGAAATGTTAAAGCCATTTGCTGTTCTAACTGATCCCTGCTTGGAGTGTTTCATTACCGATGCAATCTCGAGGTGAGCATTATAAAGTGAAGTATTATTCTTGATCTCACTGCGAAGCTGTGGGGAGTCAAACTGCAGGCAGCCAATGTCAAAATCGCCTTTTCTAAAGGAATTTTTTTTTTCCTTTTTTTTTGGAGTGAGGGTGAAGTGCATTTAAGGCTGTGTTTGCTGATCTTGAAGCTCGGGATGTAACGAGTAAAATGACAGAGAAAAATATGACCTTGCAAAGAATGAGACGAATAAAAATCTACATGAGCTTTGGGAATAATGGAAATGAGGCACAGCCCAAATGAATGAGACCTTTAAAGGTTGCCTTTCCCTTCAAAAAGGTTTTTGATATAATATGAAGCTTCTAACAAATGGTTAAGAAAAGACAATTATGGTACTATCCATAGGGTTCAGAATTCAAGGTGCTCAGACTTGCAGCATTTTGACAGCCATAGAAACTGTTTCCATTTAATCTATTTTACAAGAATGAAAGGGTGTTTTCGTTCTCTAACTATGTAGAATATTTAGTCATTAATTTGGTTTTATACTGTTTTCACTGCTGAGATTTGAGCATATTGTGGAAAATTAATTATCTTAACGCATACCATACTTATGAAGTATTGATTTGCCTTTTCCAGTTAGAGGAAATTGTAGCTTTCTTCCSTCTTAAATTGAATTTATTTCTTCRGAGGAGTTAGACTGGAAAATGCTTCATGAAAAGCCAGGATATTGAAAAGCGGGGTGTATCGAGGGGATCTTTTGAAATGAATTTGAAATATTTCGGGCACCTTTCTTTCACAGCCCCTCTTGTATCAATCCCCAAAGAAATTAGGTAGTGCATGTTCAGCCATTAAAGAATGAGTTGATGATGATGATGAGG
>QVAJ01000214.1:604229-623793 GCA_003546035.1 Mixornis gularis | reverse complement strand
GAAACCATAAAAATTCTAGAGGCAAACCAATTTGAGTCACGTCAATGGATTTTGAAAAATACCACTTTCTGTCTACCGGAGGCCAAGGAAGAGAACGTATTGAGTTTATTTGTGTCACAGTATTTTTGCAAACTCCTCATTAAATCAGACTCGAACTAAAGATTGGCTTAACCACAGCTAGAGTGTTATTACCCTTATTTCTTTAGAATAGCAGAAGAGATGAATTTTCAAGTTTAAAAAGAGTGTAGAAAAATTGAAAAATCGAAAAGATCTAAAATCTAGAAAAGCACTTCAAAACACAGATACGTTTTGATGATTTTTTTTCCTTTTTTAATTTTTTCTTCTGTAGAAGCAGCGCTCTTGAGAGAAGGGCTGGGATTGGTGATTCACCAGTTCAGTTCTTCTTACAAATGTGACACGTGTGTCAGTTTTTCTGATTTTTTTTTCCTTTTTTTTCCCCATGAATTTTTATTGGGCAAGCTTGCTGTGCGTCATGAGTGCAAGGTTTCAAGGAGATTAATATCCATTTCGAGAAACATGGCAATTTTTTATGATTTGTGATTCATAAAGGTGGCTATTTACACCATCTAAAATGTTGAATAGGGCATCTATTATTTCCTGTCTAATTTTTTTAAAGTGCTACAAAGAAGTTCATTTATTCAGCAAGATAATTGCTTTTCATGACACTTTAACATCTGCTTCCAAATGATATCTTCAGCTCTGCAGCAACACTTAAATTTGCTTTGGAGCTGGAAGCTATTACATGTTAGCAAAGGCATATGATGCAATTTTAAGCTGTTCATGTGTATTTAAAATAAGATTGATTTGCACCAGTTTCTTTTCTAGGGAACTACAACTTCCAACTAATTCTTAATGATCCAAAGGCATTTAAAACTGGTTCATAAAATCCTCATTCAGAACTACAGAGCTCAGAAATCTTTGAAAGGCAGTTTACTCCAGCGTCTCTGTCACGGCTGGAAAAGCCCAGCTTCCTGGCGACTGTTTGGTGGGCTTGGTTTTTGGTTTTTTKGGGKTTTTTTCCTTGATGCTGTCTGTTCTTAGCTCACAAAATGCAATGCAAAAATAAATTCTTGCAGTGTATCCTTTGGTGCAAATCAGCTGGAATTGGGAAGGTAGATTCCTCAGAGGATAGGTGTGGGTTTTTAACTGAACCCTTGCAACTAAGAGCAAATCCCCAAACTTGCCTGTATGTACCTGTGTTCCACACACCTGCTTGGGATGTGCAATAGTGCCTGGTCCCAAACTGGTCTCTGGCTGGCTTTAGCTGTGTGGGTCCAGCTGGGGAAACAGTCCTGAACTCATCAGGAGAGTATTTTTTTTTTTTTTTTTTAAAGGAATGTACTCTTGGCAGCTACTCCCATCTTGTYGTGGGTCTAATATTTGGCTGGACATCATATCTATTATCTGGCTTCTTCCAATTAGGAAGAGAGCAGTTTCAGCTTCAGCAAAGCCTCTCTTTCTTACGGGGTGGGAATGAGAAAGGAAGACAATGAAAAGCCAGGTAATCAGGCAAAAGATGATCTAAGCTTTTCTCCTGCACTGGCTGGTGGTTGATCACCATTTCAGGTTCTGGATTTGAGGAGGATATTGCAAAGGTATGAACACAGGAGAATACTTTGGGAGTCCCTCTGGCCTGGGAACTCCAAGGTTCTTCCTTGTGACCTGCAGGCTGGGCTGAACCTGCCCTGTGTTTTCTGCAGATCCATGGTGTGATGGAAATGCAGCCAAATTTCCCCTCAGATCCCACTGTCAAGGCAAAGGAGGACATGAGCTGTTGCTGTCTGATTAACATCACAGTAAATGGGATCTGTTAAGTCTAAACAAAATTTGCTTTGGTCCCCACTTTTGAGCATACCTTTATTATTTTTAATGGATTGAAGCTGACAGGAGATTTGTGTAAGAAGATTTCGCAGAATTCTAATGAGAACGAGCTCTTTGTCGGCGTGCGACAAAATCCTGACTCATTCAGGGAATGAAAGATGGTGTTAGTGTTATCCAAGATTATTTACAGAATATTTATAAACGGCTAAATGGTTCTCTGTTGTGTACTGGAGGCATCCGTGGGCTCTGGAAGCCCTGAGGCAGCAAACACCCCTCTAAGTAGGAAGGGAGTGGGTAATTACTGTTGGAAATCCAGCAGGAGCCGGGGAGGGCTGTACGGGCACGGAGCCTGCACACTGTGCYGGCAAGGGCAGAGGTGAAGAAATCACAGAATGTTCTGAGTTGGGAGGGACCCACAAGGATCAGTGRGTCYAACTCTCAGCCCTGCACAGGGCAGCCCCAAGAATCTYACTGTGTGTCTGAGAGCATTGTCCAAAYGTTTCTTGAACTCTGTCAGGCTTGGTGCTGGCAACTCCAGTTCCTTGRGGCCCTGTCACTGGYCACCACAGARAAGRGCTCAGAGTCTGACCCTCCTCTTCCYCTCATGAAGGAAGTTGTAGACTGGAGTAAAGTCTCCCCTCRGTCTCCTCCAGCTGGACAGACCGAGTGCCCTCAGCCACTCCTCCATAAAACTTTCCTCCAAGGCCTTCTGCCATCCTTGTGGCCCTCCTTTGGATGCTTCCTAATACCTTGATGTCTTTTTTATATTGCAATCTTTAAAACCTTAAAATCCTGCATGCACACAGCCCTCAAGGWGAGGCTGCAGCAGTGCAGAACAGAGAGACAATCACTTTTGCTGGAGCAGCTGGTGATGCTGTGCCTGGAATGTGGCTGGCACAGAGCACGCTGTTGATGGATATTCCACTTGCTGTCGGCCAGGACTCCCAGCTCCCTTGCCATGGCCAGGTGAGAACTGTATAAACCCAAAGGGGCAAAGMAGAAACCCTCAAGGTCCTCTGTTGCTGCTTCACCCCTGGCCCCACAGGGCTGCTGCAGTGGTTTTGTGGCTGTCAGGAAGCCAGCAGTGGGACAGCAGCTCAGCCAACCCTGCCTCGGGTGCTGGATATTGAGCAGCCCATCAGCACTTCCCCAGGGCAGAGGTAGCAGCAGCAGGGTGTCMTGCAGGTCCAGTGCAGCTGAGGTGTTTGATGGCCTTTCCTGAACAGAGCTGCTTCTCTCTCAGCAGTGTCAGGTGTGCAGTGACCCCCTCTTTTCTGAGTGGGTAATTGYAGTATCCTGTGTGTAGCCATGAGTGAATGTAAACTTCTGCAAAGGCAAGAGATACTGCAGGAGGGATTTAATCCTTATTACACAYGTAGCCTGTTCTCAATACCTTTCTCAAGTCCTTTTCTGCTCTCTGGGAGCATATGGGCACTGCTGAAACAATACATTAAGGAGGAAGCAGAATTTTCCAGCTGCCTCGGTAGTAGGCTTCCATTTCTGGGGTTCGTAGATTTGTGTAAAATTTATCTTAACAGTGTCTCGTGTTTTGATGACTGTTTAGTAATAATGGTCACCSACACAGTGTGCTGGGACACCATGCTGTGTGGTAATGAGCACTCCCAGAGTTCTGTGAAGGCCTCAATTAATCATCATAGTGCCAATTAAAAAGGCCATTAGAAATACTGTCCGTAGCCATCAATCCTGCGTAGCTGTTCCTTCTCCAGGAGGTGCATGTGTAATGCACTCAGATATGCACAAACATATCCAGACTCCTTTTTYCAGGTCGATATGACCTGGCAGAGCGACTGGGAAAAATATATTGGCAGTGGCAATGAATTCCTATTCTGTCTCACATTCCTAACTGTAGTTAGATCCCAAATTTGTTCTGATCTGCTAAATCTTAGATCAGGTTTTGTTTTGCCAAGTAAGGCCTGAGTCTTCATGTGACACAGTTGCACTCAAGCTCTTTGGAGTTGCACTGCAGTATTATCAAAGATTGATTTTTAAGGCCTACATTCATTAAATCCTTTTAGAACAGTGACTTTGGCTTCTTGTTGATGTTGTCGCTGTTTTTATTAGGAAGTGGACCTCATGCTTTGAGCAAGGGTCTAAAAATTCTTGAGGGGCTATTGTTCAGGTTTTTTTTTCTTGTCAAACATCTGCCTAAATTGTTCAGAGTTACAGTGAGGCTCTGGAAACCCCTGTGTCCTCATGCTCAGCCGAGGTGAGCTGTGCTCTGCAGGAGGAATGGAACTGGATGGGAGAGACCTGTAGWAAGTGCACCTTTATCAAGAATCTGGAACTGAACTCAGGATTTTTCCCTGCTGTTAGCAAGGACTTTATGAAACAAGTAGCAGATATGTRTGCTATCACAGAAGATAATCTGCTRGCYCTGTCTTTTACTTCAATTGTTTAGGTACCAGATTTTTGATAAGTGGATCTTGATATGGATATAAGCATCCATGTGCTGTTTCATCGTGGGATAWCAGTTTGGCTYTTTAGTTGACAGAAACAAAAAATCAAAAAAATAATAATCCAAACAAAAATTAGTTCCAATTTTTTGCAGTTTCCAAATCCCAGAAAGTACATACAGAGCACTAAAAGAAGCCCAGGGAATTACAAATACTTGCAGTTTTACCAAAGTCTTCACCTTTGTATATGATCATCATCATTTAGTTTTTGATAATGTGATCAGAAAGCTCGAAAGATTTTTTGCTTGCAGAAGAGGATATGGCTCTAGGAATCAGGTTTGTGGCGTGCAGGAGCTCAGTGTCTGGTATATATTTGCTGAAATCATGAGGTGGGAGTTGTGTGAAAGAGAAGAGATGGAGATGTTATCATTTCATTGTGTGGCCACCATCCTCRTAGAGGACCTGGCATCATCACCTCAGGCAGACATCTCCAGCTGATATTTCCATTCCYAAAGCAAAGAGCTGGAGGTCGGGGYAACCACAGTTCCTCCTGCTGCCCCTGAAATCATCAGGGAGATGCTGTGAGCCCCATGAAATGCTGAATGCCCCCAGTGGGTGGACCTGCGGGCTTTCCACAGGGCATGCAGGAATCTCRGAGTCAATTGACCTTTGTCTTGCCGGATCCCAGCTTTTATCCAGGGAATGATAAAATGCTTTTGTCAGAAGGGAGTGGGAGAGTTTGCAAACAGTAAATAGCTTTGTTGTAAGTTAGCATGCTGATCACCAGGAAAGCTTGATGATATTAAGCATTTTGCATTCAGGGAGAAATCCAGAAGGGTGGTACAAGGCAGCCAGAAATCACAATAAGGCCAATTATTAACTAGTTTCTTTTCATTCAGTGAGGCCCTGTGTTTGTCATTTGTAGTGGGGCAGAGGAAAGATGCAGCTTGTTAACAAGAGTTTAAAAGGGTGACATTTTAAATTAGCATATTTGTAATAATAAAGGAACATAAAGCTTGTGTCTGTTGAAAGGAAATTTTAAAATGAAACCTCTTTCCTGCCCTTTAACTGAGAATCTTACAATTATGTTAAATCCCAAAATGTGGCTTCATTATTCATTATTCATTTCCTTTTTTACCAGAATGTAAAATAACAGGAGCTTGAGGGTTTAGTGTATTAAAAGAAGAAGCAATCCTTTTTTCATTATAACTTCTGGTAGTGTTTTAATTAAAGGTATTAGGAGAACCATCATGGGTAACACATTTTTAAATTCTTGTACAYTGTGCTGAAGAATATCTAGGAAGGGGATTATGTGCATAACTTGTTCACTCACAGTGAAGTAGACCAGATTTTGTTATTCCTTACTGCTTGTCACCTGCAACTTGTTCATGTATATTTATTTACATGGCAGAGAGGAAGAATAGGAGTGTCTTTGTGTGTGAGTTCTCTGCAGTTCATAACAAASTGAGACTGTTTTTGGCAAAGTTCAGTGTTGTTTATCCATACTGAAACTACCAAAAAATTTGACAAACATTTAAAGTTAAGGCCAAGAAAAAGTATTTACTTGGCTTTTCTTTCTCATTTCACCCCACCAGCTTTCCCCATGTGTCTCCCAAGTATTCCCTTGTGGCTTGTTTCAGCCTGTGTTTGCACGTGCCACCTTCAACAGGTTTTTGGTGGCTCMTTCCCATGGCCCTTGCTGTTCTCTTGGAATCACATGGTGTTCCCTGCCTGCATCCTGCCCCAGTGATGAAGTGGTGCCTTTCTGCAAATCCCAACAATTTAAGAGAGTCATCCAACAGAATTCTCTTCAAGCTTCCCCTGATCTGGTGATCAGCATTATAAGCCAGTGTTTTCCCTTTTTTCTTGGAGAGTTTCCATGTCACTACCTGTAAATTGTGCCTGAAGTACTTTCCAGGAATGATGATGAGCAGTACAGAGTAATGGATGATGCACTGCTTGCTCTTTGGAGTTTTAACCTCCGATATTCTGGATGAGAAGAGGATGGAGGAAACCACTGAGGTCGTCCCCAGAAATTTTACTGTGATGTTTTTTGGTATAGATTTTGAAAAGCTTAAACTGTAAGCTCCTAGRAGGACATTTTTTTAAAAAGTGGAATGGTGTTTCCCCCCACTCCCAGGCATCTGTGTAAGCAAGGAGTGTCACCACTCCWACAGCTGCCAGTGCAGCTGACCTGGCTGTGAATGGAAAGGTCTTTGTTGATTGACGTTTAAACAAAATGTTAATTTGTTGACGTGCCATGTGGTCCCAGTGGGGCTTGCTTAGATGACCACATGCCTTGAAGAGCCAAAGTTTTGGGCTGTCACAAGGAATTTGTGTGTTTTTTCTGTTTGTTCTTTGTACTATTGTTTTCCTCCAGCAGATCTGAATCACTTACAAGGTGGCTGTAAGCAGGTCTTTTTACTTTGATATTTAGCTGGAAAAACTTAAACTTGTGCCTGAATTCAGCTGCACTTACTGTCTATAAACACATAAAACCAATTATTAGGTGAGTCAGGGTTATTTTTCAGGGAGAAAAGGATACCCCTGAAATAATACCATATGCTGTCTTCTCTGCTTGGATGAGAGGAAGAGCTGTGTGGTTTCACTAGTTGTGCTCTTTTTCAACAACTACTGAATAATCTGAGTTAACTTTTTCCTGTTTAATTTTTGAGTTACTTAACTGACTGCTGATTGACCAGCCATGCTGAAAGCAGGTGGGAGAATCTGTTCAGATGGCCCTAATTTTTCTTTTCTTACCTTTTTTCTTGTTCCTGTTATTTTTCTTTTTCTTCTTAGGATCTCACCTCATTACAAGGTAGGTAGGGGGTAGCTGTGGCCTAATTGTTTTTACCTAGATAATTAACATTCATTCAGAAATGTGRGTCTTCCTTGCATTTTTTCCCCCCAGATAAATGGTTCTCAAATTTAGTTACAATAATACAATAAAGGCAAATTTATATTCCTATGAACGTAGCAAAGGGAGCATAAAATAAATTCATACTTATTCCCATCTGTGCTTGGTGTGAGTGCTGATATACTCCTAAAAAAAAATCAGGTCCAAGTGTTTCGTCAAACACAAAATTTTGTCTTTTCTTACCACACAAAAGCAAACTATTTATCTTGCAAGTATTTGAAGATTTATAGAGTCCATGAGAAGAAATTTCTGCCCATTAATGCACATTATTAATGAATGCCTCTGGTTCATTGGGGAGTTTTGTATGTAAGAAACAACATTAATAGACTGGTGTGTGAARATTTGTCTAAAGTGCCTGCAACAGTATTTACTTCAGTGGAGACATCCCATAGAGATTTGGCAGTGCCAGCACTTCAACACAGTGCCCAAGGTGAAATTTTGTACTGGTTGTAACATTAACTAACTACATCAGACATCATAAAGAGTGGTGTAAAAAGTAAATAATAGGATTGCTTGGGAAATTACTGAGGGTAAATAGTTGTTATAATTAGTGTTTGTCGAGGTGATCTGAGATGCTGAATGTGAAAGAGTACAGGATTGTGCAGTGTGTCAACTGATGTGGCACTGGGTGAGCTCTGTCATTCTGCTGCCCCACGTGATCACTCCAAAMATTTTATAAATTTTGAATTTATAGCAGACTTTATTCTCTTCAAAGTACCCTCMGTTAAATATTTTCTGTCTTTCTGCTTGAGGATGTGTATACACAGACAGAGGCACAGTGTTTGTCAGACATCTCAGAAGACAAAACTAGAGCCTCTGCAATTTTGGATTGAATGGCTGCTGTGGTGTATCTCAGTTTTTAGCAGTTTGACACTCATCAAGCCCAGCTTTGGCAGCACTTTGGGCCATTGAGTGAATTTTTGAGTTGAATTTTGAATTGAAGCTCCTGGCTTGGCAGCAGATTTCAGAGAAGTGCACTGAACTATGGGGAGTAGTTTAAAATCCCAGATAAGGTGGGAAAAACAACCCCCAAGGTGTCAAGTGTCTGTACAGTGAATTCGAGGGCGCTTTTCATTTTCTTGTCAATGAGATGAAAATGGAGCTCTTTCCCTGAGAAAGTGGGAGAGAGCAGCCACATGTAATAGCATTTTGCAGGAGAGGGAATGCCCTTTCCCAGAGGAAGCAGGGGAGAGCAAGCTGGTGTCTGTCACCTTCCTCCCCTCCACAGCTGCACATTAGGCTGTGGGTAGAGGGCCAGGCATTGGSTAAGTGGGGAGAACAAACAGCTCTTGTGGGGTTTATTCCCATTATCCTTCCTGCAAAACCTAGGGAAGCCTCTGATAATTGACTGCTGGTGAAAATGATACATCCAGTTTATTTTCTTTTGATCTGTTGGGCAAAGTGAAGAAGCGTAAAAATGAAGCAGGGGCAGAAGAAGGGAGGGRAAAAAAGGAAGAGCAAGTCATACAATGCCAGCCCTTAAAGCTAGAAAAATGCTGTTCAAAACTGCTGAGTATGAAGCAAACATCACCTGGACCAGCTTTCCAGCATGACAGTGATAAACATGTGACCAATAATTCAACCTGACAGAGCAGCCATGCAGGAACACAAATATCACAAACGCTCCGTTCTGCTTATGCACCAGAAACACAGTGTGTGAGCCAGGGCTTCCCTGACAGCACACCATCTCTCCTGGCCTTGCCTTGATGAGCATCTTCCRTGGGAAAGGCTTTCTGATCCCATTAGAGGAGAGAGGCTCTGTCTCTGTGGTCYTTTTTGCAACCTGTGCGCTTTGTGAGCCGCGCCGTGCACGGGGGATTTGTYGAGAGATGTGTCGGGACCTAACCTGTCACAGGCTGGCTTGTTACAGATGAAACCCTGTTGGCAGAAAGGATTAGCTGCAACCCAGAGAGAAAAACAAGTCATATATTTTAAAGGACAATTGTGGTACAAAATTTTGATTAGTTATTGGGCAAGTRGATAGTCAGGGCTTTGTGTTATTAGAGATTCTGTACCCGAGGAAACTGGCAGCGATTTCAGCCCRGTGCTGCCAAACTGTACTCCAGAATCTGAGGTTTCATATGAAAGAGGAGGGGGGGAAAAAGGCAAAACAAACAGAAAACCCTCTATACCCTGCAGCTGCAGAGAAAATACTCAGAAACTCACTGTGACCAGGGTTGTGTTCTTGTCTTGAGTCAGCAATCAGCTTGAAGCAATACCTTTGAGAAGAGCGAACTGTGCTGGTCATTTCAATGCATGTGAGGTGTGGAGCCTGACATGTTTACACAGCAGCTAGCTCATTTCAGTGCTTTTTGGGGGGGAAATCTCAATGTTGTGCATGCTGTTTTGAGAAAATATCTTCTTAGGACAGAAGAAAAAAAAAAACCAGAAGGAACATCTATTATTTGTCATGTAAATAAGAATTAATGTTAAACATAACTTGGGCCCTTCTTCTCTCCCCACCCCACACCCCACAAAGAAAAAGGGGAGGAAAGAAAAAAAGCAAGCAACTTTTCAAATTCTGGAGGAATGGGAAAACAAGGGCTATTTTCTTTGCCCATTGGAAAAAGCTTCAGTCGTATCCAGACCCTTGAAAAAAATCAAAACAAAACCCCCTTCTTCCTACTAGCCCCTTACACTCTCTGTAGTACCATATGCCCCAACTTACAATTATCCAGCTTTTCATACATTCCAATTCTGCTCTGACTGCTACACAATGTACAACAATTGCACGGAGTCAGAAGGCAAATCTGGGAGGCACCAAGAATAAAGAACTTGGTGCCAGTTTAAAACAGACATAGCGAATATGGAAGTAAATAACATAAGTAAAASTGGGTGCCGATGGTGGTTTTTCATTTCTGTGTGACTCTCTAAATGTCCAGTCTCCAATTCATGTAAACAATACTGTGAATTTCCCTTTTTGCTTCAGCTTTGCTGGGTTTACATTTAGAGGCTGCAAAATACAGATCTTGAACTTCATGCTCGTGATRGAACCTGTTAATGAGTGGAACTATTGTATGACTGTAGGGCTCACGTCATGTTTGAGCATTGGAGCTCAACATGAGGGAAGCACTGTAATTGCTAACAATTAGTACTGGGGAAACCTCACTTAAGAGTCCCCTCATGCCAGATTCATATCCAAAATGTATCTGAAGTATCTGAACCGTTTAAGAGGCTGGGAGGTARATACTTTGTCATTGCATAAGGCAGAAGACTTGTGTATGAAAGGGCAAGGGGATTGTGAAATAATTACTGGCTCTGCATTTAATTTGAGTCAATGAAAATGCCAGAATGATTGAAGTGTTTATGCTGAAGATCAAGGAGTTATATTGGAATAGGGTAATCAAAACCAGGGACATCTCCTTTACATTTTTTAATATTTCTCAGGGAGGAGATAATGGAGGACTATCAGAGTATAGCAATGGGAGTGCTGGAAGGAAAGTCARGATCAAAGGTCACACCTGTGTGAAGTGATGGTTTGAAAATGACAAGTGAAAATAGAAATATGCTTCACTTGGCAGTGATGAACGAGTTCCTTGACCTGAGGAGGAAGACTGGAGGTGGCTTTGCACTGTGGCGATGGTAATTTGATAGTGGCAATTATAGGTGAAAAAGTTGGCCAGTAAAAGTAYGGTGGGGAAAATGCCTGCTCTCAATTAGGTGTGGTACTCATGGCCCTGGGCCTCCACTGCCAGGGTAGCTGTGCTTTTCTCCAGCCTGGAATCCTTTCAGTTTGCCATTTTTCCATGCTTTCAGTGGGATTYTCCCATCCCTATTTTTATCCCACCTGTTCCCAGCATGCCTTTTACTTCGTGTCTGTTTGTGCTTTGCTTACCTCCAGCACAGGAATATTCTGCATCACTCACCTGTGTTCTTCTTCTGACAACACAAAACCTCATAAAGCTGGTGAGCTGCTGGGCCTGGCTCAGAGTCAATCTTGCTGGACCTGGGACTTTACATGGAGTTTCCACCATGTGGGAGGTGGGATCAGTCATATCTTGCTCACACATCTCTCATATCTCAAGGGCAGGAAAACATTTGCCAGTGGCCTATAACTGTGCCTCTCTGCAAGCAATAAATGCCAAGAGTCTTGTCAGCTTTTTAAATACTGAGGCAAGAAGYATGTTGTAGGCTGCTGGTGGCCTCAGCTAGAACACGAAGCATGGATTTTGAGGTTAGGAAGAGGTTTGTTTGCTTAAAAGAGGTTCTGATAAGATGAATTCTGAAAATGGCAATAAATCCTACGGTTTAAAAGGTAATAAACTGACTATTAATGTTTAAGGCAGAGCTCCAGGCAAACATGAGCAGCAGACTGAACCACCTACCTTTATGTACCTTCCTCCTCTATAGTACTCAGCAGGAGAAGCTGAAACATCCTGAACCCTTCAGGCCCTTCCTAAAGGCCCCAAAGAGTCAAAAATGCTTCAAGGCACCATGTTCATGGGTTTTTGTTCCTTTTTGTGTAGGCTTCTGTCCATCTGACCACGTGAGTCCCTTATTTACATGTGACATTGAGGCATTTCTCAGCTAAAAGTACTTTGCAGTCTAGTACGGTGCAATTAATCACGTGTTTGGGCACCACAAGTTTTATTYTGTTGTGAAACAAGGTGGATGGAAAATTGGCAATAACAAATAGTGAAGTGCCATCYTTAGCACAGTTCTTTTCTTCTACAATTCTCTGTAAAAACGTACCAAAGGTTTCTTCTAAAGAGTTGGGTTTAAAATGARTAATCTTTCCTACATCAGATCGGGGTTTGATTGCTTGCCCACCCAGTTAGGAGATAGCAGCTACTTGCCAAGTTCCAATCCCTGTGCTGTCATAAATCCAGTTTGGAGACTCTCAACCCATTTGGGGAGCACTCAAATCCATAGTTCTCCCTCGTTCTCCTGCCCTGGACCTGAAGTCTGATCAGTGTTTAGACATTGCTTTGAGCTAATGATAATGTGCCTTTTAATTAGCACCAATATTTCTAGTCTTTTGGGAAATAATAATGTGCTTCTTTTTTACTCCTTGACTGTTGACAGATGGCCACTTATTAAACATCATTAAATTCCGGTATCAATCATTTTTTTGTGCTCTATAAAATATGCTCGTCGTTTAAAGGAAATGATAAATATAGGAGGAAGATTTTCCACATGGATTGTGCAGAGTTTGATGCAGTGCTGCAGCAGTAATGGATGGAGGGAGGCCTTGTTTTTTAAGACAAAATTTTAAGTGAAATCTRTGAGGCCTTGTTAACTCCCTGTTAGGAGAAGCTCTTGGATGGAAGCAGCCCGACTGCTTCTGAGACAAAGCCACTATTTAAACCTTTAAAAACATGAACTTTTGAGCAGCCTGTGCTTGTATGCAGAAAACATTTCATGCATTTACTCAGGAATCCACGCTGCTGCACGTGGTTTTGTTGAATGCCATGGAAAAAGAGAAGATGGATTCCTGAGCGTCTGTTATTTGCAGCCAGGCTTTATTTGACTTGATGCATTCTTGGCAAGAGCCTCCAATTCATTACTTGTGAAACTTTGTTTAATGGGTACAATTACGATCTGCATTGTGCCCTTGCTCATCTTAATAGCGGTATTAATTTGCAGGAAGGGACAAAAATCATCTTGCGGAGTTATCAAGCCGTGTTTAGGCTTTCTGAATGCTAATTAATTCAGAGCTCAAATGCTGTACCTGCTGTTTAAAAGGCTGGCAGCTTGTATTCATCACCTGAGTGACAGCTGTTCCTCGCCTTTTTTACTCTTACAAAAAGAGTGGGGAGGATTAACTCCTTCCATGCTGATGACTGCCATTTATTTTGAAGTTACAATTATGTTCAACATTTAAATCTTAATTTATTTTTTTTCTTTAACAGAGTGGCTGGTTTTGACAGCATATTAGAGAAAGGATTGGTGACTGTATGTTTTTAAGAGAAGTTGCTAAATATTTATCCAAATCGCTGTTATTTTTTTCTGGGCAGGGCAAATGAACCCCAAACAGTCTCGGTGACATTTGATGTCAAAATCACTTCCTCCATGTAAGCTGAAAGAGAAAGAACTAAAATATTGTTAAGTCAGATATGGACATTTATAGTGATTATGGAATCTGAAGAATTTTTCTCCTGGAATCAAACTGCTTTTTTTAATATTTACTGTCAAGAAAATACTTATAAGCCGCAATTAAATTGAGTGTTCRCTTAGGCCATCTAAATGTCACAGAAAATAGAAAAGTACAGTTTTATATTTTACATGCTGCATTCAAAGCTCATTGAGTTGCTGTTTGTTAAACCTGCTCTAGGAAGATGGGGCAGTCTTTGGTAGTAAAGAMGGGGGCTGAATTTAATTCAGTCTGAGAAAAAGCATCAACTACAATGCAGATTTCGTGTGCAGGTGTGAGAGGATTACACAGTTTGTCTGAGTGACTGAGGAAGTGAGATAGTGATATTGGATTAAGTTCCCTCTTTTTCACAGAGGAACAGATAACTAAAATGTATATGTBAGCTCCATTCCCTCCTGCCCCAAATCAAAACACCTAAATAATACTACATTCCTGTTTTGGGGGGAAACATGAGACAAATCAGCAGTTGTTTCATGTCAAAGGATGTTGCYGAGCTACTGACACCAAAAAAAAATTCCACAAAATCTTGCGGTTAGTATTTTTGGCTAAATCCAAAGTTTTTTTCTTTTGTTACTTCAAAGAMCTACAAAGTCTGGTATGTGTTTTGCTGCACAAATATTTCAGACATACGGGTGTGCAGTAGACATGTCATAATAACATAAMATTTTCATTCACCTTTTGGAGGCCCCGTGTCTTTAGGGGAGCTCGGGGTGGACTTGGCTAATACCTCGGGGCTTTGATTGTGCTCACATTGGGTTTTATGCATTCTGACTCAGTAAATCTCATTAAGCACATGCTTAACTTCAGTATTCACTGTTCATTCCTTTGACTTCAATAGCAAATTAAGCACATGCTTAAATGTTGTTCAGAGCCTTAGGGAAAGGTGATTAAAGAAAATAACAAAGCTACRCTATTAAAATATTTTAACTCATTAAAATCCAGTGGATTTGCTGATCCAAATTCACTAAAAACTCTTGTTTTGGAGGTTAAACAATTACATTATAACTGCCTGACTGTCTCGTGCAGCTTGGAGCACCAACATCAGGATATTGGCTGGGTATTGCTGTGAAAATACCTTTCCTTTTACTTGTGACCTGCTGTTATTCTTACAAATAATCAGTGATTATGATGAGTGATTGAGAATATCATTGGTAATAAAAAGGTTTCCCAGTTTGTTTACAAAGTGTTCTTGAAAACGAAAACAATTTTGAAGAAATAGTTGTCTTTTTCCGAGTTACTAAAATATCTTTTGTTATTTCTCATTAACTTCAAAAGATGTATTTTGTTTCCATGCACAGGGAGATTTTTTGATGCTTTAGCAGTATTGACTTAGTGCTCTTCGTGTGTGGACAATTTCTCTGCTAATTTATGGTGGAGTTTGATACCGAGTAATTGTGCTTCARCAAGACTGATATTTAGTCTTTGAATTAGTGTGCAATATGCTCCAATGCAAGGACTAAGAAAATGCACAGCAGTAGTTCTGKTTTTAATAAGATTTTTATTAAAAACTCCCTCGACTTTTTAGAATTTCATGAAATAGTTTTTGTAGGGGAGATGTGTTTTAAAAAAAAAACTCTTTATGATTTAGAAAAGAGAAGATTCCTTAAATATTTGGGGCTGGGGGCATTGAAGCAGCAGGAGCTTGAAGGTCAGAGGGAAGGGCTAGGTGTTTTCTCTTTTTATTTAGTTTAMCATAGAAGAAATAATCAGATCAAGACTGAAATATTTTGAGAAGCTAGACATGGCATCATTAACTTCCCCAAGCTCCCGTCCTGAAACACTTCCTGCGTGTGCAAAACCATGAGCTCACTGAGCTCCTGGAGTGAGTTACTTGGGGTCTGTAATCTGTGTGCAGCTTTTCGAAATCAATCTGAGTGGTGAAGCTGCAGAACTGTTGTTACCATGATGTTAAAATCTGGGGATGATTCAGTCTCAGCGTGCGCACTGAGTCAGAGCTAGAAACCATCGAGGCTGCTGATTCCTGTTTGCCTCTTGACCTTTTGGCAAAGATCAAGCGCAGCATATGTTTTTATCAGTTTAATATCTGTTATGTCCTCGACTGGAGGATTTTATACTAAATGAGTTCGGGGACTGGGAAATGTACGAGGGGCTTACGCCGTCCTCTCCATGCGTGAAGCCTCCTACTGCTGTGTTCCTAGAATGGTGTGAAAAGGGAAAAAAGCAAAAAAAAAAAAGGCAACAAGTCCCTTAATGATCATAAAAAGAGTGCAAAGGGAAGAGCAGGAACAGAGCAAACATAGATTATGCCTCTCCACAGTGTTCTCTTAATCCCCACCAATTTTCAGCTCAGGGAGTTCCCGAGCCTCCATAAAACCCTTGATAGAATAAAATAAGATAAAATAAAATAAAATATTTCTGATATTATTTTAATCTTKTTTTCACTGCCTTCTCAGTCTGTATGAATATCTATTTTGTAATGTTCAGTGTCATAAAACCAGATTATCATCCTGAGGGGACTGGGTGTTACCTTGTACCTACTGGGTACAGGGAGCCTACACTCGATCTCKTCCTTGCTGAAAAGCCAGTTCTCGCATCACTGGTCCTGTTTATTTTCATCGACCACTCTTACTGGTGGTGTTTTTCTGAAAAATGAGATAAACAGCAATCAGAAATAACTGCAGAGTCCAGCAGATAGGAAACACCGTGCATGATGGTGAAATGCAACGTTCAGGATTTGATTTGGTTTGATTGAAGGAGCATCGGAAAGAAATAGATGCGATCGATATCTTTGAGGAAACACTATTTTTTAAACACGAGTTTTCAAAATATAWAAAAAAGCCAAAAACTCTGGAGAGCTGGTGTTCACTGGAATGTTTCTGACTGATTAAATACCAACTCAGTCCATTTTGTAAATGGGAGGTCCAGAACTGCTCCTACATGCTGTCAGTGGGTGGCTGTTGATATGACAGGGTGAAAACTGGGTGTTCTATTAGAAATAAAATTATTGCAGTTCAGCTAGAGAGTGATCAAAATCATTTTTAGACGACATAAGAGTTTGACCCTTTATTAAGTACGTGAGGTAATACAGAATGGAGGAACCCATGTCATTGTAAATTAGTGTCCTTAAGTTAAGTCTCATTACCAAGACACCTTCACTTTTTAAAATTATTTGACCTGCCATGGTTAATAAAAAGGAAGTTAATTTGGTGTGACATTTTTTGGTGGCAGCTTGGTGCACTACCAATTTAATTGCAGTAAAATAAAATAATAGTTTCAAAAAAAAAAACTCCCTAAACTTCACGTTCCTTTCATTTTGAATCACTGAGTGATTTACTAGTCATTATTTATAGACYCAGTATTTCAATTAAAGACACGTTAAATAAAGCTTATATGGGGGATGTAGAAGYGTTTGTGGATTGTAATTATTTTAATGTTACTCTTTAATGGAAAATACTATATTTTGATTCTTGAATATTTCTGCTTAGATCCAAACCCAGAAGTGTACAAGATAGAAATCCACTGCATGCAGCAAAATGCCACCTGATTRCTATTCATGCTACGATGCTCCCAGGTTATTGTCAATATCCAGTGTCTACTGGCGAGGAAGCTTTTGTTTGTCATGCCAATGAAATGATTGCTCCTCGCTTTTCTAGACTGCTGAGTTCTTTAAACCAACAGCATTTTGATCCTGGAGTAAATATTGATTCTGTCTTTCCTCTCTCCCCGAGAAAATTAATTTAGTGTGTGTTATATGCACCCAGGTGAGGTAAGGCCAGCTCAGGACCCCACAGGCTGCTTTAACCTGTGACACAGGCCAGCATTCAAGGGGTGGCTTCATTACCCCCAGGTCAGCACATACATGCTGGTCCTTTCAGAGAGCATCTCCTACAACAGAGCAGAGGAGGATTCATGTGYCACTTGCCTACGGCAATAAGATCCCAGATTTCTCATTTTCAGCCAAAAAATGGTGGCGTCAATTTGCCTTTTTTCCCCACCCCGTTCTGAGTGGTTCTGTGCCTTCAACCCAGGTGATGTGGGTGAGGCCATGGGTACTAATGCACTGTGCCTTCCAGAGACAGCCTTTGGAGAAATACAGAGATCTGCATTTTGTGTGCAGAGTTTTAGCATGCAGAAATCCTTTTCACAGTGATGTGGGGCAAAAGCAGAGTGGTTGGCAATGGCCAAGTCTTCCCTTTATCAATAGACTGGAAAGATGGAAAAGGGAGTGCAGACTGTTAATAATTCATTTATGAAACTGAGCATCCCTTGCTGGTGCCACTCCTCAGCTGACTGGGAGAGGAGCTCCTTAGCACATCCTAAATGCACAAAATGAAAGAATTGGCAAGAACAACAAAAATTTAAGGACAGATTTCCTTAAAGAATTGTACACTGCCACCTCCTTCATTTCACGAGTTGCATACTTCCACCTCCTGGTTTTTGCAGCTCTCTCAAGAAGAAACTGAGAAACATCTGAGCCTTTGCAAATGACCCCAGTGTGTCTGCTGCTGTCACAGTGTTTGATATTTGATTTGATCGATATTTGATATCAATCCCTCTCTGTGTGCATCCCTATCGGACTCAAAGCATAACCTCAGATTACTGTGGAAGCTGGGCCATGCAAGTGCAACATTTCTGCTAAAAACTTGACTTCCATCAGTAAACAAACAGTTAGACCAGATTGGTTGGTTCCCTTTAGAGAGTGATACTATGGGATCACAATTTCATCATTACAAAAGCAACAATTMGCATTCTAAGAAAATGGTTCTAGTGAAATTTATTGCAACACGATTAGCTTTGTTATTTGTAAAGCCTGTGAAAGCTTCTGACATCTTGAATCACAGAATATCATTGTAAAATTGGTTTTTGTATTATATCRTCAGCCATTTCCTTAGTAAAACATYCTGRAAGGATGAAGAAAAATGAAAAAGGAGAAGGAAAYGTTAGGGACTCTACATCTCTAGCACTATGTTGACTGTACATCTCAGACACTGTGTTTTCATGTCCTTCTTMCAGAGCCAGCACTGTCGAATTCACATTTAATTTCATATTTTATTTTTGACTCCTAATATTATTTGTTTAAAACTTCCACCACAAATAGGAAAAAAAAAATACAAAAGGGCTAACGTGTAGTGACATGCCTTTCTGACTTTCTAAAAACAGTTCAGATTGTTTAACAAGGCTTGAAGCTAAAACAGGGACTCCCATATGACCTGTATTACCTCTCCTCAAGGGAATGCATTTTCTTAAAGTGATGATTTATGAGATTTAATACTAATGTCAAACTTCATTCTGCCATATGGAGTAACATAATTAAAACACCAAAGCAGCAGAACACAAGCAGCAGAACATTGTTGAACTTGTAGATATTTCCACATAGGTGATGTAAAGATTGATGGAAAAGTGATACGAGTGTTTCAGGCATGTCCATGTGAGATGTAAGAAAAACAAGCCTTGAGCAAGTCTGCTGTTTTCCTCAGAAAGATTTTATCCRGAGAGGAAAACGGAATATTTATGTGCAATAGCAGCCGCATATTTTTAGAATAATTTTGAATTCTTTTMTAGTAAGTCTCTGTGTGATTAGAAAATAGATACAAATCAGATGAGGTAACAGTTCGTCCCATTTGTGTGAAGTGGTTTTCCAGGATAAAATTACATTTCCTTCTAAATGCAGTATTCATTTGGGAGTAAATTAATTAAGGCTGAGTGGATAAGTATCTGCTGTCGTTCTGCAGTCATGACATGGCAAGACACCAGCTATCTCCATGCAAAACTCATTTGTACATGAAAAAAATTAAAGTGCCTGTGCCTTTTGCTTTTACTGCTGCTACGCGATACTTTGAATAAATAACTTAATTCCGTGTTCAAAATACTCAAAGGTATAGTATTTTATTATTGGTATTCTTAACTTAGATTGCAATGGTGTAACAGCTCTTTCCTCATTTGAGAGCTTCACTCATGAGACAGGAATGTGGGCTCTGCGCTGTGCCCTAACAGGTTTATTATTTTATCTGGCTTGAACAACTGAACGTGAATGTAACGTAGGCCAGGCATCCCACAATGACTCTCAGGTTGGGCTGCCCTCAGTGATCCTCACTGATGGGGGGGTTTGTTGGGGGGGGAATCATGATTTGAGTTGCTTAATTACTCTGCACAYGTATAGAAATTCCCTTTYGGGGGCTGCTGTTACCGGCTAGCTGGCCCCGGGAATCTATAG
Source organism: Mixornis gularis (assembly GCA_003546035.1). Taxonomy (NCBI): domain Eukaryota; kingdom Metazoa; phylum Chordata; class Aves; order Passeriformes; family Timaliidae; genus Mixornis; species Mixornis gularis. The sequence goes on along the minus strand of QVAJ01000214.1, from coordinate 604,351 downwards.
GTCAGGAGTTTTCAGGCCCTGAATCTCAGGCTGAAGCGTGGATTGCGGCGTGTGAGAAAAGAGCGGCTCTCGGTGGGTTTTTGATGGTTTACTTCTCCAGGAAACCTCTCCAGGGCAAATGG
>QVAJ01000214.1:582457-604014 GCA_003546035.1 Mixornis gularis | reverse complement strand
CAACACACATGCTGGAAAACTGAGTGGTTTCCTTGCTCCTCTTCGAGGGGAGATTTCATGCAGAAGCAATACATGAATTTCTTTCATGTTTAAAGCATCCATTAGTTCAACAGAGAAGTGCACATTGGCTTTCCACTGAGCTGTTGCAGATCATTGGCTTGATGTCTACATGTGTTTAAACAAAATTGCTTTCTGTGCTTAGTCCAATCATCCTGCGTCATATTCTGTTGAATTACTTTTCTACCCTAAAACTAAACTAATTGCAAAATGTTTTTTACATGACAACATTGACTGTAAAGGTGTTTCTACACAAGTGTTCTTTTGTATGGCTTCTCTGCAATGCTAYTTCAAAGAGGTGGATGAAAAATCAAGTGCTGAATCTTTGCTGTCTTCAAAYAGTATTATGAGAGATGATATAGCTGGAGTTTAATCATAAACTTCTCCCTTTCCTGACAGTACTGACATTTATTTTCCAGACAAACAGATGAATCTTAGGTAACGAGTTGTTTTGATCTTGTATGGTGTTGATGCAAAACYAAGGCACCATATACTTTTACTGCAAACCTCTGAATTGTCTTTAAAAGACTGGAGCCTGAATATTCAGTAAAATTTTTTTTTTTAATGGGAAAATTCACTTATGGCTCATGCTGTGAGTGGAGTTGARTGGTAGCCTGTGATCCCCGTGAGTCTGATTCACATTAAGCTTTTTTAGAGGGTTTCACAGYACTGTCTGCACTTCTTACTGTGTCATTGTCCAAACAGCCTCCAAGAAGAGGAAATGTGGATGTGTGAAAGAGGAAAAGACAGTAGAACAGGGAGATGCTAGATACAGAAAATAAAGGGAAAGCCCTGACCAGATTGAAGCTGAGAACTTGCATCTTTCATTTTTAGCATCCCTTTTTATAGGAAGAACAAGGTAAAGGAGCATGGTGTTCCAAAGTGTGGGGATTTGCATCTGCAATATGTTGTTGGATGCTATAGCCAAATTTTGGTTCTGTGGTTGGCTTCCACAGTCACTTTGGGAAGTGTGGTATCGAGTATTTCTTCATGGAGGAGTATTAAAGCATTAATTCAGCTGAAGTAGCAAATTCAGTCCTTGAACCTTTGTGTTTCTGGGATTTTAAAAATATTTTCCAGCGTGTAGGGTTTGTTTTTTTTGGTTTTTTTAATGGGTTGTCTACTCTAAAGGCCACATAAAAGCCTTCAAGTCTAACCTTTTCATTTTGCTTGACACTGTTGAAGAAGATAAGAGGGGAATGCTGTCAGAGAGTTTACACAGAGGATGGAGAGGGGTGGTGGTGAAGAGGATAATGACTTGGGCTCTGATTTTCTCCCTCCTGCTGCAACAAGGCATCTGTATTCTCTGCTGGGTGCAACCAGCCTGCAGGAAGCTTTCCTTCCTGCAAGCAACAAGTTAGTCAGGAAATCATCTGGGAAATTAAAGAGACATCAGAGCTGGGCTTGTGGTGACTTGTTTTTTTTTTTAAAAAAAAAAAAAATTACAGATGGAAGGGTAATGATGGGAAGAAGGTGAGGAAGGACTTGGGTATATTTCTATCTGCAGTACTGTAGAATAAAGTGCCATGAGCTCCCAGCAATCCAGGAAGTCATATCTTCCATTCCAGTCAAAACTCAACTTGCAGTTCCCTGGCACTTCAGGGGTACCACTGGCAGTAGTGAAGGAAGATGCTGGAAAGTTTCTGGGCTGAAATTAGCTTTTCTTACTCTATAATAGCTTGTTCTACCATCGTGTTCAGGCAAATATGTAACAGTATGTCAGTTATTTTGCCTAGCAGTCAGGCTCTTCATTTTGTGCTGCAGAAACAAACGACTTTTATTTTTTTTCACTTGCTTTAATATGCTCTGCTCTTTAATTAGATGGTCTATAGGCAGCACACACACACACAGAACTCTCCAATATTGTTTCAGAAAATGAATAGCATGTGTGATGCCTACMCTGAGCTACAGGAGAAGTGCAGACTGACATAAGCTCTTGTTATTTTGTTGCATATGAACAGCCCTAAGTGTCCCTTTTTGAGAAATGCACATTTGCTGCGCTCTGGCTCAGGGGAGGCTGCGTGTCTGTTTGACATGCTCTCAGTGGAGAATTGCTTATCCATGCCTGAGCCCGATGGGTTTCACCTTCCAAAAGTAACCAGCGTAGGTCAAAAGTTGGCAAGATGGATTGAAAAGTGTTTCCAGCTGATGGAAAAGCGTCTAGTAACTAAGTGGGGGAATTTGAAATCCAATCTATTCCTAATGGAAAACCAGCAAATAGTCCATGTTTCAACACAGACAAGCTATTCCAGTATCTAAGTGCTGACATATGGGAGTTTTTCAAACAACACAGACTTGAATCGACTAGTTTTGCATCAAAGGTACAAATTCAAAGTATCTTCTTTAATGGTCTTCTATATGCCTAAAGAACTTCTTTGTTTACTGGTTCAGTGCAGTGTTAATGGTCACATTAACACTCTGTGGATGTGAATGTCTCCAGACTCCCCTTCCTCCTCCAGGTTTTACATTCATTGATTCTGGCGTGCCATATTTTTTGTTCCTTTTCCTATCTAAATTCATAATATTTTCCCTTCTGTAGCTGAATCCTTCCTTCCTTCATCTGAATAGACAACATTTTCATCTTTCCTATTTTCTCATCCAAATTTCTTTTGTTTTCCTGTTTACTTTTTTTTTCCACTCTTGCCTGTTTGCCATGTTTAGGTTCTTCCATATGCCATTTCTTCACAAGTTGTTCCCATATTGTCCCATACTTTGAGGAAAACACAAGTTCTCAGTTGTTACCTGTTCCTCTCCATGAAGGAGAGCATGCTGTGAGCGTGGGATGGAGGAGTGGGTCTGCTTGGGCAAAGATGATTTTATTCCTCCGTGATTTTCTTCGCTGCTTTCCTTTGCCTTCCATTCCTTCCATCTGTCTCTGTAAGCAGAGTGTAAAGCAAAGGAAGGGCCAAGTGTCTGTTAGGTTTCCTGTTAAAATACAGAATAATGATGATGATGTATGTGAGTCAGAGACTGGGCACAGCAGCATAGAAATGCTTCAAGTATATTTATTATATTTTTCATTAATTTTATTTCATTGTAATTTTTTCCCCGTTTGTACCTCTCCTAGCTCATGTACACAACTAATTGAGGTATTACAGGAGATCTTTAATCAAAGATGGTTCTTTCCTCATTTCCCTGGAATAGGGGACTGCTTTGGTGTAGGAGTTGTTCCAGNCTGCTGCAACAAGGCATCTGTATTCTCTGCTGGGTGCAACCAGCCTGCAGGAAGCTTTCCTTCCTGCAAGCAACAAGTTAGTCAGGAAATCATCTGGGAAATTAAAGAGACATCAGAGCTGGGCTTGTGGTGACTTGTTTTTTTTTTTAAAAAAAAAAAAAATTACAGATGGAAGGGTAATGATGGGAAGAAGGTGAGGAAGGACTTGGGTATATTTCTATCTGCAGTACTGTAGAATAAAGTGCCATGAGCTCCCAGCAATCCAGGAAGTCATATCTTCCATTCCAGTCAAAACTCAACTTGCAGTTCCCTGGCACTTCAGGGGTACCACTGGCAGTAGTGAAGGAAGATGCTGGAAAGTTTCTGGGCTGAAATTAGCTTTTCTTACTCTATAATAGCTTGTTCTACCATCGTGTTCAGGCAAATATGTAACAGTATGTCAGTTATTTTGCCTAGCAGTCAGGCTCTTCATTTTGTGCTGCAGAAACAAACGACTTTTATTTTTTTTCACTTGCTTTAATATGCTCTGCTCTTTAATTAGATGGTCTATAGGCAGCACACACACACACAGAACTCTCCAATATTGTTTCAGAAAATGAATAGCATGTGTGATGCCTACMCTGAGCTACAGGAGAAGTGCAGACTGACATAAGCTCTTGTTATTTTGTTGCATATGAACAGCCCTAAGTGTCCCTTTTTGAGAAATGCACATTTGCTGCGCTCTGGCTCAGGGGAGGCTGCGTGTCTGTTTGACATGCTCTCAGTGGAGAATTGCTTATCCATGCCTGAGCCCGATGGGTTTCACCTTCCAAAAGTAACCAGCGTAGGTCAAAAGTTGGCAAGATGGATTGAAAAGTGTTTCCAGCTGATGGAAAAGCGTCTAGTAACTAAGTGGGGGAATTTGAAATCCAATCTATTCCTAATGGAAAACCAGCAAATAGTCCATGTTTCAACACAGACAAGCTATTCCAGTATCTAAGTGCTGACATATGGGAGTTTTTCAAACAACACAGACTTGAATCGACTAGTTTTGCATCAAAGGTACAAATTCAAAGTATCTTCTTTAATGGTCTTCTATATGCCTAAAGAACTTCTTTGTTTACTGGTTCAGTGCAGTGTTAATGGTCACATTAACACTCTGTGGATGTGAATGTCTCCAGACTCCCCTTCCTCCTCCAGGTTTTACATTCATTGATTCTGGCGTGCCATATTTTTTGTTCCTTTTCCTATCTAAATTCATAATATTTTCCCTTCTGTAGCTGAATCCTTCCTTCCTTCATCTGAATAGACAACATTTTCATCTTTCCTATTTTCTCATCCAAATTTCTTTTGTTTTCCTGTTTACTTTTTTTTTCCACTCTTGCCTGTTTGCCATGTTTAGGTTCTTCCATATGCCATTTCTTCACAAGTTGTTCCCATATTGTCCCATACTTTGAGGAAAACACAAGTTCTCAGTTGTTACCTGTTCCTCTCCATGAAGGAGAGCATGCTGTGAGCGTGGGATGGAGGAGTGGGTCTGCTTGGGCAAAGATGATTTTATTCCTCCGTGATTTTCTTCGCTGCTTTCCTTTGCCTTCCATTCCTTCCATCTGTCTCTGTAAGCAGAGTGTAAAGCAAAGGAAGGGCCAAGTGTCTGTTAGGTTTCCTGTTAAAATACAGAATAATGATGATGATGTATGTGAGTCAGAGACTGGGCACAGCAGCATAGAAATGCTTCAAGTATATTTATTATATTTTTCATTAATTTTATTTCATTGTAATTTTTTCCCCGTTTGTACCTCTCCTAGCTCATGTACACAACTAATTGAGGTATTACAGGAGATCTTTAATCAAAGATGGCTCCTTCCTCATTTCCCTGGAATAGGGGACTGCTTTGGTGTAGGAGTTGTTCCAGSARTGCTGAGCTGCCCTTCATGGCTTTGTGCAGGGCTAATGARACCCCTTGTTACACCTATACTCATCCATCCTCAGCCTGCCCTTTTCAGATCACAGATTCCTTACTCAAACTGGGGCATGCAAATTTCTACCTTAAATTCAGAACTAAACAAGGCACGGAGTTCTTACAGTTGTTCCGATATAATCTTTAAAAACAAAAGTTTTTAAAAGTTTAGTTTCAAAACCTAAATTCTCCCAGCAAGGACAATCAGCAAAGACAGATTTCCATAGCACAGGAGCAATCCTGTTTGACCRTCTTGAGCAAATTCTCCTGCTGCTGACTGACTACTGAAATTAAGTGGAGTTTCTAACAACTCTGGTTACAATGGGTCAATACCTCTAGTTGTACTTRGGTGTTGCAAGCCCTGTGAGTTCCAGTAGAGATTTATTTTAGCCCAGTCATTTCATGGTGCTTAGAATATTTTCGTGCTCTGCATTGCTGCTACTGTAGATAATGGATGACCACTTGGTTAATGTTTGATGGCAGTTTCAATGCACCTCTCCCAACGTTAAGTGTCCTTATGTCTTTATACTGGAACTGACCTTCAGGGACAGTAAACATATTGTTTGGCAACAAGTTAATTACAGACTTTATCTTCCAAAAATCATTCATGTCATGGGTGGGATAATTAAGATGTCCTTGCAAGTGAAAAAAACTTTGTGACTTATAGTAATGCTCCAGCGTAGGTGTTAGAAACCGAGGTCACACCGATATTACGAGAGCTGTGTACTCACGTTCTTTTGACTAAATCATTCTCCTCTTCAAGCTATAAAAGTGAAAGATGGACTTAAATGATATGTAATGGCAATAAATTCTGTAAGTTTGTAAAGAAAAACAAAGGAATCGGGTTGTCCAGGGGTATGATGGGCAAGCAGAACTGATTGGATTTGATTTATGGTGGGATTCGTTACTAGGGTTTATTTTGTTTTTCTCCCCTTTCCTCCTTTTAAGGCCTCTGCCTTTTGTTAGATGGTTAGAMTCATATTGACCCTTTCTGATTTTGTAATGTGAACTGCATGGTGATAAATAGCTAATTATTTGCAATTGAATTAGGCTATGAATTTAAATATGACAGAAACAGATGTACCTGTGATTACCTTCAGCATGGCTCAGGGGGTTTAAGTTTAACACAGTATAAATACTTTGCAGATATATTATTTCTGAAATTGAATCCTGCAACTAGTGGAGACTATCATAATGATGTTAATGAGCTCAAATTTTGTTTTGGTTTTGGTTTTTTTTTTTTTTTTTCCTGAAAAATTTTGGGGAGGAGAGGAGAAGTGTCCACTGGTGACAACTGAAGTTCCTCTTCTRGAGTGTTCAATCCCTGAGCTGGCAGCATTTAGTTTGGTTGAAGTTAGGAAGTATTTTTTTCCCAATGTACACTCAAAGGAGGACACAGCATTCTCAAAAGCTGGAGCTCCTGGAGGGGCACAGTGCAGTGTTACTTTCTGAGTGCCACTTGAAGGGAAGTCCCTGTTGGCCTGAGTTAAGGCAGGACGCACAGTTTAACATCAGCACATCTTTGTTTTAACACCAAATTAAGGATGAATACACACATCAGCGTAATTTAAAGGTCTGAATTGTAATATTTGGGAAAAAAAGCATGGAAAAAACACATTCTCTTTCTCAAAACCTGGCTCAAGGAGATGAACAGGTGTGCTGATGAGCTACTCCTGAGCTGCTGGGTTCTGTTTCAGGTTTTCTACTCAGAAACTTATATTCCAGCAGAAATAAGCAGTTCCTTTTTTAATGGTCAGTATCGTCATGAACAATCAAATGAGTTCAGAATGAATTTTATTTTCTTCAATAGAAGGAAAGTCACAATTCAGCCACAATATATGGCAGGTGATGAGTCGTYCCTTGCCAAAATGTAGCAGGAGTATGAAGGATTGAAACATACATTTTGAGTTCTTTTTTGAGAATATTGAAGCATCCCAACATTGGAGAGTAAGAGAATAAAATGGGATCTAAGCACAAAGGCTTTGATTGATGACATGCTATCCTTGGTGTGTAATGCAGCACCCTTAACATCCTCCTGTGTAAGTGATACAGTTACACAGAATGTCCTGGCTGGGTGTAAACGAACTGCAAAGCAATAGAATAACACCTTTAAAATGGTGAATTTTGAGGTTGTCTCGGTGACTGTCTTAAAAGTCAAATCCCTCTGCCTTTGCACTTATGAAAATGTTGTCCATATATTTGGGCATGGTGCGTTCAAGGAAAGTCAGATAATCTCTTCCAGATTCCTTCATTATTAGATGGCGCTGGAAGGTGATTTTGACTGTGCAAATTGTTTCAGGGGTTCCATATTTTGAAATTCCATCTCCAGCCCTAATCCGGAAGCTAGTTCATATTTGTTTTACCTTCTGCAGTACATGAGAGCTGAGCTCTGTTGATCTCCCAGGCAGAATGAGGTACATCCTAAAATGAAGTTATCCATGAATGTCACATGCCCCAAATAGCATTTTTATTTTTATATTAACTAAGCAGTTGTTRGTGAGCAAGCTTTTCACTTTTGCGTGTTTTAATTTTTTAACTATCCAATTTCCCCTTTGATTTCTTTTTGTTTTAGAAACTTTATGGCTTATTTTCACATTATCTGTCCTGTTTATCAGGTTTGCTTGTGTTTTCAGCAGAATACRGTTCCGTTGAATTTCATCCGAGGTGATTTTTTTTCTGCGTAACCATRTGCGAATAAGGGTTCTGATAATCCCTTTCTTTTTAAATCAGCCAGTTTAATACTTCTGTCACTGTTGCATGGAGATGAGAGACTTGACCTATTTTTAAAAATGAGCTTTTTAGCTTGGTTAGCTGCAGGAGGACGGAATTTTAGACTTTTTAGAATTTATTATTTAATTAGCTGCCATTAGGATTTGCCGGTGCACGCGTGAATGATATTTTCCTTTGAATTGTGATCATTTGCAACGGAACTTGGCGGAATTCTTTTCTTCTTTGTAACTCCTCGGTGCTTCCTGAACTTTTTAGTGTTCTTCAGCCTTTGATTTTGACCTGCTGGATCRGCTTCAGCTTTGCTACATAAAAATCACTTGGATTCTGCTGAAATGTAGAGATTATTCCATTTCATGTGCRTTCCAGCAAAAGGCATGAAAGGTGATTCATGTGTGATTACAACTATTTCTGATGTGACATTTACCCCAGAACTATTTTAAGTTGTTATCCCTGGAAAAAAAAAAAAGTATTTTGTTAATGCTATTCTGTATTCAGTGGCTTTGATGGTACTTGTTGCAGATGTCTCAGATTACTGTCAAAATTTCATTATCAGTGATAATATATTAATGCAATAAGTTGACAGAGGGGTTGACTGAGTGACTATGGCAATATATAATTAGGTTGGTGTAATAAGATACGTATGCACTGATCCTCTACTACCTTTATATAAAATCTGTTAGAGACTGAATTCCCTTCCTGCTTTGTTACCATTCCCAGAGTGACTGCTACCAATTTTTTTCTGATTCTTGAAGAGGGTATGCATTATGTTATAGAAACTCCGTGTTACAGAGTTGAAAATACCTTTTCTTTCAATTTTTATTTCAATATCGATGTCACTGAAATGAATAATATCATTATAAAGTTAGCAGAATGTGTAGCCTTGCATCAGTCAAATAAACCAGATCAAAATACAGTGTTTGTATTATATATAATCAGTGTACCATATATTACCATTATTTACAAGTATTAAGTCATTTGAGAGCTCTTGTAGTTTCTGTACAAACAAAAAATTATTTGCAGKCATGTTTGCAAAGCCAAAAGAAAAAAAAAAAATTAATGGAATCCTTCCAGTAGCTGTCAGTTTCTTCCTTAGAGTTTGATAATTGAAAGGTTTGTTATTTTTTTAGGAAGGGAAGATGGTTTCGATTATCCAAAGGCAGTGGAATGTTTAACTACCCTTCTGCTATCAGTGGACTTGTTTACATTAGGATTTTGACTAAATTGAGGTTGCACATATCCAGATGTTATCTGCCTGGGTGACTTTTTCATTTACTTTGGCAAGGGATTTGATGCTGCATTGCTACCATCCCTTTGTCATTTTTCTCATTTTTCACATCACATTTCAGGCTACACTTAGCTTTTCCTTCTCTAAACTTCCATTAAATTTTTAAGTCCTAAACTTTTGCTCTTTTTTTCCTAAGGATGAATCCTTCCTGAAACCACAAATGGGATTTTGATCTTCACTGCAGCTTTTCTCATTGGTTGTCATGAGTCAAGCCAAAGTCCCAGACAAACAAACCCAAGACACAAAAGAAATATTTTTGTTGTTGTTGTTGATTTTTATGTCTGTCTGTTTYTGTTGTGCTGAGGGGCAAGAGATGTATCTCAAATGCTTCAGCYCTGCAATGTCCTCCAGCAAGGCAGGGAAGACAAAGCTCTCCACCAGGAATGGCTTTCTTCCCACACCCAGTGACCTGTGGTGCCAGTGGCTCACACAGAGAAGCCAGGGYTCCTCATCCAAGTAGGATCCAGCAGGATAACATTCCAGAGAGTGTCAATGGGGAACTGTAGAAAACATTGGCCAGAATAGTAAAAAGAAATGTCTCTAGCTTTGAATCACAACAACATTTGGGCAAGTTTATTGTTTAATTCACTGCTGTCGTGTCGTTCTTCAGCACCTCTGGGGGTTGGGAGGGAGGAATATCCAAGCCCAGAAACCTGCTGCTTAGGATGTGCCAGGTTGAGAACCAGCTTGAACAAAGAATTCTGGTTTTTTAATATCTTTACAGTGCTAAATATGTAAAGTGGGCGAGCACTGCAGCTCAGCAGCGATCAGACAGAGCTGCAGCCAACAGAAACAGACGTTTGGAAGTGTGAGATCCTAATCTGTGTCCCAGTGAACCTTTCTGCTGGGTTGTTTTACCTCTTTCAACCTCCAGACYTTCTGGTTGCAAATTTAAAAGGAGTTCATGCTGGTCCTCACRTGACTCACTGATACATTAGCTCTGAATGGAGCTCCACTTATTAATGTTTATACAGTCTTGGTAGATCTAATCCTATTTGCAGGCCTTTAAAATGCCAACTTTTTATTTTAACTGAAATATTTAGCCTCAGAATGTGTTTGTGGGATTTTTTTTTTCCTCAAAGGCATTTTCCCTGGATGGCATTTAAACAAGTGTGAGGTTTTAAATCAGTAAAAGTAATGAAATTTTTTACATGCTCTTTTGCRTGTGTCATTTAAACAACTTTATGGTGCAACCATATATTGGAGGATTTGAATCAAGCAGATCTAAGACTCGAAGATCTTGAAGGGCTCTTCCAACTTGGTKATTCTGTGAATTGTTGCTAAAACTGTTTATTTTATAGCCTAGAAAACAGCTATTATTACCAGTGCAGAAACATATGGAGATGGGTTTATGTTCTCTTGTAGTAGCCAGGGGTGAGGGATATTGGTAGGAGTTTAAATTAAAATCCACAGCGTTGATGTCAGCAAATATCAGACTACTTCCAGTTAGACTGCAGGAGAAAGAAGAGGAAAGGGAGAAGAAAAAATTATTGATTATGGAAGATGCAAGGTAGCTGGAAGGAAAAGTGATACTGAAAAGGGAGACATTAATACACCATGAAACTGAACTGAATGAGAGGGAAGTAAAGATGATCTGCCAAGCAAAAGAGCAGTTAGCACAGGAAAACATAACAAAACAAGACACTTATGGATCACCACAAGTACCTCGCTCTCCTTGGCAGCTGTTGCAGCTGCTTTTACCAGGTTGGAGAGCGATAGGAAAATCTCTCTCTGAGTRTTTTCCCCCAGGCCAAGTGATGGACTGAGATTTGACACCTGCAGTGAACTACCTGCTGTCAATAAATTAGTGCCAATAATGAGATGGAATTTTAGATGTGTGCCTACAGTTTGCACAGGGCTGTGCAAGGAGTGAACACAGAACTTTTCCCAGTGACTTCCCAGCCTACTTGACAGGCACAAAGCAAACAGGTTGTGAGATATGCAGGTGGGAGCTCTACTTCCTTKTCTTCCTTTTTGTGGATTTTATAGGAGAGCAGGGTTTTACTCCACATTGTGARTCATGTTTGCAAGAGGCAGCTGAGTCACTGTGTAAGGGCCTGATWTCTCTACGGGATTGGTGAGATTTGAGAAAATGATTTTTAAATGTTCAGTCTGAAAAACAACATCAAAATAAGTCTTGTGTACCTTAGGACATCTGCTGAGTGGGGAACTGCCCTACAGAGTTAGCTTTGTGCACATTTGAGCAATATCTTGTTCAGAACCAATGGCAGAGTATCCTGAAACTCTGAGGGAATCAATGATCATACTTTTCCCATCTGTATTTCTGAGGACACACTTGTTCTTCATAGGTGTTTTTTGAAAATGGCGTTGAAAAGAGTGGAATTTTTTTTTTTTATGGGATTACTTAATCCCATAAAAGAGAGGGTAAAGCTCGTGGGCAAGTGTCACAAGGCTGTGTTTTCCCTCTCCCTTAGTCCTTTGCAATGGCTCTGATCAGGKGCTGGGTGTTAAATTGCTCCGCGTCATTGGCAATTACGGCGTGGTCAGAAGGAAAGGGCGAGGGCAGGGGAAAATTTACCAGTGTTGCTTTTCAGTTCAGCCGGGTTGCCTTCAGGAGATCCCAGTAGATCATTCTGCTCTTTGCTCCTGGCCTTGTATATAATTAATTTGGGCTGAGTGACTGCTTTTAAATTGAGTTTTGTGGTAGCTGCTGGTTCAGAGAGCAGGTCTGAGCTGTCAGCCTCTGAGCTGTTTACTGCTCACAGGTGTCTTCTCAATTGATGGTAATAATTCACTTAGAACAAAATAACCCATGGGCTGAGATTCCTGTGTCCTCTTCCCCTGCAGAGGTGGGACTCTTGAGAACAAGGGGAATTTAATAAAAACTGGAGCAAAGCGAATAAACCATGATTAGTGGTACAATCAAAATAATTCTGAAGTATTTGGGGAGCTGGAGCAACGTGGTTGGAGGAGAGAGTGACATTGCTGCCTAGACAGAAAACAGTGTACCCAAAGGACATCACTAGGATATTCTGCTAAATTCCAAAGCCATTCAGGAGTGAAGAAAGGGAGGCTTTGGGATGCAGGGGTGTGATTTTTATTTTTTTTTTTCTATATATACCCTCCTATCTCTTGGTATGTCCAACCTAGAGGTTCATAGCTATTCAGGAGTGTTCAGAGCCATTCAGAGGTTCCAAAGCCATTCAGGAGTGAAGAAAGTGAGGCTTTGGGATGGAAGGGTGTTAATTTTTTTATTTTTATTTTTTTTTTAGACCCTTCTATCTTTTGGTATGTCCAAAGTAGAGGTTCATAGGACCTCTTTACAAAGCTGCAGGGCACGTGTGTCATCCAGCCCATGTCACTGCAACAGTGACACAGCGTAATCCAGGGTCCCCAGAGGGAAGGAGCTGTGAGGAATGAGTAGATTGAAGCTATTAGGTTGTTATTTTTTTGTGAGAGCTGTTGGGAAGGACTGGGGAAGCTGGGGATTATCCCAGTAACACTTGCCAGAAGACCGAGCTGGAACCAACTCACACCAAAGGAAACTTGAGAGCCCCTGGCTACACACCAACATAAGAACTGCAACTGACACTGTTTCCCTGKCAGGTTGGAATAACAGTGGGAGACTGGGAAAGAGCAGGAGGARATATTGCACAAAGAGCTGCATGGCTGGTTGCATTGGTGCCTTTGTGTCAGCGAGGCTTCACCATGAGATGCACAAAGGCTCTAGAGCATGCACACACATATGGTGCCACGCACGTCTTGTGAGGTGCCATTGCAAATAACAGCTCTCCCTTCTTAAGATTTCCAGGAATTATATTTAAATGAAATGATTGGTATCAATTGCTACTTGAAGCAGATTTTCAGACTCACATTCAACACAGTGTATTTCATTTCGCATTTTATTCCCGTTAACAGACGGGGTTAGTTGGAAGCAGGAAGGCACAAAGTGGTTTTGAGGAAAGGGAAATTTTACAGGGTGACATGACCAAAACTCAAAAAAACCTCCAGCTTTTGAATCTGAGTTATTAGTTACTTTGCTTTTTGAGTCTCTGAATTGTAGCTCACAAAAGCAAAATGAAGGAAAACTGTTACCAAACTTTATCAATCCAAACAGAACGTGCAGAGGTCAGGAAGTGCCAGAACACAGAATCCTTCCACCCACTGCAGGTCAAGGCAGGCTGCAGATACCATCTGTAGCTTACCAAGTCCTGCCCTGGTCACTTGGCATCCTCTCAGTCCCATTTCTCTGAGTTCCCTGGTCCCAGGTGGGCTTTGGAGGGCTGTTACTGAGCTRTCTGCATCCTGACTGCTCTTGGAGATCAGGATATCTCCAAGCCTTTCACTAAGAACTGCCAAAAAACCCCCGAGTATGCCCCCAGATGACTTCCCCATTCCCTCCATTCTCATTTTCCTTTAATTTGGCCTTTTTATAAAGATGCTGTTAATCCACTTTCTCTAGACTGCATTCAGTATTTGTTCACCCACTTCATAATGRCACTCACCTATATTTAATGTTATTCCCCAAAGTAAATTTGAACTCAGTGTAATGGTGTAATGCAAACGCAGCAAGGACAAAATCACATGTATAAATTCACTGGCTGACATTTGCCCTTGTTTCTAAAAGAAATGCATAAATTCTTTACTCTTTAATCTCACTAATTTCAAGTTTCATGCACAGGCTTTTATCTTTTGTAGAAAATCAGTGCATACATTTTGAATGCTTCAGAACTGGGAGGTGTTAATCTTTTTTCTCTTGAGTTCAGATGCTTTTCACCTCTCCCTAAAAGTGTTTCCTTAGTTCAAATTTGCCATGCTTGTCTCAAGCACGGGAATGTTGCCTCGGATCATTTGCAATGAACAGCTGCAAGGAGATGTCAGAAAGGGAATATGCTAAGTAAATTAGAGGGTTTAACTGCACAGCAGTCAGCAGTCTTTCATCTTTGATACTGTGTGCTTGTCTGTGGGTTTGGGAGTGAGTTTCCAGAGTTCCAGAAAGCTCCTGGTTTTGATATGTGGAATCCCAATGAGCAGGAACCTCTGAGAGCAGCTTTCCCCAATCTTTAATCTTCACAGTGTCAATGAAGGGAAGCTCAGATTTTTATTTTTTTTTTTCTCCCCATCACCCCTTTGTGCACAGTTAGCAGGGACTAAATTCAGAAACTCCCTTTCTGAAGCTTTACTGATGAACTTACACTCACCCAGAACACCACAGGGGGATGAAAGCAACATCCCTTGACCTTCTTTACATCAAGAGGAAAGGTGTTAAAACAACCATATTTTATCCATACAGCTGTTGCCTCGGCTGTCACTCATGCTTTAACACCACTCTTTGATGTTGGAGAATTTCAGCATAAAGTGACAGCCATAAATCTCTGTGTTGGTAAAATTCCTGAAATGGAGTTGCTACATGCACTTTGTTGTATGTTCTGYACTTTAGCCTGCTACCTGCTGGTGAAATTGAAAGTATTTAGAAGAAACAGGGGAGGGAAAGGATTTTTTTTACATTCTTGGGTGGGTTTTTTTTTTACATTTTTGAAGTGAAAGAACATTTAATATAATCATATCATTCTAGTACATGACATAATTTAATGGTCATTTATATAAGGTAGTAAAAGAACTGTTCCCAACTGCTTCTCCATTGTGAAGTAGCACAAACTTTGAAACAGGTTTTAAAAAGAATGCTGTCAAAAAATGTGTTTAAAACGTGTAGAAAGCACAGCATATTTGAGGTTGAGGTCTATGCAAAATTTAATTTTCTCTCCTTAAAATACTGAGTTCAGAGAAGTTCTGAATTCACTTGACGAATGAAAAAAATTAGGAAAAATATGAATTGAGGAAAACTGGTCCCTGATTTGCATGTTGTATGTCAGGATAGAGCAAAATTAGTATCTTATGAATAAGATGCTGGTAATAAAGGTTATGTAAGTTATATTAGTCCATGCCATCTTTCAGAAACCTCTGAAATACATGGAGATTTTGAAAAAYAATAGTAGCTGCTGAGCCACCCTAAGAAGCACCACTTTCATCTAGAAAATATGGATAAATCTTGTTTACCTGCTGAWCTGTAATTTGTCATCCTAAGGTTTATCTGTCATTTTATGTAGGCACAGCAGCATGCTTCCTCCAATATTTCATCTGTAACCATCACAAAACAAGCTGGTTTTCATTTTCAAAGCAGTATTTTCATCTTGTCCATAACTAGAACGTACCATATTTTCAATTGCTGTGTCAGAGACRCATTGATAAATACCCTTCATACTCCTTAAAAACTCTTGGCTTTATTAGAGATTGTGTTTTAGAWTTTTTTTACTATTGGAGCAATGGATGAGATGGTTGCACATTAGAACTTCTGGGATTTATGTTGYATTTTACACTACAGCTGTTAAAAATCACTCACACAAGCACCTGCAYGTGTGGAAGAAGAATTATCTTAGACCAGTAATAGTTCCAAAACCTGTTATTTTGCTGCTGGGAACCAGGATTTCACTGCAGCATTCCAGCTGCTAATGGATATTCAGGGCCCTTCCGGATGGAGCCTTGATTAGTAGATGACAGATTAACAGAAGAGCTGTGTTTGATGGTTGGGGAGGTTAAACAAAACTCACGTTGCCTTTCGGATGGAGAGAGGAAAGCAGGATCATTCAGAGACTTCACAGGAAGTCACTGGAGGAGAATGCCACGGTGATTGATGGAAATGGTCCATTATCCAACACTTTGAGGAAACTTTTATTCCCTCTGAGTGAATCACGTGGCTCGTGCAGGGCACGAGCAGAGAATTAATTTTGTTGCCTTTTGCTGGAAGTATGTCAAATGGTATTCAAGCCAAAATTTACAAGGGAAATTGCACAGTGTATTTAAGCCAGTTGTGTGGTTGGTGTTCCCTTTGAATTTAGAAGCTTTTGCTGTTTGGTAAATTATGTTTTGTCAAATATTCTCTTTTTATGTCAAGGTCATTTAGATTTCTGTGTCCAGACACATGAAATAGACCCAGAGAAGTTAAAAACTTTTTCTRTGAACTAAATATGAAAATAGGTTGATTATTTTCATCTAACCTAGAATACTGCAATTGTATTTTATTCTTGCACAATGCTATTTAAATAACACTTAAGGAAATCATGTTCTCTCAGCTGCTATTAGCATTTGAGTTTGGTCTGTCCCCTAGGTAAGGAAATCCAAGGTGGGAGAACAGTAATTTTGTATTTATTTATTGTGAAAGTGTACTTTTGGCCGGGGAGGAGTTCAGACTCAATAAACACCTTTGAGGAATCCTTCCCAACAGGAATGGGACCTGCAGCCACCAAAGGGCTTTACAGACTGCAGAGTCCCCAGGGAATGCAGCCCTTGATTGATAAAGGTGGGACTTTTTCTCCTAGAGGTTGGGATGGAGATTTTCAGCTTGGATAAATGTGGGCTGGAATCTACCAGGAGCAAAAGAGAATATCCACGAGGGAACGTGAAACAGAGCATTCCTTTCTAGGTGCAGAAAGTCTCCTGAGTGTTTCTGAGCAGCCACATTTAGCACAAGCTTGTACCTCTGTATTAATTCTAGATGTGCAGGAGAATCCTTATAGTGCATGTCTGAATCACCACCAACAGGACCTTGTCTCTGAGTAAAGGATCGGGTTTTAAGCCATGTGCAATTTGGAGAGAAGCTTTCTGTAGGCAATTATTTTTGGTCTATCATCTTAATTAAATAATAATTTAAGTATGATTCAAAGCTTCCCATYGCCCTGGAAGAACAGATGGGGAAGGCATTGCTCAGGAAGTCCTCTAAAAAAAGAAAATTCACATCGGACTTCTTCAGGTTTATTTTGTGCCAGGTGTTTCTTTGTGCAAGAAACAGATACTCCTGGCAGCCCTGAATAATCAGGATTTACACATCTTCTTTTAGACTCTGGGATAGCTTGTAATCTRTGAGACAAAAGAGAGATCAGCTTGAGCTCCTTTTATCTGACACCGAGTTTCTGTGACCTACGTCTCGTGGCAGATAGCTGGAAATCTGTAATGCTTTCTACACCACAGCGTGTTATCAGCTGAAATGTGCAAAATTGAATGTTGGCTACACAGGTGAGCTGTGTAGGAATCCAGTGCAAGCCAGAATCCACGGGCTCAAGTGTGCCACTGTTCCCTTCAAGCCTGCCAGCCAAAGGTGCCAAAATTCAGGTCTACAATGCTTCTATAAAAAAAATCCCTGCGTGGCTTTCTGACTCATGGAACGCAGATTGTGCYCTGCAGTCCGAATTGCCATCAATCTCCTTTAAAGTTTCAGTCTAATAAAAGTGAATCAAACGAAATAATCTGAAGTTCAAGGACCTCAGAGGCCAATGCAGATCTTTCTCCTTGCATATCTAGCTACTTGGAGATAATTTTGGAATGGATCACTGTTGTTTGTCAGAGAACCTACAGCAAAAATCTTTGCTAAGGTTTTCTTGTGAGAGAAGGACACAGGAGGACAGGACACCCCGGCCATTTCCTGTCCCACTACCAACTTCTCCTCTTTTGATTACTTAGAATTTTCCTCCAAATTTTTAAGATTCTAATCTGAATTCTTCTGAATTTTAAGATTTAAGATCTTCTCATTTAAGATTCTAAATTTTTAAGATCTTAAGAAGGAGAGTCTACTGAGGCRTTATCAGCCTGTTAACTGACCTGGATTTCTGCCTCAGAAAGAGGTTGTGTGTTGGAAAAATGTCAAAATTGGAAGATCTGATGCACTTTTCCTGCTTTTAACTTCTGGTTGGATGTAAAGCCAATTCCTAGTCTAAGTCAGATGCAGCAAAAGCTTCCATTCCCATATACGTAGATAGGGTCATTCAGGCTGGGGAATTCCACTGCATCCTGTATTACCCAAAGCCAGATTCCAGCTAAAAATCCCTGGATTTCTGTTCCTGGGAAGTTCAGCAAATGGAAGCACATTTACACTGAATTCTGTTTGCAGCAAACATTAGCTTAGTTTTATTTTTCTCTCTTCCCCTCCTCCCCCCCCCATTCTCTAATACAGTTTATCCATTACTTTATGTTTTTTTTCTGCCTATTTTTACTTTTTAATTTTCCCCCCGTCTTTCCTACTCTCCATATTTTTTGCTGCTTTGAAAAGCAAATGCTYCTGTCTTGGTGCTGTTCTTCTGTCTGTTGTCTTTTGTTTCTTGTCCAAATATTTTTGTTGTTTATTTGCTCAGCCTTCTCTGGTGATCCTGCTCTGCCAGCTTTAAACTGCATGGTCCAAATGGTTCTTTTTCAAAGGAATTAATCTGGTCTCCACATATTCACAAAACCACAGCCTGTTCTTACCTCTGATAACAATTAAATAACACTATAATACATTAATTGTTAAAGCATCATTAAAAATAGCTGAACAACTGTCAGTATTTTTGTATTCTGGATGGAGAAGCACAGATAAAGGCAGAGACTGCTCATGGCACAGGATTTTTAAGTGATAATTTCCTACGTTCTTCCCTCAAAGGTTCTTCCCTGCAAACACGGATCCTTTGAAAGTTGTGCTGTATTGCCACAATTTGCCTGGAGCAGAGTGTAAATAACTGAGTGGAAATGATAGCATAGGGTTAAAATGTTTCTAAAAATCATAGGAATTGTATACAATAGATTCAGGGGAGGTGGAAAGAAAGGCTGGGCCTGCATAGGCCTGGGAGAGGGAACCAAATCTAGGTAGGCCCTGGAAACAAGGGTTAGGTTTTGTCTTTACTAGATCGTGTGAAACTGCACCTGCATAATCATCACATGATAAATGATGTGATTGTTAATTGTAATGAGTGTTTGGTGATGGAATATGGTTATTATCTTAAACAAGAATCATGAGAAACGATATTGAGGGGGGACTGATGGAAACGACAAGAATTCATGCTTGGATAAGATCAATATAGACAATAGAACAATATAAGTTTAATAATTAATATTTATAGTTATATAACAAAAGGGTATAAAAACATGTCCATCTCGAATCCATGACAGAGTCAGATTTGGGGTTGTACCCTGAGTCCCAGAGCTCTTCAATGAAAGCACATGCATATAATCATTCCGTGATTATGTGTTTCAACACTAACAGAAATACCTGCAATTGCTCCATGGATTGTTCTGAGCTGCCTGACCCCTGATGGGCATGTGGGGAGAGTTTAGAAGATGCAGGAACTTCCCTGACATCAGGCAGGGTATTGRCAACCCCAGAGCCCGGCTTCTCTTGCTGGAGAAGGAAAGCCCTTTGTAAAATCAAACTGAGAAAAGGTGGTTTTGGGCTTACAGAGCATAATAAAGGTTTTCACACCTTATGAAAGGCGCTTTGAATCCTTCAGTGAGAGATCTGCAGCGGCCAGCCCAAAACCACGGTGGGCCATGGGACTCTCCTGCCYCTCCCTGCTCATTAGGGACTCCTGGAAATTTGGCTGTGTGTTTATTTTTGGTGTCAGGACCACAGTGCCTTGCTCTGTGCAAACGCTGGGAGTGTTTCAGGGTGTTTCTTCACAGGGAGTGATGGGTTGTTTGCAGAGTGGCCTTTTTTTGTGCAGTCCCTGGTTCTAGTCTGTTCCAACAGTACAAAGTGCTGAATGAAAATGAATTTAAAAGAAGCTTTTGAAGAGGCCTCCATTACACAGTGATGGTGGAGTCCTCTCTATTGTGTTTGACCCTATTTGACACCTAACGGTTACTGGCACTTTTAAAATTTCAGTGACTTTGGCTTTTTAACTTTAAATGCTTTCTCCCAATTAATATGACCAGGTCTTGAACTGAAGTCGGCTTATCCCAGTTGATGGTTCTCTGTGTAACTCTCCTGACCAAATTTCCACAAAGGCTTTTGGAGGGAAGCAAAGAAACGGATTGAACTTCTCTTTTTCAGTCTTTTCAAAACAACCTGTAGAGGTCAGTTTTAAAAAGACTGAAAAAACCTCTACATCCCGGTAGAGATGCCTTTAATTTCAGGAGGCATGCAGCATAAATCCTGTGTGTTCTGTTGCTTGATGTAGTGAACACAGGCTTTGAAATGTTGAAATGATGAAATGTTACAGTAAAACAAGGAGCCTGTTGTTGCTATATTTTCATTTTGTGTTACTAAAAGATTCCAACCGACTCAAGCCATTAAAACTGTAGCATTACCTGGTGACCAACAGCACAGGTTTGAAATCTGTGATAAGAAAACGACAGAATGTTTTCTACAAATAAATATGAAGGAGGTAATACAACAATA
Source organism: Mixornis gularis (assembly GCA_003546035.1). Classification (NCBI taxonomy): domain Eukaryota; kingdom Metazoa; phylum Chordata; class Aves; order Passeriformes; family Timaliidae; genus Mixornis; species Mixornis gularis. Next base: position 583,667 of record QVAJ01000214.1, on the reverse strand, counting down.
AATAAAAAGACTTTAAACTCTCCCACTTTTCTATCCAACTGATTCACTCCACGGCCTACAGAATCTGGAGAATTAACCTGTACCTTCCCTTCATGGTGGGGCTTCATGCTCACACCCAGCCTAACTTCCTTAGGCTGCACAGTGACTTCTTCAAATTCTTCCTGTCTCCATGTTCCCCACCAATGCTGCTTTTAAAACTTCACTCAAGCAGCAATGCTTTATCTTCCACAAGGATTTCCCAGTTCTTATAATTTCTGTTTAGTAGAAGGAGGCACTTGGGGGTAGAGCTGTAAACAGATTTTCCACAGTGGTCTCCATGTCCTGCCTCCCTCCATCTTCAAAAAAGGGGCTTCCAACTTGAATGATTTTTTAGTATCAAAATCCATTTTCTGTTGGATCCCAACAGGGTTCCTCATCTATCAGATTCTCCATATGTAGAAGATTTTGGACATCTTTTGCACCCGTTTTGCTATATTTGTGAGAAACTGTTACAAGAGGTTACAGCAATAGAAGCTGTTGTATGGAAAATGTTATCTAAAATAGAAATACAGATTTTTATTTCACTTCTAGCAGTGAGCAGCTGATTTGTTCCTGGTGTAAGGAGTTTTCAGTTTGGGCAGTGAGTATGTTCACCTGAAGACAATCCAAGCAAATTGCCACACACCTGGTGGTATTGCATATTGCACAAACTACTCAGGCTACAGCAAAATCCTYAGTAGACTGAAAATAAAATCTTACGTGGATGACAGGTTTGTCAAAATAYGATCTCAGTATTCATGTGAAAATTCACCATCCTGGCTCATTATTTGATTTTTGTTTTGTTCTGAATGCAAAAACTGTGACTCTTTAGCTTTATTTATATGTGACGTCTCTGTTTCCTTTGTTTTGACAACTAGCCCTACACATTTGCTTGTAAATAATTTAAAAAAAACCAACAAAAACCAACACTTTTATACGACTTCTTTCACATAACTTCTTAAGGATCGACTTAACAATAAGCATAAGGCAGGTTCGGATGGTTTGGATATAAGTTCAATTCTSAATAATCACGTCCTTAATTGCGTTGCTAAATTGAGCAGTGGCTTGCAGTCAGCAATGGCATGTAAGCATTCCTCTGCTTAACTCCATCCTCAGATGTTGTTCGAATAGGGATATTTTGACTGTGGGCCTCCCATTCTAGGGCTGACTGATGCAGAAGAAGGAGGTAGTA
>QVAJ01000214.1:542618-563197 GCA_003546035.1 Mixornis gularis | reverse complement strand
TTTTTTATTTAAAAATACTAAAATGCATTCTGAAATTTATTCTCATTCAGGTTGTAATGCCTACAATGCCTTTSCCTTTTGGGAAAATGACCTGTGGTTCAATGGGAGGCTTTCCTAAATYCCTCCTTAAGCTGCTTGGGCTTGGAAGGGTTTTTCTTTGCTTTGCAGTCTGAGCTGTGTGGACWTTCTGTGAGTTGTCCTTTCTGAGAACAAGACAAAATCTGAATTGAACATTGTGGTGCTGAATGTGCATCCTGGGATATGTTGGTATCAATTCTGATTTCCTTAAAGATTTTGTAACTGTACTCAAGCTACTCAGAGGCTTCTCAGGCCATCATAAATCACATATATATAGTCAAGATACCTAAACAATCTATTCATTAAACTGCTGTTTTGGGGTGAGTATTGTGCTCATACTTGATCCTTSTGTGAAAAGTGTTTTCTTTGAAAACACGGAGTCATTAAAGGGAATGGGGAGAGAGGTGAACATAACAGCCATAGAGTATATGGAGAAATTGGTATGGCTTTTTTAGTTACTTATATTGCTTTTTTTTCTTTTCCCCCTGGCAGTCATCGGATCCCTTTGTATTAAAAAGCCTGACAGATGTGATGATGTTTCCCTTGCTTTAGCTACTTCTTTTTTATGGCTTCCAAAAATTCAGTCTGGCTGCACTTTCTAAGCTGGCACCACAGCACATGTCTAAAATCTCTTAATAGAAGAACATACAAGAGCTCCTGCAACCTTTTGTCTTCTGGTGCATTTCTGCTACCAGCTAATGGACTTTAGACTGCTCCTTGCTTTTAGTATTTTGCCACTGGGATTTACAGAGGATTTGCTTTAGGTTTTCTTTCTCGATTTGTAGAAAAAGATTTTTTTTTTTGAAATCGAACTATTTTTGGATTCAAAGGTGCCTCTGGCATCCCCAGAAGATTTTTTTTATTCCCTTTTCTATATTGAAGCAAAAAGTAGTATAAAGCTAGGGAAGTGATTGAATGAAAATTTGTTCATATTTTGTATTTGTGATTTGGGTTCAGACAACAGATTTTGTAGCTTGAATAAGAGAAAACRGTTTGTAGTTCCACGTGTATGTATAGATATTAAACCTATTGGATTGTTCTAAAAACAAAACGTTTTATTTGGGGTTTCTCTATTCTGGATTTGTTTTAAAGAAGTGAGACTGGTGCTTGCCTTGCCTCACAGAAAAATTAATGTTCTCTTTTGAAAAACCTGTGCAATTCCCAGAGGTGAACATTAAGCATCAGGCACATGCCACAGTTCACTGRAGGGCTGGGAAGACAGAGCTGATCATCATCCTGTGTGCCTCTSCCACCCTCTAAAGTAGTAATTTCTGCCAATTTCACCCATTCTTTCAGTATTTTCTGTACCTTTGTCTTCCATCCCTGACCACCAGCCATTTTCCCACTCTGCACAATTAGTCTGTGTGCCCAGCTGTGGGAATTGTTCCTGGAGCCCATATTTCAGGTCCTCAGAGATGTGTGTGTTTCTGAACCCCACACTTTATGTTCTCAGTATTATAAATTATCAATATAAAGAACTGTAAATATCAGGACTATGACTTWAAAAAAAGCCCCAGTGTGTAGAAGAACCCATTTTGTGTGATCTTCCTGAGAAGTTGAACGACCTTTAGGGTAAAAAAAGTCCTGATCCTACTTTCAAGTATGTCCTGGGCCAGGGATTTATTTCAGGTCTTCAAAACACTAACCCTTAGATCCTGGAAACATGATCTTTTACAAATTATGATAGTATCACTCTTTTAAAATGTGTTTTAAAATGTATGTAAAAGTCTAGGGGTAATTTGCAAGAGGAACACGTTTTCCCYGTGGGATGTTGTAATTATTTTGGGGACTTAATTTGTCATGTATTCCCCGTGAGGTCCTTGAGATATTAGTTTGCTTTCTTGAGGTTTCTCTGATGAGCAGGGGCAAATTTGGATATTTGGTCCTCCAGCCAGAGCTGCTATTGATATGACAAATAAATCAATTTGTGCTTGTAATTACGCTGATAATGTCMCATTCAAATCCTTGATGACAAACAAACAGATACATACATACATCGGGGAAGAAAATAAGAAATCTTTTCCAAAAAAGCACTCCAAAAGATGTTGATCCGAAATTTTTTCAGTCATTATACTTTGAAATGTAACATTTATCTTGGCATTCGGTTTCGTTCTGTGCTCTTGAAGGCCCCTCTCTCATTTATTACTGTTAGCATACCAGAACAAATGTCTTTCAGATGTGAAGAATCAATCATCCCCAAAACGTCGCCGGTAGTTATTTGGGTGGATTAATGCAAGGTGTTGGGAGAGGAAGGTTGAAATGAAATGTCATAATTGAGCAGCACAAGTCACCAGRGGAATAGTAGTCAATTGATCAAGGTTCCAGCTTGAGAAGCCTTTTAAAAAGTAAAACAGGAGGGGGGGGAAAAAGCCACCTAAAAAATAAAACACTGTACCAAAAAAAGGCAACCTGAGGAAGGAACTGGGGCAGTGATGTACAAACTATTGAATTCTACAGTGGGCACACACTTTGTGATTTAAGTTCACTGAACATAGCATGAAGTTCTTTTCAGATTTTTATTTGTTGGTCCAGAATCTGTTTTCATGGTTCTCTGGAAAACAGAAAATGAAGGCCCTTCATGGACTTATTCTGTAATCTCTAATGCTTGAGTGTCAAGTACAGAGTCTTTCTCATCAAGTCCATGTAGCTTTGCACCTGCAAAGGAGAAGATGATGGTCTTATCAAATGAGTTGCAGAGAAATAACCTATTTTTCTTCTACTAACAGCTTAAATCAGCTGTCTACAAATGCTGAGTGTTTTAGCTGGTTTGGGGTAGGAGAAATCCCATCTGTGTAGCTGAGAGGATGTTGTTCAGATAACAAACAAATTGTAACAAATCTCTTTTTTTCCCCTGTAATGTGCTGAAGAATAACTCTTATGAATAAGAGATCACCCACATTTACACTGCTCCTCTGAAATTATGGAAAACACATTGCTGACTCTTGCCACATTCCTGCTTTTGTCTTCAGTGACTGAAGCTTCCATGAGAGGGAGGGAGGAGGGTCATAAATATATTATTTAGAGAATAATGTATTATTAATACAGAATATTTTGAAAGYAGAGGAATCCCTCAGTATCCTGATGGTCTTAATTTAGTATGTAGATGATTACTCCCTTTGCAGCACACAAGTAAACRTGGTGGAATGGAGAAATAAGTTATGTAACTGTTTTAGGGTTCCTGGTATGTTCTCGGTGAAGGAATGTCTCCATTTTCTTGTATGACTGGACCAAACAGTGAAGAGGTGATTTTGGGAGAAGAAATATTTGTGAAAGCTAAATGGTTACACTTGGGGGAAGACAGGAGGAGATTAACTTCCAGTAATGCTTGCAACCATTTAGGTTTTAGGGCAAGAAAAAACACGATGGACTTGTAATACATAAAGCTTCATTGCAGTATATCCATTGCAGTAAAACACAGAGACTAATGAGAAGAATATTTTGGGGTTTGTTTGGGACTTTTTTTTTCTTTAAATAATTTATGCAGTTGTTTAAAATAGCTTAATTAAATGAGCCATTTCTTTTCCAGAAAACATCASTGAGGTTAAAGGCTCTGTGTGCAAACTACCCACAGGTTATATTTTGTGAAATCAGAGTGCTTTGGTGGAAATTGGGAAGCTAATTATTAAATGCCAGTTGTCATTGCTGAAAACTTGTAAGATTGCACGAGRAACAAGATTTTAATATGAAACACAAAGCAGAATATGACAGATGTTTCAGAGTGAACCTTGAGTTGAAAGGGAGTAGGGGTGGGAAAAGGCATTGTTTGATAGTGTTTTGACATAGATTTCAACTCACGGAATTGAGTTGTGCACTGTGATCTGTTTTTAGTGCAGATGCAAAAGAGGGTATTGAGAAGAAGCAAGGGAGTGATACAAGGCAGGCAAAAGTAAAATGTTGATTTGTGAACTCCTTATATATCTTTTCTCAATGCAGGCTTGACAGATCTCTAAAGAACTGTTCTGGGGGGGAAGTTTAGGTCAAAATTCAATGTTTGCACAGGCTGATGAGACTGTGGTTTGTTAGTGATAATGCTGCCCATAGTCTGCTTTACAATATTCAGAATATTAGCTTGAGCAGAGAGAATCTCTTGAGTTTAGCAGTATATATGTTATTTAAGGTTGGAGATATAACTGGAACTCTTTAAAGTTCCAGGGCTACTTCTTTATTATTCCAGGCAGTAGCTCTTGGTCCCATTGAGTTAAATGGAAAAATTAATATGGAATCTGAAGTCAGAATTCTTTTTTTTCTTATATCCCTCTACAGCCATAAAGATCTGGTCTGTTGAATGCAGTGTATCTTAAAACAAAACCCTTATGTGAGGTGTTACTTGCAAGCTTTCCTTAATGATACATGATTAAATTAACTAAGGCATATATACCAGTTTTCTAAACAGTGATTTTTCTCCTTCCTTGCCCTCAGTTCACTTTAACATGGATTGGTTCCTTTAACTTTGAGATCTGCATTCAGTTGGGAACACCCTCCAAAAGAGAGCACCAGGTGATCTGGGTTTAAATTCCATGTATTAATTTGAATCCAGCATAGCCCTCTCAGGAGACCTGAACACAGCAGGTCTATGCAGCCATAGATCACACTTGAAAGCACCTTCTCCAAGGTGAGCTGCAGCTTCTGTTTAGGAAAAACATTTATAAATTAGTAATGATGAAACAACAAAATTCAAGCCCGCTAAGAAATTAAATAGTTTTGTTTAGTTGGTAAGTAATTCAGCGTGGATCATTAAAATTAATTAGAACTGTAAGCGTGCTTTGAATTCTTRCAGCTTCAAAATAGGTGGGATTTTGAAGGAAAGGGTAATCGCCCTTTCTGTATCTTTCAAGAATTTTAGAAATAATTTAGTGATTTAAGTAACACTCAGSCTAGTAGGATCCTTCAGCTGGTGTGCTAATGGGGTAGTGGTGCTTTCCCTTCTACAGCATCCCTTTAGGTGTTTTATTGAGTTTTCTAACTCATAGTTAAAGAACAAAGCTTTTGAAAATATTAATCTTCCTATTAATAAACATGGTATTTTTCAAGTTTATCAGGAGTCTCCAATTAGGGAGTGCTCACTGTTATGGAAGAAACTGTGACACGTGGACTGGAGCAATTATTTAAGCAGCATRATTAGTGACTAAATATTAAGATGCATTGCTTTTTGTCTCGGTTGGATTTGGTGCAAACTTGTGCTTTGTTTGCCWTTGCCAAGCCTGGCTCAAGAAGCTGAAGTTGTAAGGTTGGATGAAGGCCAATATGCAGATTGCACAGGTGCTTAGTGAGTGAAGAAGAGCAATAAAGAGCATCCTTTAGAATACCCACCTCATTATTTTACCTTTTAGCATTCAAATTACTCCCACCTCCAAATGGCCATTTCTGATTTTCAGCCATTACTTTGTCCTGGTAACTCCTCTGGCAAAGGGCACCAAGATTTTGTTCTTTATACWGTAGCAGAGAGTCTGCTGTGAGTTTTGGAGGTCACATGGGTGTCTGTGGGATCCTGGTGATCCAGACCAAGGTCATCCCCCAGTCAGGCAGTGACTGGGAAGCAGTGGGATCATACTAGAGTATCTTCAGTGGAGTGGACATCTGGGGGACCCTTTGCATTGAACCTGGGCCCAATTTGGGGACAGTGCCCTAATTGTTCCGTTTCCTTGTTTGARTTTATTTGCAGACCATGCTACATCCTTAAACATCCATGATTTTTAATTTTTAAAAAAATAAGACAATTCCTTTTATTCCACATTCCTCAGCAATAGTGTCTGTGGCCTTTCTGAGCACACAGACTGTGGCCAGGTGTTTTCTGGGTGAGCCAAACTCCTTGCTGGAAACCCATGTTACATTTTCCATGTCCTCAGTGACTGCAAAGGAAGCCTTTGCTGTGGGCTGGTGGAGCTGTGAGCTGTCACTTCACAGGTACCCACTCACTTCTCAGAGGGCTGGAGATCATAAAGCCCTTTAGAGGTAAATCAATGGCTTCAATAATCTATTAATTGACACGGTGTAAGTTTAAAGGGAACACTGAGTGAGTCACTTARCCAAATGTCAGTGCAGAGCCCTGGGAAGAGCAGAGCTTTGAAGCACAGCAGCTTTTACAAATGAAGCTGCAGGTTAGGGCTAACCCAGCCTGTTTCATTTTCAGCGTGCTCGTTCCTTACACATMCGTTATCTTTTTTGGGCAGGGCACTCCCTGCCCTCTCCAAACCTCAATATTCTTCTGTGGTAAATAATGTATGTGGTTAGTGCACCTTTAGTGTGTTTGGAAATAACTCTGCCAAAACAAAAGAGTTATTTTAATATAGCTTTTTTCCTAAAAATAGATTTCTCTCCAACTGTYRTGYTTTTGACTTACTCATAGACTCRGCTATCAGCTCAAACTGGRGAAGTTCACAGGAGCTTMTCCTYACTAGGCTTGATATTTACCAATTCTGAAATGTTTTTAAGATTGGGGAAAAGGGTTTGAATTCCACATATCTCCATGTACATCTTTTGGGTAGATACTGAATCAAATCTTATTTCTGTATTGTTTTATGGGGCTCCATAGTGTAAACATGAAAAGGTGTTGGTTCTRACACCCCAACTTCTGTTCCTGTGAGAGGTGTTGAAATCTGTGAAATGGTTGGATTTAACCACAACTGGCTTTAATGATTTAAATTGGATTTTTTGAATGATTTTAACTGGGTTTAATGAAGTGTCAGGGCCATGACCAGGCATAAACCTGATCAGTATTTCCCTTAATRTCCTGGGTGATGGAATGGAGTGTGTGCCCTTTTGGAAAAAGAATAACAAAAGAAAATCCAATGGAGAATGCTTGGAGATACAGAAAATGTGACTCCACGAGGCAGGAATAAGAGGAGGAGAGATTTAGATTGAGTAAAAGAAGAGATGAAAAGGGCGTTTTTAATATGTAGTTTTACATTTTAAAAAGTGGAATAATCTTTGTGAAGAGGAGCAGACACAGGATAAAAGATAGTTAAAGCCTAGGAAAAGCTGTCTATTAAAGTAGGAATGGAACAAAACAACATGGGAAGGTGATGGAGGTCTCATCTTCAAAAATCTTTTAGGACAGTTAGAAAAAACACCTTATTTAGTTGATTTTATTTTAAAGGTGGGAAATAACTTCCCAAAATGCCTGACAACCCTGCTCTCCAACAGGGAACTATGTCCCTGTTTTGTGTGAGAGAGGTTGCTGCACTGGCAGATGCCTGGGAGTGAGAGAGTGACTGGGTTTAGACTGCTGGGGTTTTATGTATTTAGTCATTTCACTGGCTAGAATCATAGAATCGTTTGGGTTGGAAAAGACTCCTAAGATCGTTGAGTCCAACCATTTAACACAGAAGAAATGCAAGTGCTTACATGTCTTGTAAGTGTTGACAGCTTTTTTCCATACCTAAAGGAGGTCTTTTGCAGCTTTGTAGGAAGCCCCTGTACTGCAGGGAATTTTGTAGCAGGGGAGCTCCAAAATTAGCACATGAAAATGCAGATTTAAGTCGTGAAAAAACCGACTTTTGAAATATTTCTGCCTTAACACCACCAAGAGTGTGTAGCATGATGCAAGACTTGTCAGGAAGCTGACAGAGAATAAAGTTGATAGCCTTGCCCATAGGTGAGCTCCTGATGGGCTCCCTGTAGTCAGGCAGCYTGAAACAGCTTGTGGGGTTTGGGTTTTTTTTTTTTAATTTCATTGAAAAATATGAGATGAGGTTCATTACAAATACAGAAAGTAAGAAGGTCAGACACCTTGCTGCTTGGCTGAAGAGTCTGATTAATCARCTGTTGATCTATAGTGAGAGAAACAATGTAATTAGAAAAATGGATTAGCTGTAAGGAAGCGTAAATCACACGGTTTAAAAAATTGTGTAGGAGAAAATCCTTTCTCACAAATTAAAGTAATAATAAATTTGGGGTTTTTTTTTTCCTTTAGAGATGAAACCTCTAATATGCTACCAAAAAACTAAAATGTGACAAGCATGTCACCATTCCAGACTTATGCAGGATGGATTTTCCTGTGCTGGGAGGGTAAGTGCTGTCAGGAGAGGGTATAAGCTGTGCTAGTGTAATGCAACCATATCAAAACTGGTTTTGGGGGTGGAAAACATTAAAAAAAAATAAAATCCAGCAACAAGGTATCTTCTAGGCCAAACCAAACAACCATCAGCAATTAAAAATGCAGTTCTACCTCCCATGCAGAATGGGATTTGTGATGGAGGTGCTGCGTGTCTTGGGAGCAGGAATAGTGCTGCTCTGTGGGGGCTGAGGAGCAGCTGATCTCTGTTTCCTGGGGCCCAGGAAATCTTCACTTTGAGGTGACACTTTGTGACTCCAGGTTGCTGTAAATGTGGAAGGGAATGTAGCATGAACAGTGAGTGAATACAACTTACAAAAGAGGTTTTTTCTTACCTTTTTTTTTTTATTTCACTATGTAAACCACTGCATTTCCCTCTCCAGCAGGCAAAAGCAGTGCCTCAGTCCTCTGCCTTCTCCTCAGTTCTTTATTTCCCTTGTTTAGCTTGAAGAAGACATGTGGGTGTCTCAGTGAAAAGAGAGCAAAGCTTTCATTTATTTGCCTCTTCTGAAYAGAAACACGTGGATGTAAATGCTGTCCTGTGTGACTTGGGAAACAGCACTGTGTTTCCCTGCTGCCCAGCCCTGAGGAGGGGTGGTGTGTCTGTTTTGGGGTACACATCCATCCATTGTGCAGCTGGGGCAGGTTTAGAGTCACCACAGCGAGCAGTTCAAGCAGTCAGCAGGAGCTGAAGCACTCCCTYTGCTCAGTGAAAGACCTGGAGGAAAAGCTTGTGAGCCATTGAAGCTGAAAGCTGTAGGAGGTTCAGTTGGTGCTCTCTCCATCTCAGGGCTTGACTTGTAYTGGGGAGTGCTCAGTATTTTTGGAAGCTTAGCCTGACTTTGTTTGTGTTGTCAATGAATGTTTAATGTCATCTATTTTGCATTCAGTGTGTGTGATCTCTTTTCAAGCCCAACCTACTTACTCAGCCGGTGGCAATGTCCAAACCTTTCTGTGTGTGGCTTTCTCAGTCATCATCACACAAGTGTCTGTGGGCTGGAAAGCCTTTCTGGTCACTAATGTGGGGTTGAGTTCTCTTTGTATCTTGCAGAATTGTTTTTTGGTTTCTGTTTTTGCTGGTCATTTCTTCCAGCAGGAGCCTTGTGTTATGTGCTGATGGTGGGAGATCTTCCTCACWGCCTGTTTCTTCACGTGCTTCACTTGTCTCACCACTTTCCCAGACACTCTTGCCGTTTTCTCTCTTTGCCCTGCAGTGACCTTCTCATCTTCCCCCTGTTGCCCTTTTCCATTGTTCCTTTCTCTTTTGGGGATTTTTTTTCCAGTTTTTTCACCTCTCTTGGCTGTTCCTACTCCCCCTCACTCCTTTCTGATTGTTTGCCAAATGCAGGACATCCAGTGGGCTTGGCCATCCTGTGTTTTTGCAGCTGCTCTATGAATCCAGAAGGGACATTCTGGATACAGAAGCTGCTGTTGTCTTGTCACTCTCTATCCCTGAGTTACCACCTCAAGCAATAGATCTGCTCTGAGAACCAGGGGAGAATGGGAAAGGGATTTTGAAGCTGCCAGCTCTTTATCCATAGTTTAGGGATTATTCTCACCCTGGGTGAGCATGATCCCTAAACACAACTTTACAGCTCTACAGCTTTTTTGCAAATATACACAACTTTGCAGTTCTACGACTTTTATCTCCCCTGTATCTAGCAGTGCTAACTCCAACAGGATTTCAAGTGRTGAACACGCTTTTGTACTGAAGTCCAAAATCAATTATTACTTTGGTTAAGTTATATTCTGTAGAAAATAAGCAAAGATTTTCAAGTGTCACAGARTGGGAGGTGGTCAGAAAAACAGAGCATGCTTGCAGGGAAAGATGGTTGTTATGGGCTGAGGCARGGCAGGGAGTGAGGCTGGGTGTGARGTTTTTATCTTGCAGAATTCCAACMKCYRGGCACTGGGATTTTGTGGCTGGTGGGTTAAGGGTGAGCTGAGATTTGACYTGTTAGTGTTTTTCATGTGGTTAACTGCCCTGGCACGTCTAAGCTTAGGAAAGTTTTGTGTGTTGTTGAGGTGACTGATTCCTGAGAATTTCTAACACCAGGGGAAGCCATGCAGTGTGAGCTGGGACATTGGCTGGGGTGGTGGGAWGTGACAACCATGGAATGGTTTGGAGACTGAAGCCAACAGATGCCAGATGACTTTCCATTCCACCTACGAGCTTGCATTAAATTCCAACAATTGTAAATCCTCCCATGCGGTAGCTTGGATTGCTCCGAAGTTGGATGGGTTTTTGTACTAATCTGTTCTTCAGCTGGATAGTTTTCAGTTTGCAGGGGCTTTTTAGGAAACTTCTGGCTGCTGCTTGGGCAGAAACTCTGGGTGTTTTCTGGCTGTTGGTGGATCCCAGTGTCTGGAGGTAGAGCCAGGCCTGGGCAGTGCCTAAATCTGGAACAGCAGCTGGTCACAGCTGGCTGCCAGAGGGCACTGGGGGTCACACTGCCCATACACAGCTTCCCCAAGGGGAGGGTCTCAGSTTCAGCTTCCCTTCATCCTTGTTTTCCCTACCCTACTCCAAATAGTTCTCCTATTGTAATTCCAAATTAAGATACACAATTAATTGCACAATTATCTGCCATCAAGAACATGAYGTAACTTCTTTCTAACTCAAATCTATGTGGACAGAAAATCCAGTGTCTCTTTTGGTGTAAAGGGGTTTGTTTGTTTATTTGTAACAAATAAAATTTATAAAATATGTTGAGAGACATGAAGTTGCTTAAAACTTATAAACTCTGAGATACATTTTTCTGTGAAATGACATTTGTCATTATTGCTTTCTTTAGCTGCACACATTATTTGAAATGAAATCTCGCTGCAAGCCCTCCAGAGCTGTGGATGTTTAATTTCTATTTTCATGGCATCCCACTAAAATCAAAATTCAGTGTGATTTGTGATTGCTTAACTGCTCAACATGTCTTGTTCAGTCATGGTTCCTATCATATTTTTCAGCCAAGAGTCCCTTTTAAGGTGACAGGAATAAAGTAATTTTGCATCCTAAGGTTATAATAGTTTGAAGCTGATAGCTTCTCTTCCTTCCTTCCTTCCTTTTTCATGTTTCTATTTTCTTTAAAATTTAAGGTGGATAGGCCTGCTCTGTTGAGCTGGCTTTTTTCTGCATTTTTTTTGAAAGTTTTATAAAAATGTGGTTCATTGAACAATTTATTTATTTCATGGTTTGGAATTTTTTTTTCCCTTTTGTTAAATATATCACCATGTCTTATTCTTGTGAGTTAAAGGGGAGCTTTAGCACCAAGCTGTTCTGTGTTGGTTGGTAGTTTTTTTTCCCCCCTAGTTCCTTACTCCATTGTATTTCTTGATCCTTATTAAAGGAGAGTTTCTGGGGGAAGCACGGAAATGTCACGTCTGTGCAGTGCAGACCAAATCCTGGTGCACGTCAAGAAAAGGTTGAAGTTCTGCCATGGCAGTGACTTAAATTGCTCAAAATACCTGTGCAATTACAGCTGCTGTGGTCAGGGGGGAGAAGGGATTGTTGGTCACTGACCTTGCAAGAGCAGGGTGAGCCCCTCTCTGTGCTGGCAGAGGATTTGGGCAGCTGATCAGTCAGTYCTGAGTGCCACAGGCAGAAAATTAAATCCCACTGCCCAGCAGTCACAAGGGCTTGGGGTTTTGGGCCAGCAAACAGCAGCTTTAATGGAAACTCCTGTGAAAGGAGGCAGGGCTGCCTTTGGTGTGTGTGGGTTGGTTTTTCACTTAATGGTGYCTTGGGAAGGCTGAGCTGGAACAGAGACTGGGCAGAGCTGGAGAATAAAGTAGGGATTTATTGAAAGGCCTCCAGGATCCACCTTGGGCAGGACAGGGCCTGACCAGGCCTACACCCAAGGTGGACCCAAAATGGTCACAAAATAGACACAAAATGGATGACTGATCACGAGGTCTTACACTTTCATAAGTTTTGGTCCATTTGCATACTGGGGTTTAATTGTCCAATTCCAGCTTCAGGTTGTGAGGTCCCATCCTTCTTGTTCCTCCCTTCAGCCCAGCACTGTTTGTGCTTTTGGGGCTGAAAGTTGTCCTTGGTCTTCATGAGGAAAAGGATTTGTTTTGTCTCCCTACTCTGTGAAGAGAGCTGAGTGACACTGAACATGAGGCTCAGCACTGCACCCCTGGGCAGCACAGAGTAAATATGAAAACTAAACCTTAAGGCATCAATTATACAGTCTTAAAAAAATGAACCCAACCCCCAAACTTATCCAACCCCCAAACTTAGCCATAGCAGGCTTGGGATTCAGTCTTGTTTGGCTTTAAAAAAAAAACAAAACAGCAGGTTTTCTAGATTAAAAAAAAACAACAACACCCAAAACAAACAAACAAACAAACAAAAACCCCAAAAAACCCCCACACCACACCCACCAAAAAACCCCACCAAAAACCAAACCAATTTTGGATATGCAGTGCCGTCTTCAGTTTTGCTAACATGCTACTGTACAAAAGATGATAAGGGAAGAAATCAATGCAAAACCATTCAGTAACTAAATGGGTCCCTGTTATTTTTKGGGCAATTGATTTTTACTGGGCATTTGAGCATGTTAGGTGCTGCTCTGCTGTTGGGAGGGCGGTGGGGTTAGGCTTGAACTGTGAGTTATTTACCAAGCATGGTTTGTTACTGTGCTCTACACAAGGGATGGGCATAGAAAARGGCAAAAAAGTCTTTTTCTGGTCAAAATTAATATGACATTTTCCCATTATGCCTTTGTTACATCTTTCCCAACACTTTGATTTTTCCCAGTGCCATTGCTTTTCACTGTTAGGTTTGGGTTTCTGGGGAAGTTTATTCCAGTATCAGATTGACTTCATGGAAATTTCTGCTATATCATTACAGCGATGCAGGAGAGCACCTGTATAAAGCATAAAAGAGGAAGAATGGTTTCAAATTTTATATTTGAATTTTACTGCTTTTCTGGTAGTACCATCAGTCCTGATTAGGTTTAGTCAGATAAACTCAAGGCTACTCTGTTGGGGCTGTGAAGCCTAATGGAATGTATCAGATAAATCCATTTTTCTACTGTAGGGCACAGATACTACAGCTACTCTGCCTCTTTTGAGGCTTGCATTCATAATACATTATTAAAAAGAAAATAACACTTTGCATTCATATCTCACCTTTTAAGCCATTTGAGTTTCACCAAATGAGGCTGAATTTGTAAGCCACTAAAGGTGAATAAAATGACAGTGGCAGCAGCAGGAAAAATCTTGCATTGCAGTAAACTAAGCCTATTGATCTTGAAATGAAAGTTCAGTGGAAAAGCTGATGGAAAAAGTAGCAGAGCACAAAAAGACAAGCTGCACAACTAATTCAAACGAACTGGCTGGCTGTGAACATTCATGTGAAAGAAATGCTAATGCAAACAGTGCAGAAGAAACCAAAATGAAGGGGGGAAAAAAGCTACTGCCAGTATTGTCACTTCTCGAGTAGACATAAGACATGGTTTCATATAGAAGAAGTGTTAGTGGTTAGTCAAATAAACTGAAATATTCTGTGATGTCTGTGGAGGAAGGAGTGGAATACCTAAGATTTCTCTGCAAACCTTTCTCTTGAGCATGCAATGACTGGAAGTCCAAAGCTTCCACGGCATTTTAAAGAGAATATTGYGAACGTGCTACTTGATCATAATATGTATTGAAAGGGAAATGCAATCAAAGTCCATTATGGTTTATCACTGGGTGCAGTAAAACAATGTCAGCTCCAAAGACATTTTGAAAATAGCTGACAGGCAGCTGTAGGAAGGATGCAGATTTCTGTTCCTTGTTATGCACCCGTGAACATGTGGCTTACATGATGTAAAGAATTCAGCCCTTCAAAAATAGAATTGACTTTCCTGGAGTGAGATGTAGGGAAATCTGACATGGCATCTCACAGTTTCAGGCAAGTCTACTGGTGAGTGAATCCCATTCTTTCTCAGAGATGTACTTGTGTGAGTTTAGAGTCTCACCATTTATGAAAAGGGTGGGGTTGCTTCCCTACAAACATAACTGAACAGAGGATGATTCTAAGAACAGAGATTGAAGTTAATTGGGGAGAAAATATCCATCCTATAAGAGATGTCACACAGGACACACCAAAAGAGCCTTTTGGAAGAAAGTGGCCAAGTTCAAAGAAGAGTCAGAGGAGTAGTTTTATTTTCTATGTTATTATTGTCAGTATAAAAATTCAAAAAGTGATGTATTCATTTTCTCTSGAATCGATCATGCAACATAGCTGGTCTCCCATAAGACTGCTGAATTTTCTGACTTCAATATTGCAGGTAACAAATAGGGAGATAAAAAGAGATAGGGAAGATGATACCCAGAGTTATCAACAACAAAAAAACCACTTTACCCAAAATAAATATACTGGTGTATCTGTACACAGTTGCCAAAAGGCTTATGTTACACGGACTCATAAAATTCCATAAATGCACACTGCATGGAAAAGGGATGTGATATAAATCAATTCTTCTGTGAATTGYTTAGAGTCTGCATCTTGCTTGCAGGTCACATCCAGCCAGTGTTGTCAGGAAAGCCTGTGGTGTTTGGGATTTGGATTTAGACTGTTACACAGGTTTTAAGTTGGTTTATGRCTGAAGTTCTGATTTGAAGGGACAAACTTTGTTGCAGTTAGGAAAGAAATGATATTCTGAAGTGTTTCAGTTTACCAATCTTCTGAGGATCACAAAAGCCCCCGACACCCCAGGCTGTTTCTTTTTAAGGGCTGATCTGCTGATGTTTTCCATAAGCACTTCTTGATCTTGGATGTATTCATAATGAGCTTCGTCTGCGCTGCACATAGACTGCACAGCCCCAGATAGTGGAGAAATGTGTCAGGGTTTATTTTTAAATACACTTTTCAGCTTTCATATAAACAGTCAGCARTGATCAAAATGAAAGACGAGGCATAACCCAGATGAAGGGTCAGCATCTGTGCAGACTTGTGTGCTCAGCACACGTGTGGCTGGGCTGTGTCCTCTGCAGGAGTGTGTGTTATTTATTGTGTGGTTTTGCAGCACTTAGAACCCCTCCAAAAGGAACCCCATACATCCCAGTTTAAAACAGTATAAATATGTTTGCCTAGTGAGCAGTTGGAAGTTGACATCAGATAAAATATTGTCRGGAATCCTGAAGCAGCTCTTCTTATGCCCAAGACTGAATCACACCACCARTTCCTGGAGCACGACAACCTAATCAAGAGCAGCATGTCCCCTATTGTGTTATAGCTCTGCAATATACATTAACCCATGCCATTCTGTAATTTCATTTTTCTGCAGGAGTTTAACTGCTGAATAAATAACCTGCATTTCAGCCTCTGCCTTGTGCATTAATGTAGGCAAGCCGACAGCTTTAAGCAGAGAAAAATACGTAAAATGCGTTAAGGAAACATTTTGGATAGGTTGTGCTTTAATTGAAGAGGATTTCGTAGCATGAAAGCATGACAACAGAAAGTTCAGCGCCTTAATATCTAAAATTAGCTATCACTGTAAGTGCTAATTGAGTAGAAATATGTTTTCAAAAAGCTGCTAGATGGTGTATGTTCATCYCATGACTCCTCCTCTTTAACAGCTCTGCTTTTATCCATGAAGGGGATTGCYTCAGCACAGATCAAAGTCATCAGATAGATGCTGCTTTACAAATAATGTACTGATTTTTCTTTTCATTCTAGAAGGTATTCCAAATACAGAGAGTTATTAGACCTTTCAAGACAATTTATAGAAGATGATAGKTGGTGGTGGTGTTGAGTTGCCAAAAACAAACGCTACAGTGTCAACATTAGGAGAACAAACTATTCCCCTGACAAGTCTGTTGGGCTTTGATGCCAATCAGACTGTGCCATGTTCCATTCCCAAATACAGCCTCTAACTCTCTGATGGCTCCCCCAGACAGCCATAGAAGTATTCCAGAAGGTTTTGAGCCCTTCAGCAGCCGGGGTTAGGGGAGGATGAGGAGTCCCAGTTGTGTCAGGGTGGGCCAGGCAGTGTTCCCTCCCCTGTCAGTGCCTGCTGCTCAATTCGCAATATCTGTAAACGTTGCAAGTGCAGCTGGGCTGCAGGGGGCTGACAGGGCTGGGATAAGTGTCAGTTCTACATCCAGAGGGATGAAGGTTTGGGTGGAAATGGATCATAATAAGATTAAATTCCAGCGAGCTCGCCTTTTGTGTCTCTTGCCACGTACGTACGGGTAGCAGAAGAAATTACCAACCTTCAGCCTCCAAGGGTTTATCTCCCTTCCTTGCATTGCATTCAGTGGCAGCAATCAGAAGATAACTAAGTACCCAGATTATGTATTATTTACATAGGTTGGCATAAAGGAAAATAGACCCTTTGSTGCTGCTGTGAGCCTCTGCAGTTGCATTAAGGCATCTCCTCTGGTTTAAAGTACAGGAAGTGGAAAGATGAGCAGCCTGCTTGAGCAGAACTGTGCTAACGTGGTAAATGCCATGGCTRTCCAGACAAATGGCAGTTTAATTCTTTGCAGGGAGCATAAAGAARCATATGGAATTTATAGACTTCTCTGAGGTAATACAGCTCGAGTTTGTGATGGTGCACGTTGGCAGTGGATGCTGATGAGACATGTAGCTGGACAGATGAGAAGAAAATGACTGGGGGGATGAAAGGAATGTGTGGCAGTGTGGCAAAGCCTGTGGTTTCGTACAGAGATGCATCACTTTCATTTCCCAACTGCAGTGTGTTTAGAGAAGTGTTTCAATTACCTTATTACACATAGCGTCTGAAACTGTCTTTAAAAATTAAGGAAAAAAAGTTCTGATTGCCTTTGTCTAATTCCCTGGAWGCTTAAATGTAACATCTGGTACTCTGCAAAGTTTCCCAACCTCCTTTCTGTATCCAGTTTATTATTACAGGATTTCTGAAGAGATTTGACTTTGTCACTTGGCTGTTTCGCAAAGCAAAAGGCAGTGTGAAAACACGAGCTTTTTCAAAAGAGTCTCTAAACAAAATCAGATAGACTTCCAGCACAGAGAGAAGAAAGAGTGAGAAAATGATAGCCTGGATTAATGTTCTGAAGGGTGTAATGCATGTTTGGTGTCTGTTTTTGCAGGATAGAAGGCAGGATGTGTTCAGACCTGGGGCAGGCAGACCTGGACTGTAAAGACAGTCTGATCCTTCTTCAGGATGGCATTTTTTTAATCCTAAATAGAAGTTTGATATCCTGGAATTTGGAGGTGTTCCTCAAACATGTAAACTGGTAAATAACATGTAAATAATAGTTTAAATTTGGATTTTTCATGTGTGTAGTCTGGAGCACCTTGACTATAGCTCCCCTGCTGTTTTCTAAAGTTTGTGCAAGTCTTCACTCTTTCCTTCCAGATAATTAGTTCATATTTTGCAGTAATATCAGRAAACATTAGATTGTTTTCATATATTGGAAATTTCTGAGAGAGTTGGACAGCTTTACAAAACATCCAATCCTGAATTTCTGGCTGACGAGTATAAGAGATGAATTGAGAGGWAAGTGGAGAAATGTGGGACAGGGTAATGTTTTTTAAAAGAAAATATTATGCATATCTCAGGTTTAGTTGCTTTCTGAAATTGTACAAYGCTCTGCAAACATAAGAGGGCTCACATTTTTGCATACTTTGCAGTTTGACGTATTTGGACTCTGATAGTTTCCAAAAGTAAAACGTCCCACAAAACCAGTTGGAAGCAATTACTCAGATTGTAGCTGCAGAAGAATTGACGGTGCTAATGTGGCACAGTGTGAGGGTACATCCATATTTTTATTCCAAAAACTATGCTATTACTTTTTTCATCTCTTACTGTGGAAATGCTTTCTGCCTCTCCAGCACATCTATATGTGATTGTATGACTGTATATAACCATGTAAACCACAGTTATGATTATATTTCTGTCCATAGGAAGATAGAAAAAAAAAGTTTTGCTGCCTTTTTTTTTTGTTTTTCTGAGTATTGATAGGAAGATTCTCTGTACAAAAAGATGGAAAATCCGAATCCAAACTTGGATTTGGGATGAGCCATAGTAGGAAAGCAGAAAAGCGGTTTAGAATTTTGGTAATGCCACACATAGGAGAAAGGGATCTGCACTCCAGGTAAAATAAACAAGTAGTCTATCCCAGCTGGTTGCTCTGATCCTCTCGAACACATCCTTGGAAGCTGAGAAGTAACTTCMCTGTGGTGTTATCCCCAGTCTTCCCAGGAGATTGCATTGTAAAACCGAATTAGTTGTTACGTAGGGAGTTAAAGGCAATCGCTAGCCTTGTGCTCTTGCAGGAGTGGGCAAACCATTCTGGTGCCTCTGTAAAGTGTATTTAATACCGCGCTCACTTGTTATGCARAACAGATGTAAATTTATGTAGATATAGATGCAGAATAACAGCTTTGACCCTCAGGCAGTTGGCAAGACGCCAGCGTGGCGCTGGCTACTGCAGCACTTTCCATCTCTATATCCTGGCAATTTCCTGGGATTATGTTATCATTTGACTTTTAATGTGAGTTTCAGCCACTTAACAGTCTGATCGGTTTCCCTTTTACCACCAGCTTTGCCCGTGCAGGAGTAAACAAACGTATTTATCACCCCTGGGATCAGGAAGGGCTAATAAAGTTGCCGCTGCTTGCATTTTGGGTTTGGTTTCTTGATAGATTCCTTGTAAATGGGCTTGGTGGAGCTCCCCAAAACCCAGCCACGGTGGTGGCACTTCCAGACTGACATTTGGAGATGTCTTCATTTGGTTTTTAGTTCCAGTAACTTGGTGTTTACAAGGGAATAGAAATGTGTCTGGTGGGGTTTTTGTTTGCCTTTTTAAAAAGCTGGCTGCAGTGTGTCGAAGCTGGTTTTTTGGAATGGGTACTGCTTGTCTTGTTATGTGTGAAAATCCTGTAATTAAGTCTCTGAAAGTCTATGTAAATGTCTGGTTTTACATGTGTCCCTCCAGGAATCCAGAATAATACATTCCCCTCTGTTTAAAAAAAAAAAAATCATTCTAGCACCTCAGGACATTCTCATCCACATTTATATTTTAAGGCATTCTAACTCCTGGCCTCAACTCTGCCTTTTAAACTAATTTTTTTTGCTGTTCCTGGCAGATACTTCTAGTGGACATTCTCTGTTAAAAGTTTTAGRTTTGGAATTTTTAAAGTAATATATTCAGATATAATTAATTGCTGAAGCCTAACAAACCTTACAGCAGCACTGGCTGTGTGGCCCCAGAATTTCTTGTGGGGTGATTTTTTTTTTTTTTTCCTTTTGGTAGTAGACATTGTTTTAAAATATAAAAATAATTTCCACATTAATGTGTGATACTTGATTTATAGAAGAAATTGTTATTGTTCAATTTGCCCACAGAAGCAATCTCAATTATAGGCTCCCACTCATGTAACCAAATTTGTAAAATAAATAGAAAGARGACAAATAAAATGTCGCCTCTCCCTGCACTCCAGCCAGGAATTTTGAGTCCTTTTAAATTAGTAAGTCCACTTGTGTCTTTTGATTTTGCCATTTCCTATGACAGCAGAGTTACAGGGCTAACAACACTTTCTGAGCACTGTTAGTTCTTTGCGTTRTATTTTCATTTCCCGTTTCTCACAAGTGAACTTGCTGTTCCTCAGCTCGGTGCAGACCTTGGAAATATGACCAGACCTGTTCTCATATATGTGAGAACACACAGATAAATGTCAGAGCACACACTGCTGGTGGAGCAGGAAGATCATGCTGCCTTCACACCTGCATTAAAACAACTTGGTATCGACTCACCCAGAAAAGGCTTAAAGAAATTTGTGTGAAATAGCTGTGAGAACAAAAAACTAAAGAGCTGTTGCATTCCCTGATCACGTTTCTCGCTTGAGATTACTTCAGAGATGAGTTCTTTTTGTGTTGTCCTCGGTTCCTGAGCTTCACCTGCTTTCAACAGTCACCTTCCCTTAATTCATGGAATCATAGAATGGTTTGGCTTRGAAAGAACCCTAAAGATCCTCTTGTTTTACCCCCCTGCTCTTGGTCAGGAATTCCAGGCTGCTCCAAATCCCATCCAGCCTGGCCTTGAACACTTCCAAACTGCCTTAAGGGTAAAACATGAACCTGGTGATGAGGATGCTGCAGGTGTGCCTCTTCCCAGAGGGCTGTCTCTTCTGTAGGATCAGGAATAATACAGTCCTGGATTTTCTTGAATGCTTTGTCAGCCTACAGGTTGGCTTCTCTTAAGCCTTTGCACAACTGTGGCTGGTATTGGGATGTCTCTTAGGWAAAAATTATGGTATTTGGGTGTCTCTTAGGAAAAGAATTGCTGCGTGTGCATTTGTTCTTGGATTGTGTTGGTTTGTTGTGTCAATTAGCCGTAGAGTAGATTTTCCTGTTAGCCTTGAAGGTCACTTTCTAAATAAGCAGCAGCTTCCTTGTTTACTGGATGGAAAAAATCTATCAATAGAAATGGGGTATGGAAAATGAGAAACCATTCCAAAAAAAAAAAAAAAAAA
>QVAJ01000214.1:521087-541208 GCA_003546035.1 Mixornis gularis | reverse complement strand
CCTTGGATTTTGATGACCTCAGCTGGGAGATGCACATAGGGGTCAGTATGTTGCAGTAAGCTCTTGTTTGATTGATGATTTTTGATAAAGGTCTGCCTTGGTTTTAGCTGCAGGGTTCACTTTTTTACATGTGCAAGAACGATCCTTTTAGAGTTCACAGAGCTCATCCATTCCTCTTCCTTGTTTGGGCAGAAATGTCACATTTGGTCTTGGAGCACTGTGGGCAGGGTGGGACAGATGATGTTCTGGTGAGAGAGAAACCTGGGGGTTAAAATGAGCTGGTTAAACCTGGTATTTTTTTTTCCAGATGTGAAGAAGTCACCTCTGAAGTAAATTTGTTTTGATTTTGCTATTCCTTGCTGCTTATCTGAATTTCTCTTACCCCCACGTTCATGCGTATTTTAAAGAATTCATTAATTTTTTATAATTTTTTTTGTAACCTCTCGGCCACAATCTCCTTCAATTTGTTTAAAATTAATTGATTTTTTTAAAAAAAATAGAGGTAGTAAAGATATCCTGAAGTACTGGCAAGCTGCTAATTTGTCTCACAGATACACACATCAGACAAATAGAAACTGAAATTCTGTGTTTGTTCAGTTGCAATACAGAAATGTTTGTTCTTTAATTGTTCACTTCGGGATSCCAGAAACACAAAAGCCATCTCATCAATATGCACTCGAGGCTTAAGAGCTCSGTGCTGTTACATCTGTGTCATTTAGGAAGTTTAAAATAGGCTTTGCAGATGTTGGGAGTAACGGAGCACGTTTATTTTTTATTCATTTCCGTCGTATGTCACGCTCTGTATAAGAACAGTCAATCACGTCGGAGTATGTCTTCCATAAGGATTTCCTGGGCTGCCAGTGAGSCTTGTTTATAAATATTTAACTTCCCTTTCTTAAATTTGGGTTGGGTAATATTTCACAAGGGTCTCTTCTGTAAGCATGAAACGCAAATTAATTTGTTTTATAGGTACCAATCCCTCGAGTTATTGGTGGTTKTGCCAATACGGATGGCTCGCAGTAGCACCATAATCCTTCTAAAATAAAGTGGTGGAGGTTTTTTTTTTTAAATACATATTGGAGCAGCCAGAAGTTAATACCAAAGATCAGTCATTGTCACTTGGCCTGTGTCATTAAATTAACGTTCAGTGTGCTGCAGTTTACAGGTGCAGTGCAATCAACAAAGTAAGAAATGTTCACTGTAAACTGGGAAATCACTGCTTTTCCTAAAAAGATGCTCCACAGAAAATTAATATTACATCAATTTTGCTGGGCAACTTTTGTCTTTTGTAACGCTTTGGATTTAGCTTCAACATGGATCCCAATGTGCAAATTAATTACTATTAATTACATTAAGGTGGTCAAGACAATGTTATGCCTGTTAAATACAGGAGTGATTGGTGCTGCTTTCGTTACTGAAAACCTGAATGCACTTTGGCCACTGCAATAACACATCCTTCCCTCACCTGAGTTACCACTTCTCCACCTGCTTTGCATAGATATTTGCTATGCTAAAGAATAAAAATGAGATCAAATTCAGTCACAGACCTGCTCTCCAGACATCWTCTAGGTCAGCCCAGTGTTTTTGTGAAGACACAACAGAAATATTTGAGCTGCAGAAGAGCATTCCAGGCTAAGAGCAGAAGTTTCTATCCCTGACTTAAACCTTCTTTAATATAAGGTTTGGGAATAAGTAACATGCCCATGTATTTTTCATCCATCTTGAAAGAGGAGGAARTGAAGCTGAAGCTGGCCCTGAGTATTATTATCTTGTTCCTTGTTTCTTGGGGAGAGCTGCATCGCTTTAGGAAAGAGTRAAACGCCAAACAAGCATTTGCTGTAGGTATAATGTAATTTTCTGTACTGATTTTACKAGCAACTGCAGTTTGGGAAAGCAATGTTTATATCTTAGCCAGCTGGAACTGCATTGGACTGTGACTTACCATTCATGCTGGATTTGTGGTGTCCATGTGTTCATAACCACAAATCTTGTTAAATTAGGTCCAGCACTTGCATTTATGTGTGTAGTAGATGATATTTAAAAGATAAGCTGTTAGGCATCTGCTTATTTTAGTGCACAATCAGACTTAGCATGTAAATGGTCACRCTCAGTGCCAAATTTTACTCATCAGTTACAGTATTAGACCCATTCTAAACTGTACATTTTTGATTATACGGTATTTTAGGTATTCAATATGCAAACAAAGAAATGTTTGGGTTTAACTTTCCTCCATATGCAGTGCTTTATTCATGCATCCTGAAACTAAAATGTAGAGGCTTTTAATTTTCTAAGTAACATGCTGCTAACACTTAATATTTAAAACAGGCACAGAATGCAAGTAATTGTTTTATTGCCGTCGACATATGTCTCTCCATAATTGTTTTGGCTTTTGCCCTGGGTGAGTTAGGAGGTGGCAACCATGACTTTTAATATTCTCACCCCCCCTGCCTCTTTTTCTTTTTTTTTTTCTTACTAGTTGCAAAGAAAATGAGCTTCTAAATTGTTCTAATCTAGGCTCATACTCGTACCCTACTGTCTTCCAGTTTTTATAGATTTTAATGTGACCTGGTGAGAGAGAGGAAACAATATAAAAATCTAAGTTTTATTTTCTCTGGTGTGGAAAGCATACCTAGAGAAATTAGTGAGTGAAAGACACACGTTTTTATTCTGAAGCCCAAAGAACAGCAATGATACATCTTCAGCCAGGGACCTAAAAGCAGAGAAGTATTACTCAGAGATTTACTATATGAAAAAATCCTTACTTGAAAAGAGGAGCTCAATTCCTAGGACTTACCAGGAGAGGAATGATAGTCTACATGACATGGAAAAAAAAAATGAAAAAGAATTGCCAACACCTTTAGAAATGAAAGAGGTTTAGTTATCTCTGTAATATTACTCTCAGTAGTGCTGCCCTGCAGTGTTGTGTTCTGCCATGCACAGACTTCCCAGTGCAAGTCCAGGAGCTGGTCTCAGCTTAGAACGAGCAAGTAGTGCTGCAACTTTGTTGTAAAAAAAAAGTGTCAGAAAATTACCACCTTTAAAAGTTGCTYTTTAGCAGAAGCATGTCAGCCAGAGGAGGTTTGGGCTCTGTTTTGGGTTTGGTCCTGAGTGTGAGGGTTCTGTAATGCAGGGCTCTGCCAAGACTTGTGGCTTTGGAGCTGATTCCCTGTCTGSTCTTTGTGGATGTGCTTGAAAAGCTGCCCTCCTCTGAGGCTGGGGAGGGTTGTTTGGTCAGGTGAGGTTTTTCGAGGTGTGTGGGATGATAGGAGCAAGGGCACGGATGGCAGAATGATAAAAGTTAATGGTCAGACTTGGCTCCAGCTGTGCAGTTACCAATATGATTGATGAAAGGRTGAAATACATGGAGTTGAAGCTCATGGAAAGGTTTGTTGCAGGGAGGTCAGAAGAAGAGGAGGAGCAGAAGGCTCTGGGTTGACATTTTTTGTTGCTTGGCTTTCAAAGCCCGTTTGGTATGGAGCCTGATGTTTCCATKATGGGCTCACACTGTTGCTGCTGCAGGTGTGAATGTCCAGGTCTGCTCCAGGAAACCAGATTTCCCTGGACACTTCAGGGAGACTCTGTGGGAATAACCTCCTCTGAAGGAGAAACCCTTAATGTCTGTAATCACAAAGTGCAGTAGGGATGTCCCCAGACAGAAGGGCTGGCAGCAGTAGATTGGTGGCAGCTCCCTCAGTGCTGTGATTCTGYTCTGCCTCAGAAATAGGGAACAACATGATGATGTCAAAGACCAGCTTCAATTTCACTTTCTGCTCCTTCAAGATTAATTCCTAAATAAATGGGTAGGGATGCTACTTATTTCCTGATCGTTTATAAAAGTTATTTCAGTGAAGGGTAGTAATTTCTGCTCTTAGTCTGAAACATCCTTCTGAAGATCAAATATTTCTCATGTGTCTCGAGAAAGAAGTTTATTACTAGCTGGAGAAACAGTGCAAAAGCTCAACTATACTTAAAATGTAATATATGCCACATCAGTGCTAATCACTTCGTGCTGTGTGGCATGATGCCTTTAATCACCTGTGAGAACTTTCAGGAGTTGTTAACATTTTCTTTCATTTGTATTGCAATGTCATTCTCTGGTTTTTTTTGAGGGAAGAATAACCCTCTGTTGGCTTATGGAAATAAATAATCTCTTACTGCACTTGAAACAGAACGATTCCCCAAGGAAGATGAGTGGCAAATCAAACCGGCTGCAAACGAAAGTAACCCCTCAGACCAGAGTTTACAAATGTTTTATTCAGATGAACAAAGCCTCTTTATTTGAGCACTTTAATCTATTTTCCTGTCACTTTTTTTTTCCAAATAGTACTGTCGTTCTGAAATGACAAGGATTGATCATTAAATTACCGTTGCCTGATTTACCTCATCGCTCCTCTGCAGACAGTGGTTGATGGAAAGTTCAGCTCTTTTGATGGGCACAGCCAATATGGAATTTTTTAAAGTTTGGGGCAATACATTTCAATTTTTGACAAAAAACGTAAACGGTTTGCTGCTTGGGCGATTAACATTTCAAAAAGAGGTCATTAACATTTGCAAAAGAAGCAAATGTCTTGGTTTTAATTAGTTAAAGGTTTGTGTGTTTGGTGCATCCCAACATGATGGATTTTTCCTAAGTCACCTCCGTAGCTGCTTATTTAAAATTCTGGATGTTGTCTTAATGTGGACAACTTTTGCAGTCAGTATAGCCGAAGCTCACTGAAGTTTTTCCTCTCCGTTATTCTGCCCTGAATTATCTGGTGGATAATGTTTTGTGAGCATTGGTGTAGCAGTGTCATATTCAAACACAAAAAGAATGTCATTGTKATGATTAGATTAAAAAAGGTCCATTTTTGGGCAAAAATCCTCTGAATAAGCCAAAATGTTTCAGTGAAACTGCCATCAAAAAACCTGCAGGATTGATGGGGAAAGTTTCACCAGAAAAAAAAAATAACAAGCATGGAAATAYTGTATTTTTTGCCAATTTCCAAGGTTGAATGAGAGAGAATTGGCCGCTTTTGACTGTAAGCATGAGCTTTTCTATTTGTTCCTCCCCTGAACCTGCCTTTGCTGAGTGCATTGGCTGTCTGTCTGCCAACCCTGCSTGTGTTTCCACGTCCAGGAGGGGTTTGGATGATCCAGCTCTCAGCTGCCACAAGTGGAGCCAAGGAGCTGATGATGCTCCCAAGGTGGTCCCTAAAGCACGTGGGTGTATTTCCTTGCTGTCAGCTGTGTTCACAGCCAGCCCAGGAAATGGGAMTGGCTTTGAGTTTTGGCTTTGGCCAGAGCTTCAGGCAAATCTGCCTCTCTTCACTCAAGGCTGGGGGGAGAGGAAGCTGATGTATGGAGGGGAAAAGAAACAGAAACAATGCAGTTGAAACGGCTGGTGGCTTTAATTAAAATCCCAGTTCAAAGTTTACCAAATGCAGGCTTAACAGTTTATGCTAAAGTTTAGTAAAAGCTTATTTAAGTGCTCATTTGTTAAGCAGTTCCTTTTCTTCAGGCGAAGGATAGTTGATGCTGGCAGTACAGAAGATTCATTTGTATCTCTGGATTGCGGTTGATTTTATTGGTTTTATAATACTCTGTTGCCAAACAGGAAACACTACATGTAATGAGGCATTTGTAAGAGTGTTTGAAAGCAACAGAAATTCCTGTAAATTAAAATCAGTTTTCTGTAAAGCAGAAGATGAAGATCCCCTTACATAAATATATATTTGTATATGTGTGAATGCATCTTTATCAAGAGAGGACCTACATTTTTTTTTCTACAAATGYTCATACAGATGAGCATTTATTTCATTCTTACTTTCTTTTTTTTCCCCAAAATACAAGTTACTTTTGTATTAGAACGTGTAGAGGGCAGGCTTTGTGCTTAGTTTTACACGAATGGAAGGAGATACCCAAATGGTCATAGTCTCATTTTTTTACGCCTCTTCTGTGCAATGTAGGAAGTGTTTGGACTGGATTCCCCTGATTCCTCCACTTCTCTCAAGTCATGTGGTGGAGGCATCACTGTTGACATGAGCTGCTCCATAAAAAAGAGCTTTATATTCATCTGTGTGCTCCCAGTGGGTTGTGTGTAATGCACAAGGAGCAGCCTCCTCAGCAGGACACCCAGACACTGGTGTTTATCTCAGTGGTCTCTTGACTRCAACCCCTGTGAGAACCCAGATAAAGCCTCGTGTGTCACACACTGTCACAGGAACCTTTTGTCCAGAAAGTGAGAACTAATTGAAGTCCCCAGTGTGGGTCTATAGGTAGCTGGGGAGATGTAACCAGACAGCTGTAGGCTGTGTATTGATTTCTCTCTCCTTTAAATTCAGGGCCTGTGGCTGTGCACAGAAGGACCATGACCTTGTTCTTGCTGAAGTCAGTGGTAGTTTTGCTGTTGACTTCAACAAGAGCACAAGTCTGAGGTGAGAGCTGCCTTCAAGTCTTTAGGACTTGAAAACACCTATCAAGTTTTAATTCTTTGGGGTAACATTTTAACTATTTAGGTTTCTCTCTCTSTCTGACATGTACACAGAAAAGAAAGTTCTTCCCTTGAGGAGTTCACTGCACSACTAACATTGAAGTTTTATACTATTGCACAGCATTACTCAGCTCCTCTTCAAGGGATTTTATTAATTGGCATTTTTATTTTAGGTGTAACAAATGAAGGATGAAGAGAAGTCGTAAGATTTAGTGAAAACTTTTTCTCCCAACTCGTATTAGTTGTGGTTTTAAAGATGATGAGCACTGATGGTCATTTAGTACTCCTGATAATCAGGCCTATCTCTGGCAAACAAGTTGAGCATCCAGCTCAATCAGGGGAAAGACACTGGAGAAGTGCATCAAGATCAGAAATCGTTTTCTGCAGAGGGTTTTAAAGATTTTTTTTCTTTATGAGGACAGGCTGACTTCCAGAGATCAGYCCCTATCATCCTGGGGAAACATCTTTACCAGTTAACATGGGAATTCTCCCACATGACCCTGCAGGCACCTGTTCAGGAGCAAGAATATTATTTTCCCTGATAAACCCCAGGCAGAGATCTGATTGATTGAGAGAGGAGCTGAGAGCTGTGTTAATATTTCTCTAGCCACACTGCCACTTACACATGAAGGGTCTAAAYGTGCCACCTGAGATCTGATAGAACTGAGAGCAGGGTGGTTATAACGAGACCACAATGAAACCAGGGCCCTCACCCTGTTGGTGAGAGGCTGGGGCTGTGCATGACTCACTTCACTGACTGAGGTGCACAGTTCAAATCACACCATATGGGGTTTTTTAAGATGAAATTCATGCTTTCATGGTCTGTCTTTATTTGGCTGCATACAGACTTCCTTTCTGAGTTTGTGGTTATCACAACARAAGGTTTGAATGCACGATTTTCTCTGTATCTTGTTTCACTTTTGTATCATTTGGTTACTTAGTTGGTTCTGTCTGATGGGGCAGCTTCCCAGTGAGCAACCATCTTCTGTGRTTAAATACCCTTTTGTGGAGCTTGGCTCAGGACCTTCTGCAATTTTAAAGGATAACTCTGGAGAAAAACCAGATAAAAGTTAGCACCCTTTTCCCATGCAGTATGTTCATTTGGTTTGTGTTTTGAAGATAGCTTGTCAGAAGGACTAGAACTTGATTTTAACCAAAGCTAAATGGGAGGGGGAGGGAAGGCAGGTCCCAGGACTGTGCTGTGCCAAATAATGCAATGCTAGTATTTCATATTCAGAATAGTTTTCTTTAATCACGTTTGCAGTTACTCAGAAGAAAAAACATGAGCAAGTGTTATATCCTGGTTCTGCTGTGACCTCATAAGTAGGAGTTGGTGCTCTCTTTTTTCTTTCCTTACTCTTCCTGGTGTTTTGAAGATGGTGAATACCATTCCAGTGCTCCATTTACTGGAGAAAGTCAGCAGGTGTATGCTAAGTGACTTGCCCAAGACATGCAACCTGTCTGTGCTAAAGGCTTGAACAATAACTGGATTGTCTCACRTTCTTTATTGCATATATTTGTGAGAAGTACTTTGTAAGCTGCTTGAAAGGAAATGCAGGGAGGAGGGGTCTTACAGGCTTGTTTATCCACAATGATATTTGCCTTTTGAATACTAATTTTTCAAGTTTTCATTAAGGAAAGAGAAAAGAATGGATAAATTAACCTTGTAAAAAATAATTTTTGAAAGAAGTGGGAAGTCCACTCTGAAAACTCTCTGGSAGTTCAGAAATCTCGGTTTCAGTAGCTGCCTCTGATCCACAGCTTCCCAGTTTTGCTTTAAGGATGAGAAGTTATTGACAGTCCTACACATCCGTGAAAGGATAAGTAAGTGAATTGTTATTAAGGAGTGTTGAAAGAGGTGATTGTCATTGAAGAGTTAGGAAAATGTTAATGTAAGGATTGACAAGGAGGTAATTATACTTCAGTGGCTTTGTATTCAATTGATGTTTACTGGCAGGAAATCTGGAAAGTATTTCAGAGGTCTGTAGCCTGCCTCCTCCTTATTTACATTTTCTGCCTCTTCTCTGTCCTCTGGTCCTGTTTGTCCCTTTCATCTGTGCACACTTGTGTGTGTGTGTTCACTTGGGAGCGGTGAGTTTAAAAAGTTGCAACCCTCTTTCTCCTTTCACTGGATGTGAAAAGATTTTTTTCATTCCAATTAGAACCGAATTCAGTTCACTGGAATTCATTATCAATTATGAAAACCATATGAGCCCTATTCTTACATTTCATGTACTTGCTGTGCCTTTGCTTACCTGKGTCAGGGGGATGGTTCTCTGTTTAAATGATGAGATGTTGGGCTCCTGTCCTCTCACATGCCTGAGTGTTTTTAAGGCACTGCTCAGCAAACTGCTAGCACTGGGCTGATTTCCCACAAGGAGCTAAAAACAGCCCGACTGGGGGCTCAGTGTGATGGGTTTGGGTTTATTTATTGATTGAAGTTTGCCATGACTGGGAAGCTGCATGTTCCATCTGGTCCAAAGCTAGAGGCTCTGATACCTCAAGAATCTTCCCATGTCCTATCCCTGTGTGCTCAGGAATTCATGCCATTACCTAGTAAGATGAATATATCTTTGTACCATTGTGTGAATGAAAAGGGTTGGGTTTTTTTTCCAGAGCCTGCTAAATATTCCTCTATTGGACATTTTGGGGTCTTGCAGCTGCAAGATGTGTTTGGGCCAGCACCAATAGCAAAGGAATTGGAGGAATAATTAGAAATAATACTTYTATATATTTAAGACCAGTACTGCCAGCCTATTTATGAAGAAATTACAATAGTTGAATCTTGCTTGTGAAGTGCCTGGGCAGAAGATGCAGGTAATTGTCTCACTGATTGGTGTAGCAAGAAAATKATGTCCTTGCTGTGATAGAGCAGTCCTTTCTGGGAATCCAAGGGGCAGTGGGAATGACCCTGTGACAAATGGCCTCTTCAGGTGAGGGAGCCTCTCTAGGCTCCTCTCCAAAGGACAGCTGCTTGTGCAGGAGGGACGCAAAAGATCCAAAATGTTTGAAAGCTGCAGAGCAATTCCTGACAGTGACACCTTCCCCAGCTGCTGCTGGGGATGTTTCTGGCAAGGAGAGGGAAGGGCTGGTGCTATTGCTGTGGTTTCATCCAGCCAGTCACTCAAGGAACTGTTTTTTCTTTCAATGCAGAGCAGCTTCAGTTCCCTGCTTTAGTGATACGAGATCTTACCTGTTTCCTCAGCATGCCAAAAATGAGCAGCACGGTTGGGTTTGGTATTTATTTGGTACTGATGCCTTGGGAAAGCTGGCCTGGAACAGAGACTGGACAGAGATGGAGAATAAAGTAGGGATTTATTGAAAGGCCTCCAGGATCCACCTTGGGCAGGACAGGGCCTGACCAGGCCTACACCCAAGGTGGACCCCAAATGGTCACAAAATGGCTGACCAGTCACAAGGTCTTACATTTTTATAAGTTTTGGTCCATTTGCATCTTGGGGTTTAATTGTCCAATTCCAGCTTCAGGTTGTGAGGTCCCATCCTTCCTGTTCCTCCCTTCAGCCACCCTTGTTTGTGCTTTTGGGCCTGAAAGTTGTCCTTGGTGTGCAGCAGGAAAAGGATTTGTTTTGTCTCCCTACTCTGTGARGAGAGCTTACTGGCACTTGATATAAAGCTCAGAATTACATAGGCAGCACAGAATCTGGAAATATGAAAGCTGCAGCTTAAGGCATCAGTACCAGCACTGCAGAGACCATGGAGGTAAAGCTGTCCCAGTCCCGAGGCACTGAGTCCTCTGTAATGTGCATCTCCTGTGGCACAGGTTGTTTCTTGCTGCATTAGGGCTAGAGACAACGTCCTTGGCCTTTAGGAAGTGGGGTACGAAAAAACAAATTGTGAGCCCCTCCTGTGTCTGTCAGTGGTGCCAGCAGCTCTCCATAGCTGGCCTGAGCGAAACAATCAGCTGGCAATTTACCAACAGGAATAGCTGCAGTGCTAGTGTTTAGAGGTGCTCAGCACCATCTGCTCTCACAGGACTCACCTTACTGAAGAGAAGGTTAAGTGGCTMTTTAATCATGGTCTGTAAGTACCCACTGAGGGATAAGATGTCTGGAGCAAAGGACTCTTTAGCAAGCAGGCAAAGCCACGGGATCCAGCGGCTGGGAGTCCAAGTCAGCAAAGATCAAAGGGGAAATGCAAGGTGTAATTTTAAGAGAGGGTAATTAGTCCTTGGAACGACTTGCTGGTGGATGTGGTGAAGCTGTCTATCAGTTCAAACATTTCAATGGCATCTTACACTCTGCTGCCATCACAAGTAGTTGGGGTAGACAGAGTGGCTTGGCAGGGAGGAGCACTGTGACCTGCCTCGTGCAGGAGGTCACCCGGGATGGAAACAGAACCCTCCTGTCTGTAAAGCAATCCACCTGCAGTCCAGGATGCTTCACACACCCCAGCGTGAGGGGAGGATTCCTTACAGCACCTCTCCAACTTTCACAATTGGTTTTCWTTCCCTGGTGAGCCACAAAAGCCTCTTTGTGTGCACAGGATGCATAAGCCCCGTGGACTGACAGTTGCATTACTGAGCTGGGGATAAAAATTTAAGTCYCTGATCTGTGTCAAGCAGGGCAAGCTTTTTCATCCAAACTTGCAGAATTGACAATRTATAGGATTGAGTCCAGTGTGCCCCATCTCCTTAGTGACTCACCTGTTGGCTCAAACACTTCAGGTCTATCCCTGAAAGCTGGTTTGAAAAAGAAAAAGTGCGTCTCTATGAAATACTTCAGCTCCAGTTAAACGTGATATTTTTATTAAAATTTTCAATTAGATGATGCAATCAGGACCTGTGAAAATCAGCTTTGAGCAAACAGGAAATGRAACAATGCCATCGTGGTTCAGGCTGGAAGAAGTTTTGCTGTTGCACTGAAGAAATAATGCTGCTCTTAAAGTGGAGAATTAACCATGACTGTCTTCTTGAGGGGCAGGGGGAGATGTTTTGTTGTGGATTCAGAAGAGAGAGGCCAGCTGGGGCAGGCAGTGAAAGGTCTTTCAGCTGCAGCATGCTCTGTGAATAAAGATTCTGAGGGTCAGGGGAGAGAGGCAGCAAAGGAGAAAGGGCAAGTGTTGCCTCATCCAGCTGGGATCACTGGACATGGCTGATCAGGCTGTGCCACAGATGGGATCAGATCTGTGTGTGCAGCACTCGTGTCCGTGCAGGAAGCAGAGCCCGAGGTTGAGAATAGAAAGAAAGGCTGACATTGAACCTTCTTGCTCCCACGGATGGGATGCTCTGCAATAAATTATTGATGATMTGTGATTGTTGGGCTCCACCTAAGTGCTTAGGCTTGTGTGTTGTGTAGAGTGTTTGTAGGAGGTGGTTGCCTTCATTTTGGTTTATTTGATGGGTTTTGAATTGCTTTCCTGATGCTGAGAAAACACCTGGGATCTGAAATCTCTGGTCCCACGGCAGGAAGGATGGTTTCTGCTTGCAGCATGAGTCAGCTCTCCTGTGATGACAGTGGTCACCCTACAGAGAACACCCTTTTCCTGATGGTGAACCACTGTGTTCATCCCCATATCTGAAACTGMAATCTTGGCTCACACCACTGGCACTTCAATCAGATCCACTTGGTGGGTCAGCATTGCCCAGGTTCTAGTARTATATCAGACACATAAACTCAATTCCAAGACAGGTTGAAAAGAAAAARAAGAAGAGTCTGTCTGGGCTCCTCAGCATTTTGATTCTGTCAGTCACTGCTGCCCATGGAGGGCTTAGCTCCACAGGAAAAGCTTTTCCTTATCAATGTTGCCACAGAGCACGGGGGTTTGCTCTAAAGCTTCTAAAGAAAGTCAAGAGGTTTTAGAGATGTAAGCTTTCCCTAGAATCCACTGTCAACTTGTACGTTTCACTGTTAATACTAAGAAGTTAATACTTGGTATGCCTGGAAACAAATGCTTTTTTCATTAATACTGAGAAGGTCTGGAGGCTATTCGATTTTGTATGCTTGCTTGATGAAATTACAGCCTATTGGTGGTCGAAAGGATGTTACATGGTAATTTACATGACAGGGCAAGTCAGAGAACAGTTTTAGCTGACAYGCCTGGTTAAAATGTGCAGTTACAATATTTTTTTGGTTCCTTAATTTGTCTCTGAGGTATTACACGAGTTTGGATTTTGCACAGGCAGTTCAGAAGTGAAATGTTTAGATATTCAGCCTTTTGAATCTTCTGGTTTGTGATTTTTTTTTTTCCCCTGCATATTTTAAGCATGTCTGAAATCATTGGTAAACTTGACAAAACAATTGAGAAACTTGATGTGGAAGGAGGGTATAGCCYTCAATAGATGGATGATTTTGGACAGTAACTTCTGATACAAGATTTGTCCTGTGATATTCAGAGAYGAATCACAGATGTCCATGCATCACAGGAAAACTCTGTTGTGGTCTCAGTTTGAGCTAAATTTTGCCAAATCTGGCTTTTTTTGTTTTGTTTTGAGAACAGCCATACTTCTTAGCAGCAAACTGCTTTGCCTCCTTGTTGAACACAGTCTGACCTTACTGAATAAGATGTGACAAGTCTAACAAGGTGTAGCAATAACACAAGATCAAAACATGCRCCTTCAAAGCTTGGACTGGAAGTCCCCAAAGACGTCTGCAGTTTTTCCAYCCCCCCTTTCACAAACAAATATCAGAATAAATTGTCCAAATGAAGAGTGCCAAGGGGAAAGGGGCACGTTCTTCATGTTGAAGAAGAGGAAGAATGTGCACTCAGTTGCAGTCGGGTAACCACAAGTAATTTGGACTAGCATCTGGTGTTTTTTATCTGTGGGCTTCATCTGCAGCTATTACCATCAGGGGACTGGGGCGGGGAGGGAAGGAGSGAGAAAGGACTGGCCTGGATTGGTTTCTGTGTTTTGGCTGAGACGATTTCAACTTTGCGAGAGTCGTCTGCTCTATTTCACAGAAACAAAAAGCAGATGGGGAGGAGGATATAAACCAGAGAGCAGCTAAGGTGCAAGGTTAACAGGAATAGCTGTGTCTGCTGCTGAGATACCTGCGTATTTATTTGAATAACTTAATATATACGATTAAAAAAAAAGAGGTGTAATAAGATTTGTATTCATTAGCAATAATGCAGCTGTAATTGTTCTATTATTGCCTTTGTACCACGTTAGCAGAAAAAGATTTATGTTTGCTGACATACACTGGGAAAAAATAATAAAAAGCTGGATCAGCAGTAATAGGATAAACGGATCTGTTTTGAAATATATGAAAAATATAACACTGACAGTAGCATCATTTCAGTGGGTGTTTCCATTCTAAAGTTGACTGGGTGAGAGTTTCTTCTGCCTGCAGAAGCTTGAGCAGACTTAACCCATCCCTGGTGAGACTCAGAGCTGGAGTTGCTTTGCCCAAGTGCCCTGTGCCAGCAGTACCAAAACTGTGAGGTGGGCAGTCTGGTAAACTACAGGGGCTGCTGGTGAGAGCTTTGCTGACCCTCATTTCAGCAAGAATCTTCTCTGATTTGGGAAAGAGAGAGGAAAAAGCATTTCTGATCCTTTCAGTATCACCAGGCCAAGGTGCTGTTCAGCTGCATCTTTAGCTGCAGGAGTTAATTGGGAAGAAAGCAGCTCCAGTCCTGCTCTCCTCTGCTGCCAGGCCAAGCACAGCCCTGGAGTGACTCAAAGSCAAGAACTGCCAGTGTGGTCGTAATTCAGGTCTGAATAATTTGCACATTCATTTCAGGAAGATCCTTTGGATCCCACTTGTAAAGCCCTGGGTGTCCTTGCAGCTTTAAATACAATTTGAAGGAGCTCAGAACATCAGGGTTTTACAAACAGTGAAATAATGAATGTCAGGTAGTTTCTGTAAACAAATACTGGGTTTTTTTTCTGGGGAGGTGATATGTAATGTCACCATTGTCACCATTCCTGGAAGTGTCCAAGGTCAGGCTGGATGGGACTTTAAGCAACCCAATCCACKAAATGCTTGTACTTTTCATCACAAACTTTTCAGGCTGTTTATCCCATAAAAACTGCAAGTTTATGGCCTCAAACCCGGACTTGCATCCAAGGGGGAGCTCAGGTGAGACTTGGCCACCTCCAGCCCCCAWCTCTGTCACCTCTCTGCCAAGCCCAGTGCAGGTTTTACCCACAGTGGTTAAACCCTCCCAGCACCCTGGGCTGCTCAGGTCACTCAGACATTTGGGGCAGTCTGATGTTTTATTGGTGTTTCTGCAGAACTTTAATGGGAAACATTTAGTGTCAGCCTCTTGCAATGTGTTTGCTCAGTCKTATGCAGCAAGGTTTTGGGGAAGAAAATGTTGATTTATCTTCATGATAACATGTGTGAATATATTCACATCCATATTTATTTTATGTTCTGATATCATGGYCATCTATCTTGTAGAGATACTTACATAGTTTCTAAATATTTTCTTTTTACTGATGTTCTAATGTTTATAAAAGTGGCCACTGAAGTATGTTTTCAGATGATGTCTAAGTAGTTATTTGTGTGTCTACCAGGGTTTTATGTGCCTAGACTAGTTTAATGACAGTGTTCCAAATATATGTGATTGGCTATTTCTTGACAAAAAAATAAGGAGTTTAAAAAATAAATTTAAGAACTTTCTGTGATAGAAATGTATTAGTTTTTCCCAATACTCTCACCAACTTCAGTYGACAATTTCTAATGAAATGCAAACGTGAAGTACCCGTGCTCATTGTGAGAATTAAATATGAATATGGCACAAAAGTGTTTAATTCTGGTATTGTTTGAGCTCATATTTTCTCTAAGAGCAATAAAAATACCACATTTCCACTGGTTTCCAGTGCTTTGTAGCCTTTCTTTTTTTTTGGTGCAAGCATAGATATTTGGTGACTTTTATCTTAAAATATTAGAAGATATATTTGCTGTATGGAAATACTGTTTCTTCTGGCAGTTAGAAAACTTTAATAGCATAGTATAGTAAAAGTATAGTGTAGTTCTGTATAGTAGAACT
The DNA here is from genome assembly GCA_003546035.1 of Mixornis gularis. Classification (NCBI taxonomy): domain Eukaryota; kingdom Metazoa; phylum Chordata; class Aves; order Passeriformes; family Timaliidae; genus Mixornis; species Mixornis gularis. Next base: position 525,784 of record QVAJ01000214.1, on the reverse strand, counting down.
ATGGGAAGCTTTGGAAAAAGCAGCCAAATTTCTTTTTAGTGTTTGCAAATTTGCCAGTGTTAAATGTGAATAATAATAGTAAAAATAAATGCTATTWTTCTTCTTTGACAGATATGCAACTTGCATGCATTTCCTTAGTCAAAGACATTTTTAGTGGTCGGTACTAATTTCATTTGTATTCTGACAGCAAAAAACTATAAACCTATTAAAAGGTTTATAGTTTTTTGCTGTCAGAATACAAATTTATAGTTTATGTCTAGGTTTAAATGATAAACCTAGGACACAATTCACATTRTGTCTCAGGTCAAGTCCCAGTTTGGGTAGGAATTGTCAGGATGATGATGTCACAAATAGTTTTATGCTTTCTGCCTTAAATTTTTTGTTGGACTCTGGCTTTGCCAGGAACCTGGATATTAATTCCTGAATTACACCTGTGTAGTGATAAAAATGGATTCTGTACACGTGGCTTTTTTAAAGCCAAGAGTAACCTGCCCAGTGGAAAGTGAACTGAGAGCCAGATGGAAAAATCTCACAAGTCTGAGGAGGGAGAAGGAGGCAAAATGTTGTCAAGGAGTGGGATGGGGTGATTTCAGATTTTATTATTTTTTTGGTTGTATTTTCTTTATTTATTACATGAAAGGCAGTACCTTACTAGACCTGGCAACCCAGAAAATGATTTTCCAGCAGAGAAGAAGGGCTACATTTACTGAGTGCGGGTGAAAAGACCATTGTTAAATTAATCTAATTCTGCACAACACAGAGTTCATTCTCTTTCAGGAGAATTTTAGAAACTGGCTGGATTTCAAGCTATGTTTTAATGCAACTTTTTGGCTGCCTGCCTCCTTGGAAAGTCAAGGGSCTCTGCTCAATAACTGAGTATAAACACAGTCAGTGCAGTAGGCCTTTGTTTCAGTCATGCAGAACGAATTTCCAGTTTGATGGTATCACTGTTGCATATTTTTAATTGAAACTGTTGTGAGAAATACTGACGTAAATCCTCATTATTATTCTGTTTTTTCCCCTGTAAGATTATGGCGCTGTCTGACTTTGTTTGATACTGCTGTGATCAGCAGCACTTATATTCAAACACAACAAATATCCCCAAATTTGGGGATTGGGATAAGAACTACCTTTCAGTGATTAAAACCAGAGTACCAGTGTGTTCATTAGCCTGTTAATGAAATGCTTCTGCTAATGCCAGTTGTTATAAAGATTTAATAGGTTTGACATGGGGCTATGGCACAACCCCAGCAGCCCTCAGTGCTCTCACTGAATCTAAATATTCATCTTGGTAAATAGGCCTGATGTTTATTCCACGGTGATGATTTCCTCTGCTGCCCAACAAAAAAGAAGTGAACCTCTAGGGTATGTTAAACACACCCTTCAAAACCGTGTAACACAGGAGAGGTTGCCAGAACAGCAAACACATCAAAAAATGTGTTTGCAAAAAGAGRATGTTAACCTTCAGTGGAAACAAGGATTTGTGCTATGATATCTCTGAAGATGTAAATTTTTCCCCCTTTCCATCATTTGACCATCCCTGTGAMAGAAGCAGATTAGTATTTTRGGAAAAGAAATCAGAATTCCAAAATTTCTACTACAGAAATAATCCAAACAAGCTAATCCTAACATTTTTTTAAATAACAGGCATTCCTTGAAAATCTGGTATTCTTCCTTGTTAAAATTAACAGTTGCCATTAATAAGGTATCTCTTTTATAAAGACATTGTTCTAATCAGTAATTCTTTCTGTCAGTGGCTCTCGTACAGAGAGTTAGGTGCTGCAAAAAGGTGTCAGCACAGTTGAATTGTAAGTCACAAAAAGTGAAATAACTCCTCCTGTGTCTATAAAGTTTGTGTTTGGAAAGTTCTTCCTTCTGCCCCTAACCGGTACCTGACTCCCAGGAGGAGGGTGAAAGTCCTAAATATTCAATTTAGAAAATTAATGCAGTCTTAGAGAGTGGAAAGTTTCTTTTTTCCAGCGAGGGTCAGATTTTGAAATCCATCCGCGGCTTTTGCCTGGCCTTGCATTTGAAATGGTTATCTGAGGTTCATCTTGGTGACCTCTTCCAGCCCCTTCAATCTTTCAGGTACCTCGGGAAGAATTTGGAATGCAGCTCTGCAATACTATTGCTGTTCAGGGAAATAGGATTTTTTTTCCCCTCTCCTGTTTTTGAAGGGTGACGCTGAAGCAAAGGCAAGACAAAAGGATGCGAGCTGTTTGCTGAGTGTCAGTATTTGGAGGATATTTTTGCTGGTCTGTGTGTTTTCAGACAGCCCCTGGTGGGTTTTGGGGGTAGATGTGGTCTGTGACTTATCCCAGTGAGAATTCCAGCACAATGAACACTTTGCCCTCTTTTTTAAAGCTGGGATTGGACTAGATATGTTCATTTTTCTTCATGTATCTATAGCCATGAAAATAAGTCTGGCCTTTAACTGATTCATAACTCTTTTCTGTGCTGTTGTGATCTATCAGCTCTTTAATTTATGAGATAAGGTGATAGAAATTAGTAGCAACACTTAGCACAAGTGATGACAGCTACAATGCTTCGATATCAAAACATCTCACTTCCTYTGGTCCCCAGTGCCTACCACAGGGTCGTTGTATTGTCTTTTTTGATTTTGCCACATAACAAACATGGAATTTTAGAAATGATGCAAGGTCATAAGTAGTTGAGTTTTACRTTCACCTTCGGTTCACCTTTACACTGATCTCACTGTGTCTGCCCAGGGCAGATCTGGTTATTCCCTCTACTTTTTAATGCTTTTATGGTAGTTAGTGTGTTTTTGTCACCTCCTACTTCTTGCTCTTTACTCTGTAAACGTAACTTAAGCTATGAAAATCCACCTTGTAGCACKTTGCCATCCTAGTCACTTTAAATAGGTGACATTCCCCAAAGGAAAAGTAAATTCCTAGGGTTTTCTGTGTGCTGACTGAGTAGTTAAATATTTGAATGTTCTCAATATTTAATCAATTAGATTTTTTCCAAAGGCACACAAAAAAGCTGGCAATCCTTTTGTTTGTTTATTAGTAGTAGGCTCAGGTAGGGTGATTATACCTTGTGTCACTAACAGCCTGAAAGGAATATTTGGGAGGGCTCTGAAATGTAAATTTGGTGAACAGYCTACCAGGAGGGAACAAAGACRGGGATTATAGGAAAGAATTTGCAGRCAAAGGCAGATTAAAAAGACTTTCTTTTACTCATTAGTTTCTGTTCCTTCAGGACATCAGCTACAAATCACCTGAAAACCTCAAGAGTTCACTTGCAGGCTGTGTGCACTTGGAATTGTGTTGAGTTTTGCTCTCACTTCTCCCTCGAATACCAAACTAATTGGAAAGAAAAAGTACGACTGAKAGGTCATATAGAGCGTTACAAAAAGTGTGCATATCCAATTTCCTAGCTGTCTTCCAATATTGTTGTTCTGTAAGGAAAACACGGCCCAAACTCTGCCCTGGCTCACTGTGGGCAGGACACTGTGTAGATTATCTGGGACAGCACATTGATGCGAAATTTGAGGAAATACAGAAATACTCACTGGTGGCAGTTTCATGGACGCACTCAGTTCCCACGGGCAGTTTAGGGAACAAGAAGCTGTCAGCATCCAGAGGGAAGCTGTGAAGATGGTGAAGGGCCTTGAGGGGAGCCCTGTGTGGGGTGGCTGAGGGCACTGGGGCTGTTCAGAGGAGACTGAGGGGACACCTCAGGACACCTCACAGCAGCTCCCTCTCCTGAGGGACATCTCTTCTGTCTGGGGACAACCAGTGATAGGACCTGGGAATGGCCTGGATTTGTGTCAGGGAGAAGGGTGGTAGGAAAAGGTTSTTCCCCCAGAGGGAACAGGCTCCCCAGGGAAGCGGRCACTGCACTGAGCCTGCCAGATTTCCAGAAGCATTTGGACAGGAATCTCCAGGCACGTGGTGTGATTCTTGGGGTTCTCCTGGCCTAGACTTGATGATCCTCGTGGATTCCTTCCAACTCAGGGTATTGTGTGAGTCTTAGCAGGAAAAGCAGTGGTAGGATGCAAGTAATTTACAATTCTCAGTGCCTTATGACCCTTTCTGCTTCTGTCTCCTGGGTACCCCTGGGCCAGGGGATGCATTTGCCTTCTGTGGTCTCTATGGGTATGTGGTTTTAAGTTGGAAAAAGCTTTACTCTTCACTCCTTTTCCCCACTGAAGCCATTGACAAAGATCCCCAATTTTGCAGGCAGTGCTAGGTCTATTCTTTAGGAAGTGTTTTAAGCACATTAGTTAATGGTGTGAGGAAGGAATTTTCCTTCAAGTTCCCAGGAGCCGTAGAAATTTTCTCTTCTCGTCACAGAAAATCCAGTAGGCTGGAAATCTCCTTTCCAGCTCAGCATGGTGATCAGGCAAAGTCTCCTGGTGATCGGGCAAAGTCTCCTGTTGATGACTGAGGAGGGCACCCAATTACAGCACAATTTCCCTAATTCCGTCAAGAGTAATTTATCCAGCGGCTCGGCCAGCACTGTACGTGCAGCTTGAGATTCATATTAGGTAATCTGAGCAGACAGGTAGAACAAATTAAAGGAATACCATRGTGGCATGGAGGAGGTTGGCAGAGCATTGCTTCTGCTCCCTCATTTCCCCTCCAACTGTGTGAATGCCCGCCTGAATTGCTCTGGACACTGGGTGTTGCTTTGAGCTTTCTGGTTTTTTGTTTTTCTGTAGAACTTTCTCA
>QVAJ01000214.1:486357-508571 GCA_003546035.1 Mixornis gularis | reverse complement strand
CAGAATTTAGCAGAAGTGAATGTGTGTTTCCCTTACCAATCCCATTTCAGGGGATGTTATTTGGGACTCCTTTTCCCAAGCATCAGTGTGTTCTTCTTAGACCTGAAMCCTAAGACTACTCAACTAGTTTTTACAATCTGTTGTCCTGTAAAGTAATAAATGGCCCAAATTTTCTACACACTAATTAAAATTCCATTTCTCATGAATTCCTTAATTGAGAGCAAGTCATTATGTGCTTTGTTGATTCTTAAATGCAAAGATAATTGCAATGGGCAGCATGAAAGTGGTTTGATTATTGCCTGTCGACTCTTGTGAATTCTAATAGGTCTAATTGCATAGCATCAATTCATCATCTTAGCATCACTTTTTATTATTAGCTCTCTGAATTGTAATGTGCYCATAAAGAAGAGCAGTAGTATATCAAGGATGACATGGTACCTGGCCTATTGTAATCTTCCCTCCTTTCCTAATGGTGCTAGTGAAATTAGAAGTTTATTATGTGGTTCCCCTTTTCCAGAAACTTCTTCAAAATTTGTCTCCATGAAGAAAAGGAGGCTGTCTTCCTCTGAATTTGCATTTATAATGTCTCTGCTAAATGATAGTCAGTCCTATTTCTTTTTTTTTCTTTTACTTTTCTAAATCATTCCCATAAATCCTGACCGTAATGTGTTGGCTATGAAACATCTATCAAAATCTTTGTGACAGGGTCCTTTGTTATTGCTGAACGTTATTCAAATGATGAGGACTCTAATGAGGTGAAGTTCCCAACAAAACTTGTGTTGGTTGAGAAGCAGGGGGAAAGGAGCACTTGGTTATATTAGAATTTCATTCAGTGGGAATTTGGGAAGGAGGATTGGTTTGGTGGGGTGTCTTTTTTTTGTTTTTTTTCCTTTGGGGTTTTTTTCATCCCTAAAGGCAAGGGTATCACTTTAGACAATCTTGAAGATGGCTGAATATAACTAGAGACGAACACACAATATTTTAGYTAAAGGTTATGAGGTTCTGGATCAGTGATTTTTAATAGGTTTTACTGCAAATAGGCAGAAAAATTCTAGCTTCCTAGAAAGATGAAGTTTCTACTAAGCCAAATATTTAAATTATAAACCATGAACACTATCAGCACTAACATGGGGTAAAAGTTCCCTTTAGAGGTATTTTTTTAAGAATAAAAAGATGCCTTTGTGCTTACATTAAAGCTTTGCCATTTTCCAAAGCTTCCAAGTGTCGTGAAATCATCATCCCAAGGTTCCTCATCCTTGGCCTCTTCCATGGGGTATTATTTACAGACTTCTCAAAACAACAGCCTCTGCAAAGTGATTTTCCAAGTCCCACAGCAGCCCAGGTGGGGTTTAGCACGTGACTGTGTAAATGGCACTGTTGAAATTGTTGGATTTCCCTTTTTCAATATTTTGCTTTCGGGCCCAGGATCCACACTGGAAACACAGACTTGAGTAAGGTCGGGTTGTTTGCCACGATGAGTATCAAAGCATTTGGCTGGCTTTGAAAAGAGAAAGTGCRGTGGTATCCCAAGAACATGTGAAAGCACAAGTCTGTGTTTGATTTTCTCCTCTGCCACCTYGCCCAACATGTTTTTTGCCTGCTTGACTGGGTGTTGCTCAGCTGGTGAGGTCAGCCAAACTGTTTGCTGCTTCATGTGCTCCGATCCCTCGCGCCTGGTGAACAATAAGAGCTGACATTACTCTTGGAGCAATTGCTTTCACCATGGAAATGCCAGTTTGTCTTTCTGACAGCCCACAGGAAGGGGAAACAGCGCTCTGCAGTACAGCTTTGCACATGGACTTCTGAAGAGTCCCCCTGATCCTCAGGCCGGTGTTAAAGTAGTAACGTGAYTTTGCAGACATTTCTTCTTTTCCTGGAGAAACAAGGCATTGAATTTGTGGATGCTGCAGGTGGCAAAACAACCATTTTGCCTCCATAGCAAGTGCAATAAAATTTACAAATATTTTTCTCAATATGCTTTTTCAGAAATGAAGCAGTTCCCTTCAGCAGTCTWGGGTTTGGAACTTCATGTGGTTCTGACACTTGTCCCCCTCACAAGYTTTGCCATCTCCCCATTAGGTTTTTTTTTTTTTTTCAATGGCATTGCTGCTATTTCTAGCCCCAGTTTTTCTGGTTGCCAGTTCCTAAACCCCAATATCCCTTTTGAGTGACTAGAGTTAGAAATTCTCCACTGGTGGTGATTGTGAAAYGCTTGTGACAGGCTAATGGCATGCYRCAATAYTACTGAGCACRTAAGTTGGCTTTGTTTACATCTGTGTTTCCTTTACAGCAACCTGAAGCTCAAGAATGTCCTTCAGCAGCTCTTTTAGCTCATTACACGACTTCCCAGAAGGTTGTTTAAGTACATTTTTCTCAATTGAGCTGAACAAGAGGTGACACTGGTGTTTCTCCCAAGTTCTTTGTGGTGACATTGACACGGAGAACCTTTAGAGGTGCAATAAGCCTCAGCAAGTTGCTAACAGTTCACTTTGCAATACATCTTTTATCTTGAAAAAAAAACAAAACCACTTTCCCTGTTTCTTATTTTGGTATGTTTGCTCGTGCTGAAAATCCAACTGTTTACAACTTAAACTGATGCAAAACACTTTCAAGATGTTTGTCAAAGCTTGTTTTTCACTTGGAACCACGGGAGCGGTGCATATTGTGCGAAATATCATACCACAATTTTTGCTAAATACCCTGTTTGGATGCTTTTCATGTTTGTGCTTAGCTTTCTTTTGTCTGCCAGCAATTCTGAACACGTTTGCTGGAGGTTTTTAGCTCCTTTCCACCTCGGTGGTGCTTACCTGTGGTGTTGGTGAGCTGATCTTTGTTGTAGGCAGCTTCTGTAGACCCAGCTGGCAAGTAGCCTGGCTGAGCAGGTCACAATCCATGAGAGGATGTATATTTCTTATATATTTCTTATTCCTTAATAAGAAATATTGCTCAGTTAGATGTTGTATCACGAGCACAATCCAGAGAGTAAACGGAGTAAAGGTGGAGTGGCGTTTTCTTGTCATCTTCTGTTCTCTCCTTTTGGTATCTTTCTGGGCTGGAAGGCTGAAGAGATCAGATGATTTCTGTGTGATGCTTGTGTGGTATGTGTGGAAGCTGAATTGTGAAAGAAAACTGATAAAAGCGTTAAGGGCAGAGCACCATGGCCAGGCACAGCCATAGTCATTTCTTTTTTCSCCTTGCCTGCTGTGGGTCACATCCTGCTGCCTGGTCAGCAGAGGTATGGAGGGAAAATTGTCAGCTTGGGCTCAAATTTAGGGAGTCCTGAGCACAAGCAAAGTGTAACAAGTTGTGGGGTGTGTCCTGTTTGCACTAGGCAAAGGTGGGCTGAGCGTGTGTGTAACAGAGCAGTGTTAGGGCAGTTCTGGTCTCCCAGGGAMAATGATTGCTCCCAGTCTTGATTCAAGACTTACATTTACTCAGTTCTTCTAAAAGAGTAGTTGGATTTATTAATACAGATTAGTCTCTTTTTTAGTTTGAACTATTCAGAGAAGTAATAGCTGTTTATTGCAAAGCATGCAGGTTGCAAGGTCAAAGCCCTGAAGTTCTTCTCTAAATCTGTTTTTTTTTTTTCCCCTCTGTTCCATATCTGTAGCATAGATAATCTGCCTATAGTCTGTGCACACAGGTCTTCCTATTTTCCATTTTTATGGTTTTCCATTTTCTATTTTAATTTTCCCTCCTCCCTCCAGGACCAGGCTTGCTTGTGCCCTGCCTCCATCATCTGCTGGGTTTTCTTTTAGGATGGATTGCAGAGCACTGGATTCCAAGTGCTAATATTTGTCTCATTGCCAGCTGATGAAACTAAACTATCTTTCAAATTAGAGAGTATCTCTGGGAAGAGGTGGGGAGAGAAGGGTCAAAGGAATTTATCTTGGCATGTACAGCATCCTCACAGCTCGGTGTCTGGAATATGTTGATATCAGGAGGGTGCTTTACTGTGGTTTCAGCCACCCAAAATTAAAATGCAGTTGATGATAGAAAGTGATATTCTTCTTCTAGGCAAGAAGTTTCATCCTATGGTTCAAAGAGCTGTCCAGTTATTTCACTTATCACACTTAGATAATGCAATTAAAGTGGCACTGCCAACTGGAAACTAGTCAGCTTTTAAAAATGAGTTGAGCTTGCTTTCGGGTGCTGCATCATACGTCCCTCTTTCCACTGACTGTGTTTGACTGAGTTTGGGAGAGAGGTTTCAATGGTAAATTTAATTTTTYCCTCTTTTTKTTGTTTTGTGATGGGCTCATAGTTATGGGGGGGGTTAATAATTTCTTAAAGAACTGACTGTAGACAAAGATCTGTTAAATGCAGCTTGCTAAAAGTACAGAAGATAAATACTTAAGGTCAAGTAAATTAGAGACTGTGTTTTTCTTGTGAAAGTAAAAAGGGCAGTAAGAGAGAGATTTTTTCAGTGATGCCTTTTGAAAGATGAAATGGGAAGTGTGCATTCCTTCATCCTGGAATGGTCTCATTTCCTTTGCTGCTGTTTGGATCCTTGTCACCTTTAAGCAGTAGACTCCCCAATTTCTGTGAGATTGCTCCTAAGCTTAGCAGCAGTTTGCCAGTTTGGAGCTATAATCACTGTGTTCATTGCTGTGAGGAGAATACAATATTCTCTGTGTAGAATGCWGTCTTGTAGCACAGTTCAAATGAATCCTCAGCTCTGCCTTTAAACTGGGATTTATTGCATTTTTAAAAAATATTTAATGACTCCAGTCTTTTAGTTTYTAACCTTCTCCTCCATCTGCATCCACCTGGATTTGAGAGGTGATAAACRGCACCAAGAGGCTGCACAAGGCTCTCCTATCTGCATGGAAAGAGCTGTTGTATTGTTTGTGGCAAGGGAAATACTGAACTTTCCTTCCATGGTTTCCAGTGTTCAAACTTGAAAGTTAATGAGGCTGATTTAGCTGCCACTGGTTTCTTTAGAAGATACATGGAGGACCCGTAATTTTTCATCTTTTTCTGTTTTTCTTAAGGAAGACATGCAAAATCCTTAGCAAAGCATCTAATTTCTGCTCTGAGGGATATGTAGATTAGAGAAGTGTCAAACAAAATAGATGTGCTCCAATTTCTGAGGTGAGACAAGTTTGTTTATCCCCAAGAAAACATAGAGTAATAGGAAATGGAAAAAAAAAAACAAATGTGAGAACTTTTTGTAATGTACTACCCTTAAGGAATAGATGCACAACTGAAGCTATGACTATAATAAATTTGCCTTTGAAACTCTAAGTCACACTTTGCCTCTTGAAGAAGGCAATAAAACTTCCTCTTAAGGAAACAATTCTTTTAAAATTGTTTAAAAACCTTTTTTTAAAAACCTTTTTACCTGAAGTGGTCTGATTAAAAAATTTGTATCCCTTCAGATAAAACCAATGCTGGCAGTTTAACCCAAGGTTATTCTGCTGCTAATTTGTGGTTAAGGGTTGTTTAGTTTGGTCTTCTGAAAACTTTCTGCTCTAATCACTAGTTCTTTCAAGTGAAGGTCAGTATTTTGTAAGCTTTTATGCTAATATTCTTAAATTCTACATGAAGGACATATAATTTGAGTTAAAAGTTGAATAAATTGAATAAGGGGGAAAAAAAGCCTTGAAGTATTGGCACAGTATCTGTGGATCTGCTTGTATTTGAGATGTCCCATGGCCATGGTACACATAACCTGTTGGATTGTTTTCTTTGTTTCTTGGGATGTCTTCCTTTGTTTCAACATCCCTACAATGAGCTTGACTGAATAATAAAGAACATTTTCATAAGAAATGCTGGAAGTTATCAAAACAGAATTTTTAGAGGAAAAAGTGCTTAAAATAGGAAATAAAGAGCTTTTGCTTGTTAAATTTTCAGAGCACTCTGTAGCAGTGTTCAACACTCAGAGGAAAGGATAAGAAATGTAGTTCTGAGTATTAATCTTTTCTGGATAAAAGTAATCTGGTACTTCTGTAAAGTAATCTGGCCTTCTGTAGTGAGGCTGAGGGAGGTTTTTTTGTGGATTTTTTTCTTTTGTGGATGGTTTTTTTGGGTTTTGTTTTGGGATTTTTGGTTTGTTTTGCTGGTTTTTGTTTTCCCCACGGCCTAAAGGGTATATTTATGCTTTAATTGTGCAATACTCTAGCAGAGGTAACTAAATTCACTTCAACAGAACCTGGCTGGACACTGAGAACAGATGAAGTGTGACAAGGGTTCCATGCTTTGAGAAGCTGAGAACATAAATTAGCTCATTTCTGATTTCTCTGCCTCTGTAATTAATCCAATTCCAAAACTAGAACTGAAGTTAACTTAATCCCCATTTGCATTTTTATGACTTGATTTGTGTTGTGTGTTTTTGGGGGTAATATTTGAAAGATTCTCTACTGAATCAAGAATCAAGTGGGATTAAATATGCCTTGGATTTACATGGCTGGTGTTATATCCTTCACCAGGCTGTGGATTTTGGTGTAAAATTTTTGTGGAATGGTAGACTGAAACTGTCTTAGTGTCTGAAGAATAAATACTCTTAGTTTAGGGCAAGCAAGTTTATTTTTGAATGTTGAAAAGCCTTATCAAATGATTTGAACCCAAACTCACTCACTAACATCTTTTGCTATTCAATATGGTAAAAACAGAGAATCTTTGTGGCTCATGCTTTCCTGTGTGTAGCAAACATTAATAAAAAAGACAGATTAGGACATTTTTGTCTATAGCACTGTCCACTTGGGAAGAATAATGGTGAAAGGTGGAGAGCATTGCTTGGGTCAAAGGGGTCACTTGGTGTGTGTTCTCATGAGCTCCTCTGCTGCTCCAGCAAACTGAGGTTTCCTCTAGTGTGTGGAGGACAAAATCTACTTGGGGGCAGCACAATCTCATCTCTTCTGGTTTTCTTAGGGTATATTAAGGTGTGGGAAATGGATTTGTAGAGAATTCTTAAAGCCTGACAGAATACTTACATAGTATGTGTCTGTATGCAAACTTCAAGATAGAAAATGTTGACTTAGAAATGCCATGGATTAGGATGGATGTTGTTGAGAGAGAAATGGAACTGGAAACAAGCTTCAAAGGACGACCTTGCAAATAAGACTGGACACTTTGGAGAAACAGAACTAGGAAAGGTGCATTGTAGTAGGACCCACCAGGGGTGATTTAAGGCATTTACAGCATTATGTGGCAGAAGCTGATAGGCCATGAAACGCTTTTAATGTATTATAATTAGGAAATAGTTTGGCTTCTGATTGTGATGGTGTGAATTAAACATCTATATTGTCTCACCCTTCACATGAGACTGAAAATGGAATAAAATTTTTTAAAACGCCTCTCAGTTGCCCCATCTCTGAGTAAAATATATCTATATAATCCAACATTAAGGTCTTTATTTGAGTAGAGAGGTAGGGAATGAGGAAAACATTTGAGCATTTCTGCTGCAAATCCTTCCAGCGGAGATGAAAAAAGAACCCAGGGATAACGAGTTGTGGATGTCATAACTTCGTGTTCAGTCTTGTCATGTTCATTTCACGTTCGTTCCTATCACACTCTGAATGTCCCGAGCAGAGCCGTTGCCTTGTGGCTTTACACGTCGGCAATTATTTCCCTGGAAGTTACAGGGCCGCCTGTCTGGCCGCTGCCTTGACATCTGTCATCGTGGCCCTAAATTGCTTTGTAAAACCCATTACTTTGGGACACAGTGGAGTGTCTCTTAATTGCGCCGCTTGCTCCTCCTGCCTGAACAGAGCCGACTTTTGTTTCYGCCCTTAATGGTGAGGCCCTGACTRGGCAGGGCCGTGCTGGAAGTTCATTGCTGGGAGGGGAACTGCTCTGGGATTACACAGACATAACTTGGGCCTTGTGTTTTATGACGAGCACGAGTGCCAGAAAGGCTTGGGCGYTTCGACTTGTGTGACGGAATTCTGCGGCCGGCTGTCGAGGCAGCGGTGGGACCRTGGCAAACAAGCTCTCTGTGTTTCCCAGCTTCCCACACAGGCTAAATGCAGCCTATTGAGTGCAAACTCCTGCAGCTCCCCAAAGGGTCTCTCAGACTCAGCAAATCCCTCGCCTCTCCCTCTGGGAATATTGTTTTCTGGCTGTCTGTGCTGTCTTGTAGTCAGGATATACGTCTGACCCACAACGAGGGATGCTGGTTAATAATTTACAGTAAATATATTCTTTACCTTTCCTTGGCAGACAATGTTGTTTAAGTGAAAAATGGCTTGAATATTTTACACAAATGACTGCTAGATATCGTAGCTTTTGCAGCTAGTGAAACGTTTTTTTTTTGTGTTCACCCAAAACAGCTCATTAATCACTGAAGGAAGTTATAAAAGTTAAAAAAGTTCARCTCGAGCAGTGCTTCTTGCCCCAAGCCTGAAAACCTGAGACTGACTCTTTAACTGCTCATAAACACAATACATACCTATTTTATATATATATATAAAATATATATTAGGTATATATAGGTATATATCTAATATATATTAGGTATATATAGGTATATATCTAATATATATAATATATGTATTAGGTATATATAGGTATATACCTAATATGTACCTATACAAAGCAGAGAAATGCTTTTTAACTTAAGAGTTGCTACTGTATGTAGTCACACCCAGCATTCAGTGATTTATAAAAGATGTCTTATATTTATAATATTCAGCTCTGCTGAATTGGAGACACACAGTTAAGATTGCAGTCCTGTGGGATTCCTTTCAGCTGAAATTAGAATTAGTTGTTTCTTGCACGCTGAAAATGCACTCTTGATGTGCAAGTGCATGTGGCTGGAAATAGAAAATGAGAAAGCTGTGCAATTTGTGTACCAAAGGAATAGGCTGCTCACATTCCTGGAGAAGGGGGATAGCCAGCAGGTATGAATATCTGGAGATAATTCCATTGGCCACCAACTGAACATCAGCTATTCCTTTTCACCAATGTGGTGGCTGCTTATTGTGTAAATCAACTGATAATATTTACAAATGGAGCCCTTAATGCTCTGAATTTTTACCAKTTTTTTTTTTAATTCAGTGGTGCATGCAACTTCCGCCTTGAAATTCATCTGGTTACTGTTGTGATTGACAGGGTACAGCTTCATTATTTGAATTATATAATTTGAATTATGTATTCAACATGCAGTTGGCTGGATGGGCYAACTATGGCTATGAAATGTGTAAATGGGGGGAATGAGAGAAATAKGTAATTGATCCTGGCTGTGGTCCATTAACAGTGTGAATGCACCACGCTCACCTCTGTAAGGGAAGGAAGGAGAGAAAGTTATTTGTACTTTTTTAGTTGTTTGGAAAAGCTCTCTGTGTTAATATTTTCACCATCTAGTGCCACATWTTCAAAGAACAAGGGAAGAGGAAATTACATTGTAAGTAATTTACATCAATGCTCCAGGYTGGTTTTTGAAGCACAGTCACTTCTCTTCACCCTTTTCAATTGAAGTCGTGCTTCATCCYTGCCCATGCTGCTCTGCCCTTTCTCCACAGCAGCACAGCTAAAAACTTTTGTGAGAAAACAGCAAGTTTGAGGTGTATGGATTGACTTTTTAAAGAAAAAGACCTGAGAAAAGAAGCCTCATTGGCCTTTTTATGCTTRAAGTTTGTACTCTACAGCAGTCATAGTTTCATTTCTGAAATATCCCCTTTCCTTATAAACACTGCTTTAAACGAACAGCTTCATTAGCATTAAAAGCAGTTTGATCCATTGTTGTGGCCTGAATCCCAGATAAGGAAATACCTTCCTTGGGGGYTCTGCACCTCAGTGTACTATTAAAAATGTAAGCAAACATCTCTGCTCTGTGTACACAAAGTGATTTATGTACCCAYGGACTGCAGCTTTCTTCTTAATGAAGTTTCCTATCAGTGCTCCTGGCTGGAAGACTGACCACGGTAAATCAGCAACTCCACAGCAGGGCTGGCAGCTTCTTTTGACATAAAAGTGAAAATGCTGCAGATAGTTAGCGTGGCATTCTCTGAGTGATGACTGTTCCTTTTTTAGACCCATTTACTTGGTTTTGAAGATCAAAAAACCCATGTTTTGGTTTTTAGGATATGTTTGCATCCCTTACGCCTGTTTGACCTCAATGAGAAGTGCTGGGACCCCAAAGGGTGCAACAGGAGCCAGYTTTTCCAGCCAAACTGAATCTTTTTGGAGTTTCTCTAAATTTCCCCCSAATTTAAAAGTCTTTAGGTGATGAGACCATTTCTGTTTCATTTCTGTACCTTCAGACCGTGGTCATGCCCATCTCCACTGCCTCGCTGCTGCAGTCAGTTTGCCTTCTGTCATTCCCATGTATCTGTCCTGTGACAATCAGTGTTTTCCTTCAGGAAGCCCATGTTCTTCCCCAGGCTGGATCCTTGTTCTGGCTGGGTGTGGAAGGTGCCAGCTAGGCCTTGCATAGCTGTGGTTGTCCTTGCCAGCAGCGCTGGAAGTTTACAACTGAGGCTGGCTGCTGTAGTGAGTGGCCAGTACACCAGGACAGCATGAATTTTCCTGTGGACAGACATTTGTAGCCCTCCCCTATGGCACAAACTCCTCCATCCTCCATCTCTCTGCAGGGGATAATATGTAAGCAGAAAGGAAACTTTATTGTGACAGACAACCTTGAAGTTTGACAGTCTTTGTTGATATATTAAAAATAAATGATGCTGCTTCAGCCTGTGAAGTCTGATTTTCAGGTAGTAACTGCATGGGTTGAGGGAAGGGGAAAAGCTGTTTTGTTTTCTGGTTTGTTGCCTGTATAATCTCAAAGGGTTTTGCCCACCTGCAAGCTTCAAGGTATTTTGGAATAGCTTGAACAGAATAACATGTAGTTTAGGAATGTGTGTACACATTGATTTTATTGACAATGTACGACAATAGAATTATCATTTCCCTGTTTGTCTGCCAACCATAAAGCACCGACGTATTAGTAATGCTGCTCTGCTAATAAAATCTTTATCCTGTGTTTCAGAATAATAATGTGCCTGAGAAAAGGATTTCTTTGCCAATAATATGCTGTAAACAAYTACAGTAGTTGTGATATTTCATAAACCAGTTCATAGAATCAGAATGCTTTGTGTTGGAAGTGACCTTAAACATCATCTAATTCCAAGGCCCCTGCCATAGGATGTCTCCCATTGGATTGGGTTGGTCAAGGCCTGTTCAATTCATAACCATCTTTTGTGTCCTGTCTACAGAGCCCCCTTTGATGGACTTGGGGAAATTTAAACATAAAARCTAATAACTGCATTTAAGGTTAATTTATTAGTTAACTTATTAAATAGTTAACTTATTAAAGGTTATTTACATGAAGTATCTGGTGCAGCAATACAGGATCGCTGGCAAAGTTGCTATGAAAATGCTAAATTGGGAATTCTGAAAAAAAGATGACAAAAACATTTTGCATTCATTGAGCAGAGGCTTAAAACTAGTGTTTAATAATGAAAGACTAAAGGAATGGAGCTAAAGATTTAGTGAGTGAAATGCATCTTGAAATTATACTGTGGGAGTTTTATACAGAATGACCCTGGCAAGAATTTGGTACTTGATCTGCTCCCCAAAACTCCTTTTTGCCTTTAAGTAACCACTGAATAATTTAAGCCATTATACTTCAGCTTTCAAGGAACCTGCATGTTGAAATGCAAGAAACTCAGCCAAAAGAGGGAAATGTTTATGATTCTTTTCTTATTCATCCTTTGCACATTCTTTTTCAGTTGGTTTTATAGTTGTCCCTTTATTTGCTCGTTGGCTGCTGGGTGTTGTGAATTTGAAATTCATCATGATAACTCTGATCTTGGTGTCTGTAAATGTAGAGGGGAATTTGACTGAGATGAGATTCATGAGTATATTCCTTTCCCTGTGGAATCATAGAATCATTTAGGTGGGAAAAGACCTCTAAGGTCATGGAGTGCATTCGATAACCCAGGCTGCCGAGTCCACTGTTAAATCACATCTCTGGCTCAGTAATTGAAATTCACCTGTCGTAAAATAAAAAACAAGGGAAAAAAGTCGAGAAGGGTTGTTTTTTTTTCCCCTTTCTCTGAAGTTACCAGCACTTCCAAATAGAAATGTTCCTTGGAAAGCTTCAACCTCCAGGAAACTGCAGTACTCATGGACAGAAATTACAGTCTTGGTGATGGAAGTACTCACACCACCTTATCTCTGCACAAATTTAAAACCAGGCTCTTTCCTTTTTTCAGGTCCTTTCTTAATAGCTCTCAGTTTATGATAGGAGCTAAAACACMCATGAGAGCATAACTCTTTTCTGCACTCAGAGGTTGTTTCAGTGTCCTGCTGCCATCCTGTTGTCAGTGGATAAAGGCTCAGCACCTGCCCGGTGGCTCAGTTGTGGGGAGGGTTCTCCAGAGYTGCTGTCTGGCAGCCGTGACATTTGACAGAAATTATCCAATCTGCCCATCTTGCTCCCACAACTGGAGAAAATCACTGTCATCAAAATGGAAAGAAGAGTTCTCGACCTTTTATTTACTTCCCAGGAGGAGAGTTTGCTGTGGCAGTTGGGAATTTTAGCTCTTGTAGGTTTCAGTTTCCATCACAGCGGATTCCTCGGTGTTTCTGGGCACTGGGGATCAGACGTGCCTTTGTTTCCTGATTTATCAATACTTTGTGACTAATGTGTAGAAAAGATTTTGAATTTTTCAGAACAATATGGCTCAGCATAAAAGCCACATTTTAGGTAGCAGAGAGCAGAACTTGACAGATGCTATCTGAGTTTACAAAAAAAACACCCCAGTCTACATTTTAATATTAGTTTATTTTCTCCTATGCTTTGGCATATGTTGGRTGGAAATCATCAAAACCAGCTTGGACAAAGAATGATGGTGTTAATTCTGTAGGATTTGCGAGTAAATTAAAATATTCTGGAGTGTAGAACCAGCAGATGTTTCTTGGAAACCTGACCCACATGGGACAGAAACACAACCTAAAAGGGAACCAGCAGTACTGCAGTTGAAAGTGTTGGGATAATCCCTGTTTGTGCAACATTGAAAAAAAGAAAATACATAGTGCCACTGTTTATTTCTACTATACATTGTAGGAAATTAGAAAGAAAGGCAAATAAAAATGTACATCTGCCACCATAACTCACTTTATTATGCTCACATGTACTATAGAAGAATGACGTGTAAAAAGTAAATGTGCTTCATAATAATTGGAGAGGGATAGGAAGGAGGGAGATTAAAAAAAAAAAAAATYAYGGTACCTTTCAATTTGTAGATTTCTTTTCAGCGCTTCTTTTACTCCAGGCTCTTGAATTCATTTTTCTTACAGCACTTCAGAGACTTTGATTGATTGCAGCATCTGATTTTGATGAGTCCAAAGGCATCATACCTAAGATGACTGCGCTTTCTCTTTTCGCTCGTTACAAATTCCTTCAAACAGAATATTTTGTTTTATTGCATGGCGTCTCCATCTGCTCTGACGTGAGAGGAAAGCGTGTTTTTTTGAATAACCAACACATTCCTAACTTCCCTTCTTTTCAAATGGTTGCTGAGGGAAAACAGAGATGACCTGTGTATCATCTCTGACACGTGCATCATGTATGACCTGTGCCAACAATGTGCTGAGGTYCTGTGCAGTGAACTTTCCCAGTGAGTGGACTTGGAGGAGGGAGAACAACAGTTTCAAAGTTTCTACAGTATTTACAGTTGTGGAGTTGTCGATTTAGAGGATTTGTGCAAACATTTCATCTCTCCTGTGTGTGCATTGCAGTAGACATGTAACAAGCATTCKCTGTATCTTTCTCATTTCCTCCTTCAGTCCAAATTCTTCAAAATTTAACCTTTACTGATTTAGATTTCATCATTGCACATGTATGATGTGTTTTCCAGGGTTTAATCGTTGCACATGTAGATTATGATGTGTTTTCCAGTTAAATACATTTGCTTTGCATTGTTTTTCTACCTTTGTGCGTAGCTACAATACCAGATTGGATTGATGTGTGATCCAGTATAGCAGCTTTAATGTTTCTTTATTTTCTTTTTTTATTCCCTGCAGATGTGATCCACACTGTTGGGCCAATTGCAAGAGGCCATCTCACGGACACTCATAAAGAAAACTTAGCAAGTTGCTATAAATCCTCTCTGAAACTGGCAAAAGAAAACAACATCAGATCAATCGTGAGTATTGTGGAAGAACACATTGTTGTTTTTTCTRGTTCGGATCTTGCTTTCCTTGATGWAGAATAATTATGATTGTAAGCTTCCAGATACCTTTTTTGGTCTTTGTGCTGTGAAGACCCCCAAAAATTAAACATGATTTGGCCAAAACAATTGGCAGATGAAAGGGCTGAGCTTATTTTAGGAGTTAGGGAAAGCGTGCCTGGTAGTAGGAGTGCAAGCAGCTGTCTCATTAAAGAAGCTGATCCCATGGCTCATTCTTACMCTGTATTTTTTAGTTAAAAAAACCCTGAGAAGCCACTGGTCAGGAGGATAACTGCATGCACTATAGGCTCCTAAGTAGCTGAGAAGTGGTTAATTTGTTGCTTATTCTACCCATTAATATTTCTTCCTGAAAATAAGGGTATTGGTCAATTGTCATTGGTTTTAGCACCCTCTCACCAAAATCGATCATAAAATGGCCTATTTTATGATATTTCATTGAACTATAAAGTTCATTGAACTTGAAATATGTGGCACAGTTTTATACCTCAAAAGCCACAGAGAAAAGGAGCTTTTCCCCCTCCAGCTCCAGAGCTTTAGTTCTGTAGCTCACGCACTTGCAGCTTAAGCCTTCACATATGCAGAGGTTRGTTCCTTGTAGGTTTGAGAAAGAATTTGTGTTCTGAGCCTGACTTCACACTTTTGGGGGTCATTTGGGCTGGTTATGTCATAGCACATGTGTTTGGCAACTTAGAATGAAAACATACAATCTTAAAAAATGTTAGCTGGACCGATGGTGGTGTATGAGGGTGTAACATTCAGTAGTAACGCTGAAATATCACAAATGGGAAATAAAGCTTTTTGAGGAGAGGGGCAGGACAGTTTGTAGGGCTTTGAACTGAAGTTAGATGTGCCCTTCAGAGTGAGACCTGATGAATGTCACTTGTTTCTTTCTTTTTGGTGAGAGTCACTTTTTGTGCCCATGACATCCTCTCTCTGCATCTCAAAATGTCCAGCAATCCCTCGTTTTGCCATTATACAAACTATTGTGGGGTTTGTTTGCTTTGGTGGGTTTAGGTTTTTGGTTTTTTTGGGTTTTTTTTTTAATTCTGGGCATAAAAATTAGAGCTGAAAACAACTTTGGGTTGGTGGACATGTTTTGGGCCCCTCTCTGGTGTTGTTTAAACACTGAAAGGATGTTCATGTTCTGCTCTGATTCTCGTTGGAGCCACTAAGAGCTTTGTGCAGTTGCTCCTACATCCATCCTTGTTTCTGCCTGCTCTGGGCAGGCTTGGGGCATTCAGGTTGGTGGGAATAAAGTTCTTAATATCATCTGGGAAAAAGAATAATAATTATGAAAGGGTGTAAAAAAAGTGCATTGAAATAACAAAGGAAAAACTTTAGTGGGCATTGGTCAATGCAGGTAATGCTTGTATCTATAGGGAGTCTGTAATTTTTAGGACATTCTAGGTGGTAGCACGGTGTTTAACATGGAATAATAAAAAAAGGGACTGTACTCATGGAAACTAGCCTGATATTTCATGGAAACTGGCCTGATGTTTTAATGAGCAAAGATAACCACAGGAGAAATCCTCCACAGGTTATTTCCTCGCCAGTTAAGAGTTGTTGACTGTGCACCTGTTGGAGATAAAAAATACTCAGCACCCAGACTTGCAGAACACAGCTGCACAAACTGAACAGGAGCCAAGAGCCATTCATTCATAGCAGCATTTAGAAGCTTAGCAAGCAATATGGATTTTAAAGTCCATATGACAGATCATGGGCTGTTCTGAAAAGCCCCGAGTCTGGTGATTTCAGTGATGCCTTGGGAAGTGAAGGCTACTCAAATGTCTGTCCTAATGAACAAATCAAGCCTGGAGAAAAGTAAAGTGTATAATTCATTCAATTAGGGAGCAGTAGATTACCCTGAGTCTGAAGGAAAAGAATGCAGAGTGTAAGTGGGTTTCACAAGATCCAGTACTGTGGGTGTAGAGGGAAGGGAAAGAAAGTGAATTAAAATACCTACAGGTTTCTGAGGCCTGCAGAGACTCAGATAGAAGGAGCAAAGGATTAAAATTAACTCAAATAGACAACCTTTGAGTGTAGATTGGGTTATGGCAAGAAAAATATTTGCCAAAAATATTTGCAGTACGAAAAAGACAGACAAAAATTGGGGGGGTGGCAAAAAGGTTACCTGTGTAAAATAAGGAAGAAAAAAATCAGCTGTGCCAATGGGTGGCCTATTTTGATTGCCTCTTTAACAAGAAGATGAAATAAGTATGTGAAAGAGGGAAAGGAGGAAAAGCCATATATTAATGGGACGTAAATAAATAGGTATTGGTGATAGCAAGTTGCAGTGTGCTAAAAGAATTAACCAAACCAGAGAACATCAGTGCACTCACTAGCTAATTGTAATAACTGAGAAGAAAGCAGGAAGACATTAGATTGTAACAGCACAGATCTGTTACCTTCAAAACAGAAAGGACAAGTCTAGAAATTACTGCAAAAAGAGGGAAAAGCCCCACCACAACTGAAAGTATTTTGAACACGAGTTGTGTCAGAGGAGTTAGAATTGCTGGAGGCATTATGAATGGAGAGTGATGATGAATGGCAACGTATTGAGCTGGACCAGAGCATGCAGGGTGACTCAGGGTGCACCACTAAATTCAGTTCAATTTAACATCCTAATGATTTTTGAAGAGTACATAAACGCCTCATTAATTACATTTACAAATGATACTACAACAGGCGGCGTCGCAACCGCTAGGAAAGGACAGAGATGTATGATAACAATTGATCAGAGACTGTGAATATCACCCCATCAGCATCCACTCCAGCAGCAGAAGGGAGTTTCTGCCTTTGTTGCAGTGGAGGAGAGAGAGGTCAGAAATGCACAGCTGACAGCTACAGCAGAACTCAGCACAGGAAATGATGGAGTAGCATATGGAGGGGAAAATAACCCAGTTCACAAACAGTCCTAGTCAGAAAACCAGCACGATGGGGAGATGGTCTTGAATAATAAGTCTCGAATTAGATGAAATTAGATGTACTTAGAGCAGTTACTTGTTTCACTGTTATGTATTGTTGATCTGCCTCTGGAGAAGTGATGGATGCCATGGAGATTGGACTGGGGACAAGAGGAACAGGACTCAAAACAGACCCAAACTCTCTTATACATGYGTGTGTGTGTATGCAGTTGTTTGACACACAGGAGGGGAAGCAATAGCCTTGAAATACTGTGTAAATTCTGAGATGCAGCTTTGTGGAGGGGAGGAGAGAACACTATCATTGTCTGTGTGCCAACAGGGCAATTATGTGGTCTAGCTGACAGTCATTTTTCGGTTGCATTCACATCCAAGGTGTCTAGGCATGGATGAGAACAACTCTGGCTAACTCCTAAGGGAGCACTGGTATTCGTCTGAACTTGTTATTATCTTGGTATCTAAAAAAATAAATAAAGAAAGATGGGTACAACTGGAAATGAAGTGAAGGAATGTAATGGGATGCCCGTCAGAGAGATTGCCAAGGTTCATAATCCACCAGCAGCCCAGCTGTGGGTGAGGATCTGCATAGACATTAAGGCAGGAAAAAAAAGCCTCAGGAACAAATCTGATCGTCCTCAGGATTGCTCAGAGAAATCACACAGCCCCTGACATTTGTCTGCTGAGCCTGTTTCCTGAAAGGTTTTATATTCAATATGAGGTTTCAAATGCCACATCAGCTGTTTTGTGCAGAGTTAGCCTCTCTCAGGTCATCTGCTCCATCTGCCTTCCAGGACACCAAAATCTGTGTTCCTGTGTCCTTGTTATCTTGCATTCCCAAATCCAAACCTTGCATTTTTCCTCAGCTCTTGTTTATGTAGCTGTGCTCCCTCTAGGACACTTGTGCTGCTGTCTGACTATTTGTGTGGTCAGGGGGAACCTTTTGTGTTGGATGAGTCTTATTTATATAATCCTCTGTCTGGTGAAAGAGGATACTTGAGACAGGTTTCTGTTTATCTCCACTTAAGTTGGTGCAGCTGAACGGGAGAAAAAAAAATATTTAAGGCAATTYGAAGAGAGTAAATAGTTGGTGTTAGAACAAATTAATTTTCTTAAATTTTCAGAATAATCTCTTAATAATAAAAATTGTATTTTTTGTTGGTCTCTTTTGCACAGTACTAGGGGTTGCTRTCATGTATCAATTAAATCTCTGCTGCCTGAAACACTGGAAATACCTYATAGGCACTAAATCTTTACTGAAAGAAGATATAACTAAAAACCCATCTAATAGGTGCTTTTTTCCCTGCTTTTCTGTACTGGTTTTGTAATAAAAGTCTTACAGGCCAATTAATTGTAAGGTTAGCAGGCAGACTGGGTGAGTTGTAATCACTGTTTTCAGATTTTAAATTGGTCCCCTGTTTACACAGCCTTTGAAATTATTTACTCTGCGTGCTCCAAGTTTTTCATGGGACCCCTCATCCYGCTTTTCTTTGCATGCACTTCTTTGAAGCCATCTGATACCCTGGAAGCTTTCTGAACATCAAACACTTCCCTGCCACCTATTTCATTCAGACTTAGCTGGTGGTTACAAAAAAAAAAAAAAAATTCCAATCAATTGCTGTCAGTCAGAGCCAGGATTGCAGTCAGAGAGGGACTTTATGAACTGCACAGAAAATAATAATAATAATAATAAATAAATAAATAGATAGATAGATAAATAAATAAAGATGGTTGTGTGTTGCTGTGAGTGAGATCCAAGCCAGAGGAGCTGCAGTGTGTTTGCAGAGAAGGGAGATTGATGCTGGTCCCTGGCTCAGGATTCCCCCACGATGGGTAAGGAAATGGAGGAATTCTGTCTGGGACTACAACTCTGCTGTTGTTCAGGACTCTGTTCAGGATTTCARTCTTCAGGAACACTTCAGTGTTGGCAGGGGGTGAATTGTGAAGCTTTAACAAGAAGCATTTCTTTAGCCTGCACTCTCTGACCTCCACCTCGAGGGGGAATTATAGGGCACCAAAGGGGGCAGGAGGAAATCCTCTAAGAATGTGGCTTTTTTGCAGAAGGAGCTGTGCTTATCACCAACAAATGTATTATATTATTATACATTATATGCAACATACAGATTTTTTTTTTCCTGTTGGTCCCCTAGAGTCAGGTAGGGAAAGGTTTCMTGCTGTTCTAGAGTCTTGCTAGATTAGCTTGGTGTGGCATTAAAAAAAAGCCACCACGACACAGAGATCTGGTTCTTTCTGCCTGGCTGTTTGTGCTGTGAATGCAGAAAGTCRTCCTGCTGCAGGGAAAACCTCTTAGCTGGACTTTTCAGAACAAGGAGCACACTGCTCCTGCTGTCTGAAGGGCATCAAAAGGCAAAAGGSCATCTGGAAATAGCAATAGGGGCTGTTCAAGGGCTGGCCCGCTCCTCACCAGGTYGAGTGGAAAAGCCATTGCTGGGTGGGAGGATGGCCAGTGACCTGGAATGATGGGATGTTCCTGGGGGAGCAGGTTGTGTCCTTGGGCTCTGAATGAAGCGTGTCCCTCCCGTGCACACAGCTTGTGCTGCATTTTGGGGGGAGTTTTTTTACAAAAGTTTGTTGAATAGGATCAAGTTGAGCTTTTTGAATGCTAGCTGTGCATTTGCAGGGGCTTTAAAATCAGAGYGTTGTTTGAAGCTTCATTAGATCAGTATTTCTTTCATTTATAATTGAGTTAATCCACAGGGAATTTCAACTCTTATCCTTTTTTTTTAAGTTGTTTTTGTAAACAAAAGTTATTTAATTATATTTTTGTCTGTGATTGGGAAGGTTTAATACAAATACTAGTATACCTTATATACTATACTTATATGCTACACTTATAGACTACAAGTATAGTATATAAGTAAGTATATATAAGTTATATAAGTATATTTTATACTTSTATAAATATAAGYATATAGTTATATAAGTATAKWMTATACTTATATAAYYTATATACTCTACTAGTATAACTATCAAAATGCAACTTAATAATTTTTCAGAGCACCATATAAAAATACATCAGGAAAGGTACCTGTTGGTAGCACTTGAGAAACAAACAGATCTTTTTTCATTGTCCAAAATATTTGTCTCCACCTGCAATTAGGGATTTTAAAAAGAGGCGTGCACCAATATTCTTGGTACTTTTATCCACTTTGGRAAGGAAGCTGTACCTCTGCCAGGCTGCACAGTTTCATTGAGCTTTGTTTTCAGCCTCTGTGATGCCTGAATCTTCAATTACAACTCCTAGGCTGCAATCTTCGATATCTATTTCAAACCCAGCAYGTTTTCAGCTCCTCCTGGTGTAAATTATAAAATGCACGAAAGGGGAATTTTATTTGAATTGTAGGGAGGTGCTTTAAGAGGTGCACTGTCGTGTATTTGTCTAAGTTTGGTTTTCTTGCCTTTACCTGTCTTGTTCTCTTATGCTGTAGATTGATGTTTTAGGGAAAAGTAAAGTGATTTTTTTATTATTATTTTCAACAAAACTTATGCCTTGCTGAGAATGTTGCCATAGCAATGAGTTGTAAGTCTGAAATTCCTAAAGGCTGGCTTTATCATCTTGTTTTCTGATATAGATTCATATCCATCAATCAGAAGAGTTGCTTTGGAAGGAAATTTCCTCAGCATCATAAATCCACTTAATTTGTTTCTTTGAAACACTTGTTTAACTTGTAAGCCATGATATGACTGATGTTACATTTTCGGACTCAGTTTTCTCTCCAGCTCAGCCTTCCTCTTTTTTTTCTTGGTTTTTTTCCTTTTTAGCTTTCTTCTTTTAGGTGTTTTCCAGATAATACCCTTAAAAATTAAATCTACTGCTTTAAGTTTTTCAGTTGGCTTAATCATCACATTGGCATCAAATGAGGAGGGTTGTGATCTTTCCCTGTGGTTCCAGAAATTATATATTTATATATAATACATACATATGTATAAAAATAATTTTTTATATATATAAATATATATATTATAATTAAATGTATATATTTATGTAATTATTTTTATATATGTATATATATTCCAGAGGTAGCCATACTTTTTTTAGTTAAAAGTGAATCTGCTGCTTTGTTTTGGACATGCTCTCGTTTCTTCCCAAATGATCTCAGTAGATTGAATTGCAATCCTGCTTCTTCAACGAGGGTTTCATTAAATGAGATTTATTCAGCGAGATCAAGTGTAAATTGCTGCACCTAAACAGAGATGCTCCTTCAATTGAGAAAGGCTGAGGAATGATTGAAGCAGTGGCCAGAGATTCCTCAGGGAATGAGCTGAGGTTTGGAGTGGATCGTGCACTGGAGGTGTGTTGACAACCTTACACTGTTTTGGGAAAAACCAAGAAAGAAGCAGCTGTACAACGACAATTTAAACAGGAAAAATTGTGAAGTTACCTGTTGTGCTGCTGTGTCCAGGGYCTCAGCCAGAAACACACCAAAAGTAGAGTGAAAGAGAAAGGATTTTAAGCCCAGAGCAGAGGAGAGGAAGATAAAAAAAAACCCCTAATCCATAAAAAGCTATTGAGGAGTAAAAGTAAATTGTTGTCTGGATTGGGGACAGGACAAGAAGAAACAGACTGAAATTATAGGATTGGACATTTAGGTTTGAGATTATGAGTAATTTCCTGACTGGAAGGTTGGTAWAACTTTGGGAAAATTGCTTAGGAAAGCTGTTGCTCCACCAGTAAGTGTAGGTGGACCATCAACTGGCATTTCAGTTTTGATTCTGCCCCCATCCGGTTATAGATGCAGTCAATATTTCCTAGGAGGGAATGGATTTGTTTGATTTGATGCTCTAAATGTGTTACAGTGTTTGCTCACCATGGCTAAGAGTGGCAGAAGCAGCTCAGAGGCACACAGTGATCAGCTGGGAATGTGTTTTATAGCAAGGAAATATATCTATATCTATATCATCTATATCYATATCTATACCACRTGGAAATTATTTGTTGTAACACTGACCGTGTTGTGACCTGCTGTGACTCTTCCTGTTTTTAAAGTATGCAGTGGATTATGTGTGGGATGCTTCCTGRACAGGAATATCCACACCCCACTCCCCCTCAGGGATGAACACCTTRGCTCAGGTGTTCAGGAGGGTTTTGAGTACAGAGAGGGACAGGGAGAGACGAAAACTGAGCGAGTGCTTGAGC
>QVAJ01000214.1:433390-446052 GCA_003546035.1 Mixornis gularis | reverse complement strand
ATTGCAGTTTAGCAGAACAGGTAAGAACCTTCATGCCTTKGGGGTGGGCAATAGTACAGGAATTTAAGTCATTTTCACAATCAAAACTCGTGTTGTTTCTCAACAAAGGAAGAAAAATAGCAGCAGAAACTTCTGTTAGAATTCACAGTTATTCAGTTGCTACAGTAAATAAAGCCATTTCAGAAGACTTATTACTAGACTAATGTAGCTGATAAAAAGCATTTACATTTCAAAAATGGAGAGCAAATAAGATATATTCTAAAGGAGCATTCACTTTTTGGAGAACAGTGGGGCTAGGGTTGCAGTGATTACCATGTTCTTTTTCTCACTGCATTGCTGGCTAACACAGCCATTTGTTGTGTGTTGCTTTTGGCGAACAAAGTTAYATTTAATGGTTTCTTTTGTTTGCACGAGTTTATGGAGTGCACTTTACCAACGTCCCAGTTTCACTCTCTATTGGGTAGTTTTCTTTCAGTGTGTTTCATTTGCATGCCAGCATTGCTCACAAATAGTATATCTTGTGCCTTACYAGCCGTTATAGGATTGGTTTTAAGATTCAGCATTTTCATTACTTTKGGGAGCGTGTTTTTCCCTTTCTTTTCCATTTGGCATAATTACGTGCCCRTGATTATTACCTGCATATGTCAGCTAAGCACTTCTTTGCTTGAATGTTAATCTTTGTCAATTCTTCACCCASTAAGTGTGAAGGTAATAGTATTGCTAACTGGTTTCTGTGAAGCTGCATGCAGAAGAACGTTTCACATTAACAGGGTAATTGAAAGTGTAGCTAATGTATTGGTCAAAGTTGGTGAGCTTTCTAAAGGCTTCTTGCAGAGAAATCCTGTGGCAATTATCCTAAAGAATAGACAATGTATGTAGTGAGCTATTCAGGCTGGAAATTCAATGCTTTACATATCATTTGGGGTGCTGATTTCATCATTCTTCCTCTTTTGGACATTGGGAGGACTGTTGGTGGAGTAAAGTCTCATTCAAAGAGAATAAAAGGCACCGTGAATTTGTTTTGTTCTGTAATGAATGATCCTCGTGATTCAGAGCGTGGGTCATGCTTGCAKCCTGTGGACAGACTTTGTTTTTCATGATTTTTATGTAACTAGACTGGGTTTTAACGTTTTCAAAGTTTTCAACTCGACAGAGAGTACTGAAAATCCTCACATTTCACCTATCTGTTTCTAAATTTAAGGGCTGTGTTTGCTTCTGCATAACTAAGGGTGAATTTGGTTTTCTGTATAACATCTGTGTTCCCTCTGTCTCTCTTTTAGCTGTCTACATAAGCCAGTTGTCTGAAATTTTACATGGCTTTGAGTTTTCCCCTGGGGAAGCTGGGGAAAAATGAGAACAGGAGGTACAATCTGTCCATCCTAAAGTTAGCAGCAAAATTCTCGTCGTAAAGGCACAAGCTCATCCTAATCTGTGTGCTGATCCCTTTAGACAATGGGGCAAATTGGTTAACACAGAGATTGCAAATTGTTTTGGTAAATTTTGTACACTAAGCCTACGTTCATTGTAGGAGCCAGAATCAYTAGAGGCGGCAGGAGGGAAAAAACCTGAATGTTGCCTTCAATTCTTCTTTAAAAACAAACCTGAAACCAAGAGAAYCTGTGGAATGAAATTGGTGCCTGTTCAACTGTCCAGTTTTGGGCTTTTATGCCAGACCTCTGCCACTTTWTTTGTTAGTATAACTGGAAGCTACAGGCTGGTGGGTAGGGAGAGAAAGTAGGGAAGCAGAGGGAGAAATAATATATAATGAACTTGCATGGTTTTCTGCCAAACACAGCTTTTGTTTTGCTTTGAAATTAAGTTTTGGGTTTCTCTAAGCTCTGTCCAGTGAAGTTTTTGAAGTAAAATGCAGTATCTTTCCAGAAATATCTTCTGGTAAACTTAAGTTATATACTACATAATAAATATTCCTCACCAAAGCGCTATGAATGCTTTGCAATATGGTCAGAATACATTATTCCAGTGGTTATTTCTGGGTTTGGACYGCTGTAAACTTTATAAATGTAATTTGCCTTGAGGGCATGGAAAAAGGAAGAAATTCAAAYGTGTGGTTACTTCAGCAGCTATGGGTTTCTTCTTAAAACTTCACAGTTTTTGCTGTGGATGCTGTATGGATCAGTGCCCAAAGTATCTTAAGTATTTTGGCATTCCACGTGCATGCTGAACTGTGGTGTGGCAGAGCAGCTCCATGGAGCTCTGCAAGGAGGATCCTCGGGGATTGTTGCAGAGTCTGGTCCTTTTTTTTGTGCASAATCGTGGTACTAATCCATCTCTTCAACATGGCAACGTGTTTTGCTTCATTTCGTAAAACAAAGAATAATAATCAGGTCAGGTACACGCAGGCGTTTTGCAGTGAGCAATAAACAAAATCAAACAGACCCCTGGATGTTGCCAAGAGGAAAGGAAAAAGCAGCATTATGTGTGTGTGGCAGGTAAGGCTGTGCAGGCTTGCCCTTCTCTCTGTGCCCTTTCCCCATAGTCTGAACTAAAAAGGAGATGGCAGCAGTGAGAACTCAGTACATTTTGAGTAAGGACCAGATGATATTTCTCATGCCCCATAGACAAAAATCAGTATTTGCAGTCAATAGTCCCTGTGATCCCCAAAAACACTATTAGCACCTAACAAGGCCCCAGCTGGCCCAGTTCCTCCAGGGGTGGGCTTTGGCATGACCAATTCAGCACTGATCTCCTCCACCTGCCCAGGCTGCRCTGATGGCTGGGTGACAAGTAGTCACAGTCACCAGTCTGACYGTGGATTCAGAGCGTTTTGATCAACGTTAATATGCAGTGACAAGATTTCTTTGCTTGCTGCAGTTCTCAGCTGGGCCCCTCCAACCAGGTGTTCAGGATTCCCCCTCCCTCTTTCTAAAAGATCTGCTTCCAAGAAGTCCCTTTAGCAGAGAGATCAGAACATATGTGCAACAAGTAGCTGTGCACTGATTTTCAGGATGCCGAGTGCAGTGCCCATGTGGACACTACAGGCTGTATCTTTTCTCTGCCAGCTCCTACAAAAGAGAAATTTGTCTTCTTGTTGGGCTTAGCAAAGTTCTTTTGACGTGCAGTTTCCAAATTTCRTTGAGACAACACCTCAGATGTGGGCTGAGGGCAGGAAAAGTGAAAATTTGGAGTTGTTTTTTGCGGTTCTGTTGAAATGTGGTCTTTCACTTCATTGCAGCAGCTTGTCCCTTCAAGGTCAGGAAAGCTTACTGCTTGCTGGTTGTTAGCATATCAACTTGCAGCAGAGCTGAAAGGTAATCTCACAGCTCAACRGGGATTTTACAAGATATTTACAGTATTTTAAGGCTGTTATCAGGAAGAAATGTGTGTGTAAAAGGGAAAGGTATTCAGAACAAAAATTGGAAAACTACTGGGCTCCTAAACTAGGTGCTGTTTAATTTTCTTTAACTAGTCTCACAGACTTGCATGATCTGGAGAAAAACCAGAATATTGTCTTTATCAAATTTGATATGAGATTTTTTTGGAGAAAGGAGGTGATAATGTTTAGAGACAATAATCTTGGCAAGGTGACATGAAATTTAGGACTCCAAAGTTCAGAATTTCCTTTCATTTTGCACTATGGGTTTCGGCTTTTGCTTTGCATCCACTTTGCTTCCTACTTACAGGCATCCTTTTGACCACCTGATTTTATTCCTAGATGCAGGAAAAAAAAAAAAAAAGGCAACTGTCATCATATCTCCTGGCAGATCTTGCATTAATAAGAGCATTTTCTGCTTCAGAGCATTCCTGGTGCAGTCAGACACCCAAAAAGTCACAGCCACCCACATGTTCCACCACACACTCACAAAAAAAGTAATTATCCAGCAAAAGTTCCCCAGGTAGTGCACACCATTCCTTGCTTTCTGTGGTTGCTAAGTATATTAATAGCATTAAAAAATCCTGTATCCATTGTAGATATTTATTTAAGATGAGTCAGATTGGCATCTAAGAAGTCCTGGCAGAATATTGGAAGTTAAAGTCAGTACCAAAAAAAGGATGCTTATGGTGTGCACACTCTTGTTTTGCTCCTCTAAATAGCCCAGCCTGAGCAGCTGAACATTTTAATTATTTATTCTACATTTACTTAGTTTTTAATTTTTTGTGTTATTATTGACCAAAACATTGCACGTATTTAAAGAAAACCTAATATCTGACTCCTTCCTTGATGTWTGGTGTGAAATTCTGTATCTTACAGACCTCCAGCATTGTTAAAAATACACATAAGATGAAAAGAGTGCTATATTAGAAGCATAGTTTTATATACACTATTTTAGCAAATGTGTATGATATTTTAATTGAATAAGTAATTGTTATTTTAGCAATTTATATTATTACCTTAATAATGGGCAGTGATATAGCAATAAATTTAGTCACAGCAATGTTTACTAAAAGTTTTTTTGCTCACAGGATACGTAACATTCATATGAAAGAAAAATCAGCTGTTATATTATTAGCAATGATATAGAATCAATGCATATGAGATGAAACCCCAATTATTCTATTAACAATCAAATACATATAGGAACATTTYAGAAGAGAAGAATAGAACTGTTTTCACAAGATGAAGGGTAGAAAAGGCAACGTTTGATGTGTGTGCTGAGTTAATTGAAAGGCATCYAGTTACAGGTCTGGCTTTGTAATCATTGTTAATCTCTTCCATAACTTAGTCTTTTTATTATTGCTGTCCTTCTCTGTTATTATTTTCACATTTGTCAATCATGCTTCTGACTCTTCCCTGTAAACTATTTTAAAATCTTAACTCTTTAAAGACAATCCTTTATTTTCTGCTTCTTACTTCAAACTACAAGCTGGAAGAGCACAGAGGTTGTGGTGTTGGATTCACCACTACACAGAGTACATTTTATTTCCCTCTTACCTTCTTGAGGGACTTCAGCTGACTTTGTTAGAATAATAGAGGCAGCCAAGATCTACTGCCAGCCCCTCCTCCTTCCTCCAAGAACTGGCTTTTTCACTAAAACATAGATGGAATATTTTGGAAAAAGGAACTTAAAAGCCTTAGCCATCATCTCTTACCCATTAGAGGTACAAGGAAWTGTTTGATGTGTTTTCAATAGGCAGAGAATGAGGCTGGAAAGGCAGATTTGGTCAAAATTGCAATAAGCATAGAGAACAAAACAGGTTTGTTTGGGTTTTTTTAATCAGATAAAACCTCAGACATACATTCAGCAAAGGGAAAAGAGTAGTCTGCAACAATCTGCTGAAGACAGGTGAGATCTTGACAGCCAGTATCACAATCACTGAGAATGTTACTGTGGTGGTTAGAAATTCTTTCCAAAAGATGCCCAGTCTCTCTATGGATCAGCTGGGGAAATAGGGTCTCTTTTTTTCAGGTTCCTTTTCCAAACAGTTTAGGAAAACCCCAGGCTCCAAATGGCAATTCTGTATATTTTTAAGCTTTCCCTGGGTTCCTGCCCTAGTAGTTATTTTGATTTTTATTTTTTTTCCCCCTAGCTGCCTGTTTCTTAGCTTTGCAGTGAACTGTGCAGTGAGGCAGACAAACCACAATAACAACTCTCTGGTTGTTAGTCATGTCCACCCTGCACCCTTTGCAGACAAAAGGAGTGTGTACACGTCACTTCCCCAGTCGGGATAATGAGGTTTTTCTGTCAGTGCATTCACCACCAGCTGCAGTCTGTGTGGGCTGGCACGCCAAGGCTTTGTCATCAGATCTCTGGTGTGTGGGTCTTGCTTCCAGGAAAATGATGTATAGGTTCTTTTTCCACCCCCCCTGTAATTAAATCAGCCCCGTGATCGTGATTGAATTATTGGTCTGCCTGAAGAAAATCCATCTCCTAGCAAGTTGCTAAAGTGGCAGGAACGATTTTTGTTGTCCTAGGGATTACCCAGAAAAAAAAACCTCATAGACTTTGGGCAGTGATATACTGACAAATGAAGTCAGAGCAGGCTTTGGCATAGCCAC
This sequence comes from Mixornis gularis, assembly GCA_003546035.1. Lineage (NCBI taxonomy): Eukaryota > Metazoa > Chordata > Aves > Passeriformes > Timaliidae > Mixornis > Mixornis gularis. Next base: position 440,096 of record QVAJ01000214.1, on the reverse strand, counting down.
GGTCCTGCTAACACCCAAATGGCAGTGACACAGCTGGTAGGAGAAAGGTAACTCGTGTAACCATCTTCAGAGAAGGGAGGACTTAGATTAAACTACCTAAAAATAGCTCCAGGAAGTAACCTACAGAAATAGGTTAATTAAATAGTGAATGGGCATTGGGAGAACAGACAGGGACTAATGTGATCATTAAGTTGACTCCGTGCTAAATTTATTCAGTAGCGGAATTCAATTTTTCCCCCAAGGTTAAAAAATGATAATTCAGGAGTGCAGAGAGTTGTAGGGCAGCTGACGTCAATCCCYGTCCCCTTTCACTCCCCAGCACAAAGCACGTCCCTTTTGGGATGGTAACTCTGGATAGATAATAATAATAGTACAGTGCCCAATTAAAACTGCAGGGTTTTCTGATCACTATTGTGTTTTTTTTAATGGATATATTCTGTGAAGTTTTGCCATACAAACAGTCAGATTACAAAGATGGGTCTGGTGAAAACTACTGTGTCTGTGGCTCGAGACAATGGGAAAATATTTTGRGGAGGAACGTCAACATTTTGGAGCTTTTCCAATTTTACCTTGTTCATTGTTAGTTCTTCTGAGGTATTTTGCTTTAATGGTTGAAGCTGGAGGGTGTTGATGGATATGGAGCCCGTAAACTTCAGCTGCTGATGTRAGATTAGTGATCTTTATGCCTGTCTTTATAGCTGAACTCATGAATAATAGATCAGATGAGGAAAAATGCAGTGCTCTCAAGCCTTAGGCAGCCCAACCTGGCCAAACTCAAAGACAAGAGAACAGTGGGAGATAAATAATCGTTTTGCCAACTTTTTCTCAGCTTGTTTTTACTGGGATTTTCTTTTTTTATTGCTGTGGACCRGTCAGCAGCACTAGCTGTAGTGGGCTTGCACTGCAAGGGGGATTCTGGCCACAATGTGATTATATACTCATCCCACACCTCAAATTGAAGAACTCATCTGTTGGAAGAAAGCTCCCTTTCTGATCTTTATATTGGCCACAACCTCTGCAAGGAGGAGGAGAAGGAATAACTGGAGTTTGGTGTCTCTGCAGCCCTGATGATATTCAGTGTTACAGAAAGGATCCAGAAAAGCCAGGAAGAATCGCTTAACACCTTCCAGGGTAGAGGGGGAAAGCTTTACAGCATGAGGCTTCAGAACCAGAGAGGCAAAAGAGTTTTTCAGGTGAGCCTCAACCTGCAGAGACATTTTCCTGAAACCTGGTATTTACCCTCTGCTGCTAAAATGCTGTGAGTTGATGTGCTGGTGGTAACTTGGATGTACTTAGCGAGGAAAGCTGGAAAAAAACCAACTCGTGGATGTGAGCAAAACTAGAAATAGGCAGGTGGGACATTTTGGCSAATAGGGTTGACTATTAGAACTTCTAATTGTCATCTCTCCAGCAGAAATCGTTGTTCTCTGTTGCCATGGGACATTTTAGTCCTTGGCCTGTGGCTCTGGCTATTTCCCTGGGACAGGAGCTCTGGGGTGGGAGCCAGTCACCAGCTCAACCTTCCAGGCAACTTTTTTGGATGCCTCTGCCAGCAAGGGGCTGCTGAGTTTGGAGCTGCCTGAGGCTCTGTGTTTCTGCTTTGTTAGGGAAACAGGTTTTTAATGTGGGGGGTTTTCTGTAAGCTAACGTGATTATGGTAATGCTGTACCTGATTCATGTTGGTAATTTACTGAATCATGAAAATGACTCTGTGAAACCCCAGCCTTGAGCTGCGCTGTGAGGGCAGACTGCAGAGAGCAAGGACTGACTGGAAAAGCTGCTCAGAGAGCTTTTATATATTTCTAAAATATACAAATTCAGAAAACTCTTACAGGTGGGGCACGCAAGGCTATTTCTGCACAAAGTTTGATTGGCAAAGTGCAGCTAGCGTGGGAAACTTCCAAAAAGATATTAAAGGTCTTTTCCAGAAAGAAACAGCGAGGGAGAAAATCTGCAAGCATCTGTTTGATAAAATGTAATCCAGCTGGGGTAATTAGATCCCAGTAGGATGACTTCTGGTTTTATTTGTCTCCAACCAAAGGTTGATTTACAGCAAGATGTCATCGCTTCGGGAAGGAAAATGGAATATTTAATAAAGATCAGGGTAACAAAAACAAAARCGAGTTAATTTGGAATTTAGGAGCGGACCAAAACGTAAATTAATTCTGAAGTTTCTCACCTCTGTATGCTAGTAAGGTGAAAAGATTTTTGCCTTTTGTTTGTTTGGGGTTGTTTGGTTGGTTTGGTTTGGTTTTTTTTAAGTGGCTGAATGTTTTCTTTGATGCTCTGTAACCAGACGTTGTCTGTCCAAAAGCACTTCTCACTGTGAGGGCTGCTGGTATTGTACTGTTATTATAGGAATGCAGATAATGTTTACTAATGAGCAGCTGATGGACACCATTTTACTACTAAAAAATCCCAGGAAAATCCTAGAGCTTTGCAGACACTGTGRAAGATGTGTTTGATAACTAGTTTAGTGATGTTTGAGGTCACCAGAAATAGCAAAATTTCAGTCCGTGTTGCTCAGGCTGCTCCTTAAGGTGCAGCAGGACATCTCAAAGTGAGACTTCACACCTCTGGAAAAGAAATCCTTGAGGTGGTAATGTGAGTAAAGAGCTGAAATGTGTGTATGGAGCTGAAGTTCTTATTCAGTTGTTACAGAAAAGCTATTATTTTATTACATTTTTATTTTATTAACAATATTTAATATTTTAGCAGAAGTTCAGGAGCGACTTGTTTCCTGTGCTTTTTGTTTCTCAGCTCCTTGTGCCTCATGAATTTCACGTTTGTTCTGTTAGGTTCTTTTGACTACAGTTTTGAAGTCAACATGTTGAAACCGAAAAGAAACAATTTATTTCAGTAGCAGAAAATGGGAAAACTGTCTGCTGTTGGGAGGCAGCTGTATGAGGGATGCTTAGAGTGGTGTTTCTGTGGTTTGGATCACTGTGGTGTTTTTGGGTCAGTGCTCATGCTGCGAGTCTGAAAATAAAACCTGGGGTTTGGCAAGAAGCACATTTCCTCTGCATTGCTGCTGATGGCGCTCAAGCTCAGATTCCATTCTATTCCATTCTATTCCATTCTATTCCATTCTATTCCATTCTATTCCATTCTATTCCATTCTATTCCATTCTATTCCATTCCTGCTGGGAGCAGAGGAGTTGTCTGGACAGGGGATGGAGCAGGGCAGTCGTATGATGTGCTGCAGGCTTGTGTTACCCATACCCAGACAAGCTCAGGGATGGGTGTATGCTGTTTGCAGAATTTCTTCTGCTGGTCTAACTTTAAAAAGCTGGTTGTAAGGGGAGTTAATCAGCAATGAAAGGACATGACCAGATTTGTGCTCCAGTTGCAAATTTCTAGTAAAACCCCCAAACAAACAGAAAAAACAACCCTGATGCATCAGGCAGCTATGTTTCCAACTCTGAAACTTGGATTTATTTTCATTTTACTTTTTTTGTCATTTCACTTTTTTTTTTCTTTTTTTTTGTGAACGCTCTAGGAAATGAAGCTGTTTCATTTTCAGCTGTGGTTTGATGATACAGTAAATCTGTTTCGGGGCTCTTAATGCTGCAGAAAAACTGTCACAGCCATGTGCTAAACAGTGCTGGCCTGGCATAAAATCATTACACTGATCCAATTCTAAAACCTTGTCATATTAGGTGTAACATATCTGCACCTCGCTAATTTTTTTTCTGGATTAAAATTTGTCTGCTGTAGTACAGCCAGCTCAAAGCCAACAGAAACTTTGTGTATGGGGTTATGTCTCCTTCAGCAGGAACATAATCATGAGCCCATCAGAATCACAGTGAATTTTGTGCCACTGATGTATGCAGATATTTACAAATCCTTTTCTGGAGTGTGTTTTGTGGCTTTAGGAATGCTTTGRAGAGTGGGGAAGGCCCAGGAAACTTGAGGAACTCCCTTCAGGAGATGCTTAGAATTACCTAGCTCATGTTAATAACGTGAACTGTGCTTTTATAAACTGAACGAGTTAAGGCTCAGCAGAAAGAAATGCACAAAACTGAAAAATATATATTCGAGGCAGAGTAAATACATGAAGGACTGTACAACAATCTTAATTCTAGAGTTTTGTGACTTTTGAATGCATTGGCAGCCCTAAAAAACACTTTCAGAGCTATTTTTATATACAGAGTATTATTCCAGTAGATCCCAGGAACTAAATGATGTTATAGGTAGTCAGAGAGCATATCTTTCTAGAAATGTACAGGAGATAGAGATGGCTGAACAAAAATGGCTTTGTTTGCTGAAGGAAATAAATACCTTGGGAGGTTCAAAACCACTTTTGTTTGGAAATGCTCTTGACAACACTTTCCCCCCACTCCTCCCTCATTTTTAATGTCACGGCATGCTTTTACAGCAAAGCCTGTTAATAAGCAAATAATTCCTTGAYGGAGAAATCGGCTTAGTCAATATGCATCAGCCTTCCTAGGGCTCACAGGTTTTTACAGGGCCAATAAAATCTCTCACCGTGGTGTGCTGCAGATAGGTTCATTTGAGTGGCATATTTGTAATTCTTCAGTCCTTGAGAGTTGTCACCCAGAAACTGAGACCTGCAGGGCTGCTCCCTCAACAGTGGGCTGGGGGAAAGACTCACAAGGGTACACTGAAAAAACTTGTGGGTTGAGATGAGCACAGTTTAATGGAGAAACTGATGCCTGAAGTTTTAGCTTTCATGTTTTTCAGGCTCTGTGTTGCTTAGGTGTGTGGTTCTGAGCCTCATATTGAGTGCCAGTAAGCTCTCTTTACAGAATAGGGAGACAAAACAAATCCTTTTCCTGATGAACACCAAGGACAACTTTCAGGCCCAAAAGCACAAACAAGGGTGGACTGAAGGGAGGAACAAGAAGGATGGGATCTCACAGCCTGAAGCTGGAATTGGACAATTCAACCCCAATATGCAAATGGACTAAAACTTATAAAAATGTAACACTTTTTGACCGGTCAGCCATTTTGTGACCATTTTGGGTCCACCTTGGGTGTAGGCCTGGTCAGGCCCTGTCCGGCCCAAGGTGGATCCTGGAGGCCTTTCAATAAATCCCTACTTTATTCTCTGGCTCTATCCAGTCTCTGTTCCAGGTCAGCCTTCCCAAGGCATCAAAATCAAAAGCTGGACACACAAGCAAAGCAAGGAATTCATTTCACAGCTTCCCACGGGCAGGCAGGTGTTCAGCCATCCCCAGGAGAGCAAGGCCCCACCACACAGAATGGTCACTGGGAAAGCCGAACAACATCACTCCCCGTGTCCCCTCCATCCTCCTCCTACCCACAGCTTTATAGGCCCAGCATGTTGTCCTGTGGTCTGGAATGTCCCTGGGGACAGCTGTCCTGGTTGTGTCCCCTCCCAGCTCCTGGTGCACCCCACAGCCATTTCATTGCGAGGAGCACAGGCGGCCTTGGCTCTGTGTAAGCTCTGCCCAGCAATAACTAAAACATTCCCGTGTCATCGACACAGTCTCCAGAACAAACCCAAAGCACAGCCCCATACCAGCCACTGAGAAGAAAATTAACTCTTTTCCAGCCCAAACCAGCAGAGAAACGTTGGCTTTTCCCCCCCTCTCTTTCAATATGGAGGAGTATCTCACCAGAAAAATGGTTACTTGATGAGGGTAGGTTTGATTAAGCCTGTTGCTGAAGTTCTGGTAGCATCAGGAATATGGTTTTCTTGAAATGAGAGAGGTAATGACCTATCCAAAGACTACACCATGGGTCAGATTCAGATTTTTATGTGTCTGAGTTGAAACAAGATAAGTGAAGCCTGAGACACCTCTGCTAGAAGTATTTCAGGTGATRTTTTCTGTGTGCTCTTCCTGTAGGGTTTCCAATTGCCCAGTTTGGTCTTTTTATTGTGATGTTTTAATATATTTTACTATATTATTATTTATTAAATACACTATATAAATATATTTATTATATTATATATATTTAATTCATTTTATTGATATGTTTAATTATGTATTTTAATATATTGTGTTTTAAAATATTAGCTGTTTGTCCTTAAATTTTGATTGAATGTAGAACAAAGCTTATGTGAAGCTGATGTTCCCGTAGTATGCATAATCCACCTTYCACTTTGTTTTCCCTTCAGTTTTGTGCTCTAGGAGGAGAACTGAACATATTGGTGAGGTTGAAAATCATATTTATTTGAAAGAAAGGTAATGAYAAAAAGGCAGCTGCAGTAAAAGTACAGCCCATTGTGTGACAGGATTGACTTCACCCCCACAACAGGGACAATTATAGAGAACAATATGCAATCCTATTATTTTTATTTTAGAAGATCACTCCTACTACTACCCAACATTTCAAAACTTGAACRCAACAGAGCACACTCAGTGTCAGCAGAGGCAAATATTGGGAATGCCATCCTACTACATCCTCAGGCATTTTGGTGCTGATCTTACAGCATATTCCATTTTAGAAGGATGCAGGATTCCCCTTTGAGTGCTGCATTGCCTTTCAGCCCTAGACTCTGAGCACAGACTGTGTAAAATATACTGCCAGGTTCTATCACATATGGATACTTTCCCTTCCTGAATAGTGCAATWAGAGCTTGTTGTTKTYWTYWTTTTTTTTTAAGGCAAAGAGTTGCCTTATTCTAATTTCTGATGACAAAGCTTGATCAATTTATGCTGTTTCTCATAATAATTAATAGCCTAGACTCAGGATTAAGGCAGTGTGGATTTCATTG
>QVAJ01000214.1:375053-409275 GCA_003546035.1 Mixornis gularis | reverse complement strand
GAAGAAGTGTCTGTGAGATTATGGAGACTTTTAGGTGGCTTGTGAAAGGTAAAAAAAAAAAAAAAATGTATTGCTGTTAGGGCAAATATCTTTCTCCTGAAATGAAAGGAAGAATCAACAGACTGGGGTCATCAAAGTTGCCATATACATAAATTTACATCCCCAAAGTCATCTCTTGTCCTTAATTTTGGTAGCTCCACAAAGTTTAGAAGAAGTGTCTGTGAGATTATGGAGACTTTTAGGTGGCTTGTGAAAGGTAAAAAAGATGTATTGCTGTTAGGGCAAATATCTTTCTCCTGAAATGAAAGGAAGGATCACCAGACTGGAGCTGCTATTCTGAGTCTCATCAAAGTCCCTGAAAGTCAAGCTGAAGGCGTTGCTGGCTCTGAGGGTCGCTCACTGTGTTGTCCTTTTTCCTGCATCTTTTGTTAAATTGGGGAAGCTGCCATCTATCACTGGAAAGGGCAACTGCCACTGAGGCAGAATAGCAGAGCTGAATGACTCTGTGCAGTGAATGACTAATCCTGTTTATAAGATGTATTCTGCAGCTCTGCACACCGCAGGTCGTGTCAGAAGCTGGGTTAATGGAAGGGCCTGGAAGAGAGTTACCTGCGCCTTTTTCTCTTGGGAGTGCATTTAGAGATATTGTGTGCCACAAAACGTTCACCTGTCTTCTGCCTCAAGGTGTGATGTGCCAGAAAATAGTGTAAAATACCATGAATTACAACAATGGAAGGGAGCATCTATTACAAAGCTCTGATTTTTTAATTATTATTATTATTATTATTWTTATTTTTATTTTTTGAGGGGTAGAAAAAGGGATTTTCTTTTTAACTGGTAATTTCTGCGGTAATAAAAAGTTTGATTTATGCACATACTTTGAATTTATGTAACTCAAGTAACTTGCTGGCGATTGTGTCAGCGGACAAAACAAATTGCGTGTGTGCATTGCCAGGACTGCAGTGTTGTTTCTCAAATTCGATATTAATGATAATTAATGAAATATCAGGTTGTTTTGAAATTGTTTCTTGTTTAATTACTCTATCAGAATCTGATTATTCAATTTAAGCTAGTTTCTTATATCAGTGAAATATTACACTGCTAGTAAGAACACACGAGGCTTATTGCAGAGGAAATGCAGCAAGAGTCAGAATTTACCTTTCTGTGAGGAGAAAGTTCAAATCCTTTTCAGAGGTTCTGAGCAGAGCAGAATCATTGCTGGGTTTGTTTACTTGGCATTAATTGTGTACATGTTAAATTCCCCTTCAGGTTTACTCAGGCTGAGTTTTGCAGAAACAAATGGGCACCTTTTTGCTGAGGAGTGTTGAGTCAGGAATTCAGAACATATTAACTACAAAAACAAATGTGAAGGGGCTTTTTGTGCCTGCCAGGCAGGCAGGATGGAAGTCAACCATTTACACTGCAGAGCTGGTTTGGGCAGGGGGAAGTCACCTTCTGCTTTAAAACACACTTTGGGTCAGGCTTTTACTCAATAGAGCTGCGTGTGGTTTATTTCTGAGCCATCACTGCTGCAGAAAGGGACTGGTTCAAGGGGTGTTCTGCGAGAAGATAACTGTAATTGGCAATCCATTTCTTCATTTCCATGCTACAGCCAGCCTTGACGAATTAATCATGATCAAATGCAGGCTGAGGGAAGGGGGTGACCCACGTAGCGCAGAAGAAAAATGAGGCCCTGGTCTGGCATGACAGACTAATCCTTCAATTCCCCTGTTTGACTGAATGAGGGGACTTGTTGTTGTGCCTGTCACCAGCACCGCCCATAAACAAACTGTTCACTCTCAGTCAGGGGGTTTGGCGGGTGTGATAAAGGTTTTGGAGAGCATCCCAACACCTCATCCATCACCGAAGTGGGACACGGAGCTCCCGGGTAAGTCCTGAGGAGGAAAAGTCATGTGGCTTGCAAGAACCTGGCTTGAAGAGAGAGCAACCTAGATTGTGTTTGTGGAGTGGTTTTTGGGAACCAAAATGACTCCTTGGTTTGGCTGGGTGTGTTATGGCTACTGCAAAAAAAGGCAAAAATTTAGGGTTGAAATTTGGATTATATAAGGGTCTCTTCCAACCCAAGCCATTCCGTGGTTCTGTTAATATTGCTGGCAGCTCTGAGTGGTTACAGCTTCACACAGACTCTGACTTTGTCCCAGGGAACAGGAGGCAAGCTGGTTCCAGATGGAAAGGAAAGCAGTGGCAGCCTAAAGAAAATTATTTACTCTGACAGCTGCGTAGAGAACTTTGGAACTTTTGGTAGATGTTTGCTTAACTTTCTTCTTTCTTCTTATCTATTTTTTGGAACTGTGCAGCAGCTGTGTGGCTTCTAGGGTTACATTAGGAATATGTGACTCTTAACAGGCCTACTCACAGTAGTACTCACAGTAATGTTCTTGACTAAATAATGTACTTTTTTGCTGTCTCTGGCTATGATTTTAGGTTTTCATCTGGTAACTAAAATGGAAACAGARCTAAGTTCATGCTTGGAGCACATTGGTTTCAGAGAAGCTATGGTGATTTGCACTAGTTGTGAAATATTCCACTGCAGTGGGAGGAATAAATGCATTTTTTTGAAATCGACCTTATTCACTTTGAATAACTGCATTGAGCGCAGCAGGGGAGAAATCCAGTCCAAAGTATTGTACAGTTTTTAAAATATTTGATTTGGGCAGGGAAGACTTTATCTTACTTTTTCTTGAAAGAGTATCTAGTCCCTCAAAAAGAACAATACTTTAAAGTCTGATTTGTAAACTTTTTGTATATCTCTTTTATGCCTTTCAGTATATGAGTTACATATAAGAGAATGAAAGTACTTGCTGTCCTCTATATTATTAGATGATAATCTGTATCTRTCATTTTTCCAATTTAGTTTTGGACAAGGCAGCATATCATTTTTCCCTCACTTCTCTCTGTGATGTTTGAAAGAACCCTTTAATAGAAATACAGTATAATATAATTTAAAGGGTAATAATTTCTTGTATGTGACGCTGTGGCAGTGGAAGACTTTTTGCCCCCTTCTGTTTCGTTTCTCTCTGGAATACAAACATTAAGCCTTCATTTTCAGGGAGYATCCCATATAGAAAATATAATAGCTCATCACACATTGTGACTTGTTTCTCTTACAACCCAAATTTTGGGTTGCTTAGTCCAATTGAGTACCAATTCTAGATCATTCAATGAGGAATGTGTTATCCAATGTGAAATGATTTTATGTCACTACTGCATGGGGAAGGCCTGGTTCCAAAACCCCTGAACTAAATAAAAGCTGATATAAATGTCAGCACATTGTCCTAGCTAACAACCAGTACAGTATTTCCTTTATCCATTTTCTTGTTTCTCAGTTTTGATGAACAAACCACATTTCTAAATCACAAAAGACGCCGCGTKAAGTATTTGGCATTTTAAAGAGAAAAATACAGCACAGGAATGTCTAGAATTTAAGACAGAGGAAAACAAGTGCATCCATAGGATAAGAGTAAATTGACTGTTGAAGTGGTGACCAGTGTGTGGTTTGTAGTTTCAGYTTTATGTACCAGCTCATTATCCAGTGTTGGAAAAATGGAGCATCAGTTTTATGCTTATCACCTTAAATTGCCCAGCATAGGCTGTGAGCTGCAGACAGTGCAATCATAATAGCTTGTGAACTGATGCAGTTTTATGGATTCAGAGCATTAGTCATTCTCTTGTGCCCTTAATTACCATTAGGTAGTTACACTCGTGTCTGTAATAGGTGCTGAACATTCTGCCACTGATAGGTTTTTAACTATTCTTTTTGTTGTAGCAGTAAACACRCTACAGCTGACTGTTAGGAGGCCAGAACATTATTTTTTAGCCTGCTGCCATTAGGAACATGTCCARTGGCATTTTGAGCTGTATTTGCTGGTTGGTTGTAGCCGTCTGGGTTTGGTTTGGATTTCAGGGTGTTTTTTTCCTGTCTTTGGGAATGAGAGTAAAGAACAATTCTGTTGCTAAGCTGGCACTGCTTAATTAAGATATTTTTCTCCCCTTTTTTTTGCCTAGTTTGCAGAGTGAAAAAGAAAGGAAACCTGATAGATTTTTCACAGTACTAGAAATAGTAAAGAAGAAACAAGTGATGCTATTTACGTGCTGGCCATGCCCTAGAAATCTGTTGTATTTTGCTACCAACATTAAAAGCTACAATTTACTAGTTTTCAGTAAAGCGATGGATCACTGATGTGTAGTAGGCCCTTCCCCAAAAAAGATGAGAGATTCAAAGCTCCTTTTTAATCAAAGCTGCTAGCCATGGTTCAGGTGATCAGAATGCGTGTTATTCCAAATGAGGATTTGGGGTTATGGAATTGATGCCTTGGGAAGGCTGACCTGGAACAGAGGCTGGACAGAGCTGGAGAATAAAGTAGGGATTTATTGAAAGGCCTCCAGGATCCRCCTTGGGCAGGACAAGAGCCTGACCAGGGCAAGACCCAAGGTGGACCCAAAATGGTCACAAAAATGGATGACTGGACAYGGACCGTACATTTTTATAAGTTTTGGTSCATTTGCATMTTGGGGTTTAATTGTCCAATTCCAGCTTCAGGTTGTGAGGTCCCATCCTTCTTGTTCCTCCCTTCAGCCACCCTTGTTTGTGCTTTTGGGCCTGAAAGTTGTCCTTGGTSTYCAKCAGGAAAAGGATTTGTTTTGTCTCCRTACTCTGTGCAGAGAGCTCACTGACACTTAATATGAGGCTCAGAACTGCACCCCTGGGCAGCACAGAGTCTGAAAATATGAAAGCTGAAACTTAAGGCATCAGAACCTTGTACCTGTCTCTCAGTCCAGTCATGTAGCTTGGTGTAGTTGTCACCATTTTATTGACTGTAGGTGAACAGAAGCAGTGACTGTAGTTACCCTGACTGGTGGCCAAGAGTTAGAGAATGCACAGCTGACAAATTCCAGTGTAACTCCYCACAAATATTTTCAGTTGATTCTTTCCAAAATTCTTCACAAGTGATGAGTAGTTACAAGGAATATGTAAATACTCTGGCCTTGAATTTCTTTSATAATGGCAGCGTATTCAAAATTGTCTTACTAAGGGCAGTCAGTGATGTCCTGGCTGTGGAATTTGTGGCATTTGATGGTAAAGAATTAGCTCCCAAATCCTTTCTTAACTTTCTCCATGTTTTCAAGACTCTCTTTCCGAGTCGTTGACCTTCTTCTGAGTTTTCCATGTTGATTACATGGCATTTGTGCTGACCTTARCTAAGCTGAGCATCTTCTGAAAAGGAATAAATAGTGATGTTTCTCCATCAGCGCTAATGCCAATGAAACACAGGCTTAAAGTTCATAAATATATATCAAGTTTAAATTGCATGTGATTTCAAGAAATTATCTACTTTTTAAAAAATTGCATTTGATAACGAGTTATGTCTGCTTGATAGACCAATTTTCACAAATTATTGAAGTTTCGTGGTATCAAAACTTTCTGCTAGGAGGAGGTGACCTTGCTGTTTGTACTGAATACATTTCAGCCTTGGCTCCACATTTTATCATTCTTGATGTCTTAAATTTTCCCTTACCTCCACAGTTTTTTTTAATCTACTTATTTTTATTATTTGTTTTTATGACTTCATGTCAACATATTTCACTGATTTTCTACTTACTAAACAAAACGGTTCTGTCTGAATTTCATGTGTAGCCTTAATTTTGTAACTTTTAATGTACAGGCCATGCTATTTAGGTTACTCTGTATTTATTGCTTGTTTTTGTCATTGCCTACTAATATATTAAATCTRAATTCTAAGGCTCCTCTCTTCCCCAAAAATGTCAGGACTGATGATGAAACTTTTTTCCTTCATTATAAATCTAAATATCCACACAATAAACACCAGAAGATAATCATGGACTTGAATCCAATCCTGAATGATCTGTCTATCATGTTCAGCACTYAGGACAGTATCATCTCATTAGCACACGTTAGATGCAGTTATTTAAAAGACACTTTGTTTTATCAAAAACTGCCAAAACCACCACCCTCAAACACCCAGAAAATCCTGTCTGTTGTACTATTATATATTATGTTATATATTATTATATATATAAAATATAATTTTAATTATATATTATGTTTTTCCCTTTTCTGGAATTTGACCTGTGCATTGATGCATACATACAATTTTCCATCCTTCATGCAGTTTTGGTTTGGGTTTTTTTTTACTGATTTCTGTTCCCAGAGATGTGAGGGAGACTGAGCTGTGAAGGGTGGTGTCTGCATACCAATAATTCACTGAAATAAGCCCAACTCAATATTGCAGTGGTATTTTTCACAATCTGGAGATGTGCAGCTGTCATGATGAAGTGAACTTTCTTGAGCGTAATTGTATATGGAGCGAGGATGGTTTGATAAAATTAATGGAAATCACATTGGCCAAAGCTGTTCTCAAAGCTTGATTCTAAGTCTTACATTATTTCTGATGATGTAGAAGCCCTTTTGGATTGACAGCTTCTTTTTTTCATATGCCCCAATTAAAAATCTTCTGTTTTSCCTCATTTGCCTCATTGCTTAACAATCAGTGAGGTTTCTCCATGCAGTGCATTTAAGGCTTTTCCATATCCCTTCTGCTAATTTTTCTGGGATGTCATGTTTCCTAGAGGATTAGTTGTGTTTGACTGTGGCACGGACCTGCCCTGAAATCAGGGCTAGTGTGGGTTATCTCATGCCAGCCATACACATAACCTAAATTTAATAAAGTGYTGGAACAAACAACCCCTTTGTGGCTACATGGCCACATTTGCAAGGAAATTGAGGTGGGAGGTCAATTTTCACTTTTAGGCTGGGTTTTGGAGATGCCTGGGTTTTTAAGTGGAGGTCTTTAAACCTCCCTTGTCTGACAGGTGGTAAGAAATTTACATTTAAATTGTCCAGATCAGGTTCTTATTTGTACTGCATTTTCTGACAGAAGAGATTTCTTAGTCTTCCAAATCCTTTGCTGCTTGATCTGACCAACCATAGCATCGGTTCCTTTGTTTCAAATCTGGACATTTCTCCTGACTACAGTAATTGTCAGTTGCTCTGTCATTGCTTTTTCCCTGTCTCAACTTGAATATTATTCAAAAATACTTGAAAAACAGGTGTGTTTTGGCTTTGTTTCCCCTTGAAGAGTGGCATCTCACAAAATTAAATCATTTTACTTTAAAGGCTGGATTTACCACCGTTGATCTAACCAGAAATGTTGATGTTTGTTAAACCTTTCTGAGTGCTAGGAAATCCCATTCCTTGCTAAAGCAGCACATGTTTGCTCATATAATGGTTTAGAAATAAATTTTAAAAACCTCAACAACATACTGGCAACTTACCAGAATACATGTTGAAAATGCTATTTAAAACAAGTTCAATGAGACCTAGAGTTCATATCGAAGCTAAATTGGATTTGAGTTTCTGGAATTGCAAGTGCCATTAACTGGTTATTTAATTTCCTTTTTGATTGAAGAATGCAAGACTCAATAAAAGCATAATTGTGAGTGAAATGCAAATTAGAGATGTTAGGAGGAATCGTGTTTGTAACAAATACTTGTTTGACAATTAATGCTGTGATCTTTTGAACACTGAAGAATCTGATGTAATCTGGGTTATTTTGTTGATCAGCTACCAGTACTGGGCTTAAAAAGCAGCTGCTTCTTGGGGGGGTTGTTAGTCAAAAGTGTTCTGATGAGAGTGTTCCAAGAGATAAGGTTATTTTCATTTTTTAAGGTTATTTTCATATTTTACTATTAATGTTTTTTTTAATACCTTTTATCATTTGAGGTCTTGCTAAGAGCATCAGAAGTGTGCAATGCACTGTTGTAACCAGGTAGGTTTGTTGAAATCAGAGTTTAAAATTGCATTTTTTCTTTAGTCTTGCTTTAATCCAGTTTTCCCTATTATCCCAAACTTTTAACTGTAGGAGAAGGGAATACAGGTGACCTGGCCCCTAATAAGTAACAGCTGTGTTAATTAGCCAATATAGCCTCGCCCCTGATTAGTCACAGCTGTAGCCAATAAAGATAAATGATTAAGGGAGTGGGTTAAGCTGGTGAGGGGGAATCGTGAAGGAGTAGGAACCTTGAGGAGCATGAAGAGGAAGGAGCCTGAGGAGAGAATCTCTGCTGTGAGGTCAGTGTGGGTGTGCAGTCAGAGCCTGTTGTTGGAACCTGCAGTCACAGTCTGGCTGGGTAAAAGCTGCATTCAGAGTCTCAAACCAATCCCTGCAGTCAGAGTTGAGCAGGAAACAACCAGCAGTCAGAGGCTGCAAGGGAAACCTCCAGCAGGAGCTGCTGCAGCCAGAGTCAGGGAATGGTTGGGGTCAGGATGGCTGAGCTGTAAAGAGGAATAAACCAGGGCCCTTTTCATGCTGTGATGAACAAGAGTTCTGTATCTCAGTTCATTTTTACCCTCTCACAAGAGGGCTGCTGCGACATTTAACAGTCTTCCAACCACTTTTCATCTGCTGTGTATATTTCTGTAATCTCAGGGCACATAAAAAGGTTTTTCAGTGCAGCATTGGAAGGAAGGTTGAAGAGGTGCCAGTGGGTTCCACGTAGTTTTTGTTGACAGAGCTGTGGCTGCAGTATGTCCTGAAATGCAGATAAATAGTGTGGATAGGCTGGTTGCTGATAGCTACAGGAGCATAAAATAAATAAGTCACATTGTGACCCTTGCAGGACAAAAAGGAAGCTATGTGGAGCTGACCTCTTGCCAGGCAAATGTCTGCTGCGGAAATGAAGCAGCATCTGGGCAAGGAGAAAAAAAAAAAATTCTTCCTCTTAAAAAATTAATGCATAAAATTGTTGAGGCAGTGCAATGGTGCATCAAGTCCAACAACCTGCACAAGCATTTGTTTTAGCAGTGTACATGTAGTGCGTGTTCAAGTAGCATGAAGTGCCTTTTTGTGCAGTGAAGAACAGGCCATTAAGCATCAAATTTAGAATGCACCCCCTCTCTGTTCCTCCCAAGTGTACTGGCATTTTTGAACTCCAGATTGGAAGGAAATATTTCAGTTTTGAGCTGTTGTAGATTTCCTGAGTACAATAGCTGCTGGTGTGACCCTTTAGTATGGTTTACTGCTGCCTGAGGCAAGAATTGGAAAAAATCCACAGTGTGAATAATAAAAACAAACCAAGAATCAATAATGTATTTGCTAAAATGACTAAACTAAGTAGATTAAATGTGCCAGACATAGTGTCTTGCTTTTTCACCCAACCTGCCCTATAACTTTCTTCCTCATATGTCTTTTGGGAAAAAAAAGATAAAAGAACATCTTTATGTCCTTTTTTTTTTTCTTTCACGAGGAGTAAGTATATATTTTTTCAGCTGATTATATGCTCTTAGGAAATCTTTGATTTCCCTTGGAGAGGAGATAAGAGCAGTGCTTCAGTAGAAATAATGTCAGATAGTTGTTTGTTCTTGTACGTGGATGGCCTTCCCCAAGCACTCTGTTGGTTTTAGATAGTGCAGGTAGGTCTTTGTGTTGTATTTTCCAGAGCAACTGAACATKGTGGGAGTTATTTAAAGGCTAGAGYTGGGCTGGCAATGCTATCTGTGTTCTTTATGTAATTTTTGTATTTTTTTTTTGCTATTGCCTATGAATGTTTGAGTAGTTTAAAGTTTCTCAGACTTCCTATGCTGCCATCTCCCTTCATTTTGCCGTGGTGGCTCGTGTGCATTACATACATGTGTTTCCCCAAGTTCTTGTAACTCCTGTCATGGTGTGCTGCCCCTTCCAAAGTACTGACAGCTCCAGCAAAGCCCTGAGATTTTTCTCTCACATGCAGCCCTTCTTCCCAAAATCCTACTCCCCATCTTGCAGCAACAAGTTCCGTGCTCCCTCCTGTTGGAACCCTGGGCACTGAGAATTTTAGATTTTCTGTGCTGACAGGCACTGACCCCCAAGCAAACACTGCATTGGACCTGAGGCCTTGGAGAAGGCTTCCAAAATTGAGTGACAGCACTGGGATTGTGGGTGTGGAGTTTGAATAGAAATGTGTGATATCACATGGTGAAAAACTTAGAGTTTAAGGTTTTATAATACAGTAATATATATAAAGCAAGATGGAGCTTTTAGGGTGTAGGCTGAGTCCTCCTTCTTCATGGGTTTGGGTGGCTTTTTGTAATTGGATAGAAAAATCCGCATTGCGGGCCACGGGTGGTTGGTTATTGGGTTAAAAGTAAAAAATAATTTAGGTGTCATTTCTTAATTGACAGTTTATCCTTAAAAGGCTTGTAGAGAGAGAGATAGGGCTCCATTTTTAGTCTGTTAGCTAGAAGTGCTGTAGAACTCACAGTTGGTGAGACTGTACTATAGATAAGAATTAATAAACATCTGAGTCTGAACCAGAAATACAGGCTTGAGCATTTAATCCYGACTGTGGCAGAAAAATARGAAAAAACACAACACCCTCYSTYTCCTCCTCTTCCTCCACCTCAATCTGCTGCTCCTCAGTGCATTTTCCTGCAGTCTGCACAAAGATCCATCAGCAAGGAGAGCAAACCCCTCATTCCTACCCCTTCTCCCCCTGCCCAGCCTGCAGTGGCAGATGTGTTAGCAGACATCACAAACTCAGTAAGGAGTGGCACATCAGGAATATCTCTGATAAGCCTTTAGTTAGAGCCTGCAATCAATAGCAAAATGCCATGAGGAATGGGGTTTTCCAAGGTACAGAATCATGACTTTATTCCCACTGCTGGACAGATCATCCCTTGGTGCTCAGAGACAGTCAAGGAGGGCCTGGGATAGTGTCAGCAGAGGTTAAGGARGTCTAATGCTCTGGACCACACATTTCAAGAGAAAGTACCAGTTCCCAGTGGAATTCAGAGCCCGTGGGTGTGTGGGGCTTTGTTTGGTTGGGTTTTATCTCCTGTGGCATTAGCAAGGCACTTTAGGGAAGGTAGGATTGATTCCTTTCCCTTTGCTGCGCTTGAGAACAACAAGGCATTTTTGTTTAAATCAGTGGCTAGAATAAATATTTAACCTTGTTGGAGTTGTAAGTACACTGAAGCCAATATCCCATTGCTGTGCAATTCAGTRTATGATGGGAGATTTCACAGCTGACTAGTGCTTTACACTTTGTTTCAAATTACTTTGGCTGCATTATGTTGCCACCCTGAAACACAACTTGCTTGCTATATATGGGAAAATACAAGATTTAATTGTCTGCATTAGGAAGCTCGTGTACACTTTGAAATCTCTTCCAATTAACATGTCTTTGTACAACGTTTGTTCCTGGAATAGCAATTCTGGCTATGGTGTGAAGTGTATTTAAAGGAGAATGATGTGCTTGAGTTCAGGAACAGCTGCATACATGTGTTTGAACAGCTGTACACAGACATTGCATATACACTCTCATACGTAGATTTTATAATTGCAAAACTACCTGCCTGAGTATGTCTTCCACTTGCACTTGCATTGTGTATGCTTTCTCCTCTCACAGGAGAATGCTAATGGCCACAGCAGTGAGATCTTTTTCCTTTCAGTGGTGTGCTGGTGTCTTTCTGATCTTTCYCATACTATGCTCAGGTTGAAGCCTTAATTTTCTGCTTGGGCATTAGAAATTCCCTGACAGACAGAAAAGCTCCATCACACAGCACAGTAAACAGCACAGCTACAAAGCAGTTTTGCTTCCCAGTCTCCCAAGTATTGCTTGCTGTGGGTTTTTTGGKTTTTTTTTACAAGACTGCTACAGAATCCATTTCTCCATGATGTGTGATCCCCTGCAAGCRTCCTCCTTTACAAATGCTGGAAAAGCGAAACCAAAACTTTTCCTTCTAATAARAAAATCCACTGACTACTGCAGAAAAGTGAGATTCTCACACACATGCAGCTCTCCTTCAGAATGGCATTGTGGTACTTCCTGTGGCAAGGTACTCATAGGAGAACTCTGTTCCTCCTCAGGACTGCAAGTCTAAATGCATTTTCACTAAAACTCCTTCCCCCATCCTATACTGATAAATATCAAACAACCCATCTAGTTTTTTTGAAATCTAGTTTTTCTTCAGTGGAATCTTTAGACTTATTGGTGCAAGCCTCTGCTCACAGGACCCACGTAATTGCAGTGTGTGTCTCTGTTCAGCTGACACATTTAACAGTTTCTGGAAACTTAGATTTTGGGGTTTTAATATATAGTAATGCGTGTGAGTCAAGATGTAGGGCTTTGGGTGTTGTCCAAGTCCTTCTTCATGGGTTTGGGTGGTTTTCTGTAACTGGGTGAAAAAGGTCCGCACTGTGGGCCTTGGGTGGTCATTATTGGATTAAAAGTATAAATAATATAGATGTCACCTCGTTATGGGGTAATTATCACTTAAATAACCTTTGAAAGAGTTAAAAGGCTCCATTTCACCTCATTTCTCTCTCACTTGCTAGTTAGAGCTCATGGCTTGTGAGTCTGTAAATAGATAAGAAATAATAAACATCCAAGTCCAAACTCAAAACCTACGTTTCCCATGTATTAATCCCGACCTTGGCAAGGAAAAAAAGAAGCCAGAACCTTCACAACATGGCAGGTATTTTTCCAGTGATATCACCATGGCAGAGTGTGAAGCATGGTGTGATACAGTGTATTTCAGAGAAAACAGCTGTGTCCTAATCTATCTTGTGTGGTAGCCACCTTTTGGCAACTGCCTTCTTCCAGCTGCAGCCCTGAGCTGAGCCCAGATACACAACAGAAGAGCCCCTGAGGTGTAGGTGGTGCAGGTGAGTTGTTGTGCTGGTCAGACAAGAGGCTCCTGTCAGCCTCTTGATCAGGGATCCCTGTCTTACCCCGTGCTCTTTGGTGGACCCTTATTTCAATTCTCTACCAGCTTTGTGTCACTGTATCAGACCAGGAAAGTTCTTCTGAGTTTCTTTTTATTAACCACCTTCCACCAGCTGCATCTGTCATGTCAGTTGAATGCAAATGGAAATGATTCTCCAGGAACTGCATGTAGTTTTCTGTTGGTTCTGAATTCTTTCACTCAAGGAAAATGTAAAGGTGTGTGCCTTCCTTGGGAGGAACTGAGAAGCATATACYGATTTCTTCAGAATAATGTTTTGTTTATGCATGTTGAAAACTTCTTATTTCCCCTTTTTGTTTTACATAAATGGTAATTAATTACTGTAGCACAGCCTGKGAAGGATACAGTGAATTGATGCAGCTTGGTTTCTCAGGGTAACAGAAAGGTTACTGGCTTTTCAGAGTGCTTAATTTCACTTTCTTAGAGTTAGTTTTGGAGTGGACAGCAAATAAGGTTTTCTCTGGCTGAATGAGTTCAATAAGGCAAGGTGGGTTATTTAGCAGAAGATTCATGGCTCTTCTGTTTAGTCTTCAACGTAGCTGATCCAAATGAGGGTGCTTTCTTTCCGGGTTATGAGTGTCCACAAAAATGATCAAAGTAGGAACTTAGCTTGTTTGTCCAATCACTATGTGACAATGGGTATTTAAAAAAAAAAAAAAGGAGAAAAGGGAGACAAAAAACAGCAGAAAGCTCAAGAATAGCAGCACAATAAGCTTATTGGTAGAATGCTATCATCCCTTTCCAAACAGAACAGATTTGCCATGGTAATGGGAATCAACCTAGCGTGAGCGAATTCATTTTGACGACTAAAATACGTCTTTGACAAGATGATTACATGGGATCAGTTGCAAGATTATTCTGTTTATTTCACAGCTGAAGGACAAGTGGATGYATTGAGTTAACCCTACCTCAGGCATGCTGGGCTGTGCATCTCATTTGTTCTCTTTTATTGTCATCAGCACGATGATTCGGCCTTAACCCACGTGGCCGTAATGAGGCGCAGTTATTTATGTGTTGGTTGTGATTCAGAAGGTATTTACAGTACCAATAATAGCGCTGGGTTTCAGAACACGTATGGAATAAATGCCTGGTACCTTTTTTCTCTTCTTTCCTTTGAAACATCTTTATATTCCGTGCCATCTGGCGCTGATGATTCCCACGTAGCAAGTACTTGGTGCAYGGTGGAGATCCCTGTCACACTGACTGCAGAGATGGCTTTCAGTGCAGTCCCACAGTTTWAAAATGTGACAAGCTACTATTTGAAGAGCATCATTTTTATATATCTGTAAACATACCGACAAATTTATAAACTTAAGACGTGGAAGTTTTATTTTTTTTCCCGTTTTAACAGCCTTGTTGATCAAGCTGTGGGACTCAGGGTTGATTTTAGCACACAGGAACAGTCTGCAAACTGTTACATCTTGATATATGCACAAATATGCCAGTGTAGATATTTTTTGTGAGAAAATATGAAAACACATAATGATTATTTGTGTTGATGTGCATTTGGTTCTTTTCATGATTTGCTTCAAAATGAAATCATTAAAACTGGCAAATAAGAATATTAARCCTGTACCGGGCCTTTTAGAATCCATAGAGAAGGAAACATGTTTTAAATGAATAAAAACCTGCCTGGCACTTAGGCTGTGCTAACAAAAAAGGATAGAGACCTTTTTTTTTTTTTTACCAGGATGAGTTGATTTACAGAAAACATTAGGCATCTCAGTTAAACTGACAAATTATAACACTTATCCCTACAGTTACTGAAGTGATTTTTCTGGATTGACATTTGCTTGTTAGCTTTATAAACCTCCTGTTACAATCTGTTATCTTAATCCTCAGATAGATCATATTAAAGTCTGATTACTTAATGCCTKTGTTTTGTTAATGGGCTTTTCATGGTGAGGTGGCATTGCCTGATTGTAAGTTGGACATTTTTTGTACGATYGGATCAAGACCAGTAAAGGAGGCAGATAAAGCCATCAGCATCTCCACGTAGTTTGGGAGTCCCTGAGATAGATTTCTGTTAGTTTTATGGCACAAAATCCTTGTTGCACTGTCATGCTTTGAAGAACATTGTGCAGGGCCATGGGTTGGGCTCTGTGATCCTTGTGGGTACATTTCAATTCAGAATAACCCGCAGTTCCATGGACTACTGGTGTACATGCTTTTGATACTGCACAGATAAATTAGGCAAAGGGCAACAGACATTCACAATTGAGTAAATGTTTCTTCACTGAGTCGCCCCAAGCAGAAAAGGCTGAGCATTTACACAAGGGTGTCCAGCAATAGGGAATTGATTGCATATTTTCTGTACTTCAATGAAATGGGGGCACTTCTATGTTCTTACCCGTTGTGTTCCAGGGAGTAAATATGAAATATAATGGGAATGTCAGTGTGTATCTCTGGTTACCATCTTAGTTCTTCTCCACACTCTTCTCCTCAAAAAAAGCACATTTATTTCATATCAGATGCATCAGAATAATTCTGCCATATCTTASTATGCCTTTGCAGGAAAATTATGGCCATGCTGACTGCAAGGACTCGCACAGCCCAGAGCTTGCTTTGCCAGCCTTCTCACAGGTCAGGGCTACAGTTTCCAGGAATAAGCTGGTAAAGCCYTGGAAAGAGTTGCAAAATCTTAAGTTTGAAGGCTCTCAAAGYTTTCCTAGGCTGTCACTGTGGGTAGTATCTGTATAAAAGACATCTCAAAAGCAGTAGAATTGAGATGAGGTGTGCTTTATGTGATGGTAGCAGGGTGCATACCCTCGCTCCCACTGCCTCAGAAGGTTTGCACCCACTGTGCTGTAAATGATGGCTCCTGAGCTCAGAGAGGCACCAGAGGAGTGGTTGCTCCCATCCAGGATTTTGCTGTGCTTGAGGASTTGGGATCCTGGCAATGGGATGGTGAGATGTGAGGTGGTGGTTGTAGCTGGMACTACAAAACGCAGATGGCAGCAGTAAAATTCTACATCTTCAGGAAGCAGGCACAGCCTGCACTGTTTTTGTGGTACAGCTGGGTGTGTTGCCAAGGGGTTTGCTGTGGCAGTGGAGGATGCAGAAAGCTCAGCCCAAGTTAGATACCTSTGTCTGTGGGTAGGCACACCTGGCCATGATCTACAACCTTGCCAACCCTCTCTTTTCCTCCAGGCAGATAAACACGGTGAACTCCTGCACCTCATGGCCAATGTGTGCCTTTTTGTGCCCTTGTCCTTTTCAGTATGCTGGAGGAGCACTCACTGCAGTAACATGGCCCGGTGTCACTCATTACTTTACCTGTTTTATCTTTTGTGAAATTGAGCCTTTAGCCAGAATTGCCTGAGCYGCTGCTCCAGCAGTCAGTAAACTGTGAGGCACCTCGAGCTCATTTCTCTCAAGTAATTTGATTCCCACATGCTTCCTTGAGATTGCTTTCTTGCTGAAAGTGGGAAAAGGGGGGATGGGGGTGCAGATGGGAGCAGACCAGAAATGTTATGGCAGGCAAATGTAGGTTAGAGCCCATCTCRCTTTATCTTCCTCTAACCCAGTCCTGTAAACAAAAATGTTTTTCTGTTTGAGAATTAGAGACACCGGGGCTTTTGTGCTGGTGCAAGGTTTGCAACAGGAGGCTAATTCCATCCCGCTTCTGCACATAGTCAGGGAAATAATCCTTTCCATAAATTTACCAGAAATGTGTGTAAAATGCTAATTAGATCATTCTTTTTGGGGGCTAGCTGATCATGAAAGGCTCTGATGGATTTCAACATATTTTCCAAAATCATACACAGAATTCAAGGCTGTTTATTTAGCTTGCTGAGCTGTTTCCTTTGCCTTGTGGTGACTTAGCAGTAATTGAACACCAGTTTTCTAGATAACATTCTATTTAAGACTGGTTAGTATGGCAGCAGTTCCTAAACAGAGTACAATTTATGGAGCGATTCTACACTSTGCTTTATCACCATTTTGGCCAACCTGCCACAAGGGAGTGAAAAACAAGCCTGAGAAGTTAATCTTGCTGGAGGGAGAATTGTTCTGAAAATAATAAACCATTCAGTGCATAAACAATAGCATATCAGTTGTCTGAAATATGCATTTGTCCCTCTGCACGGCCTTCATTTTGTGTCCAGGCCGAGCTACCACRCTCAGGACACGGAATTTCTGTGTAGAAAAAGCCCCAGTTTGTTAGCTAGGATATTACTAATCTGAGCAGATGGTCTGCTTAGAGCTCTGTTATTTTATATGATGAAAATGAGGCTGTTGGAAGTCCCCCCTTTGGGTTTCGTTAGTGGTCGTTAGTTGGTGTCATGAGACATATGCCTCGATGATATCAGCAGCATTATTAAATGTTACAAGAATTTATTTTCCCAGCAGCAATACAAGTATCCACAGTAACACTTGTAGAGTCTAAGCTAGTTTGTTTTTTTTTTTTATCTTGGACTTGGTGAAGTGTATTTTTTAAAATGTAAAAATGTGCTTTACTGAGAAATGTATTCAAAGGAAGCACATGCTAAATGTTGGTATTATTCAGAATTGACTATTTTACTTTTCTTGATGAATGGTTGTCATCTGTCACTTCAGAACAGTACACAGGCTGCTGGAACAAGTCTTTGCAGAGTCAATTTACAGGGAGTGATGTTTTGGAAATGTGATTCAGCGCAGGGATTTTGGTTTGGGTTGGGATTTTTCCTAATCTTGCATTGCACGAGTTCTGAAAAAGGATTAAAGAAGAAAATCTGTGAATTTTTTTTTTTTTTTTTTTTTTTTTTTTGCAGTATCTGTGTTTCAGTTTATGGTGCAAGGGTGATGATGTAAGAAAGGCTGTATCTCCACAGCTGTATGCTGAATTTCATGACTCTTGCTAACCTTGTTGCTTGCCTGTCCACTGTGCCTGCAGCTCCACCTCTTCAAAGCCTGTTCTGTTAATCCAACCTACTGAGAGCCATTCATGCAGCTTATGGGGTTTTATTTTTAAATCCTCACAGAAACGATTTGCTGCCCCCAAGTTAGGAATTTAAAGGAAAATTAAATTAAGGTGCCTAAGTAATGAAAGCATCCTTGGATTTGGTAGGTAGAAACCATCAAAGCAAAGAAGTCTGTACTCCTGGAAAGATTTTTGATATTGTTTAGTGCTGGAGGGAATTACTGTTGCTAATGTAYCATGCAACATAAGGCCTTAAGTTCATATGCTAATGCTTCATGAATTCTTTAATTTCCAAAGCTGTTTGTTATGATTTAGGTCATAAATTGAGAGGTTTCCAACTCAAACATTTCTCTCTTTATATGGCCTGTGGCACTGAGGTCAGAGTGTGGTACAGTTTTGCTGACAGATGGATTAAAGAAAGAAAACCTTAAGAAAGCCTTTGTGCCTTAAGAAACGTCCGAATTTTTCTTGCTGCCACGAAATGTGAGCCTAGAATTTGTTACTGTGATAGATGTGTTGAATGGTTGCCTGCCTGGTATGACACATGTACAGCTCTCTATTGTTTCTTCCTCTCTTGAGCAGTGGGCTTTTCTTAACTAAAGCTAAAAAAAAAAAATAAATAAAATCCAATAAAGCATTGTTGTGCCTATTTTTAATTTATTTAGCTGGRGAAAAATGCAGCAGGTGTTACCTAAAACCTTTATACAAATCTGTGAAGAAGGGAGTTGACCAACTGTAAATCCAAAATATCTTAAAGAGTAGGAAGAAAGCCCAGATTTCTGTTTTCTTATATATATATATATATATATATATTTATATATAAAATATATATTTATTTTCTTATATATAAGAAATATATCTATATATATAATATATTAAAGGAATATATGCCTTTTATTTATCTCTCATTTCTTCTCTTTTTTAGGTTTTCCAAATGAACCTGCTGCTGTCATTGCCCTTAACACTATCAAGGAATGGCTAAGCAAGAATCACAATGAGGTAGGGAACAAAATAATTTTTTTTTTTTCAAATTTCTGTTTAAGGTCATGGTCTTTGACTCCAAAACTGTGAAAATGTGAAAAGAGTAACCACAGGCTGGAGACTTGAAGTCTTTTACTATTTAGTCTTAAGGCTAGTGAAGGCAGGTCAGGACAATATAGCCAGGGGAAGATTTTTATATCTAAAAGCTCCACTAGAGCTCAAAGGAACTACCTTTGTTTGAAACCATACTGTGCATTTCCTGTGCATTGTAATCTTTCCTGGCAAAGCAGAAGACTATTCTCTTCCTCAGCTGTTTCTGACTGTCAGAGTTTTTGGATAATAATGAGGAGATTCTTGGAGAGGAAATGGGCAAACGAATTGTCAGTGGAAACGGCCACCAAAGGTCACTGGTGTTCCACAGGTCACTTTACAGTAAAGAGCTGCAGGATCCTGTTTTCTATTTTCATTAATTTTTTGGTTTGTTTACTATTAACTGTTCATTTTCCCAGAAACACTCGCTAAATATATTATTTTTTTAATAATATTGGTCATCTTCCAGTGGCAACATAATAGTGACTATTTGTACAAGACAAAAAATGCTTTTAACAGAACGGTCTGCATCTCTCCCCTCTCTAATATTTGTGTTCCTAGTGTTGGGCTGGAGAAGTGCAGCAAAAAAGAGGCAAAACAGAGAAAAAAAATCATATCTTGAACTGACAGTCTGCCTGTTTCCTCATGACAACAGTTGGAGATTTCAGACAGTTCAAGTTGTTTGGTATTTTGTCTGCAAACATTGAACAAAGCATTCRAGGACATCATTAGGAGTATTTTTCGTCTAGCAATATAATCCCAAGAATCTGCTACGTCAGGGTGTGAATTCAGTGGGTTTGTGTGGTTTGGTTTGGGTTTTCTTGCCGACTTTGAATTGAGATGAAGTTTTATGTTGAGATTTGAGGTGTACAATTGAGGTTTTCAAACCTGGAAGTGCACTAAGCAGTGCACACCCCTTGGGTTCTGGTTCTTTGTAGCACTGAGTAGTTGGTTGCTGTGGCTTTTGCTGCTGTCACAGTTGGCTTCCCACAGGTAGGAATCTGAGTTTTGGATGGGCAGACTTCATTAACACTGTTAGGGCTTAAATCTCATCAGCTTAGCCCTGAACTTTTATTTTTGGGATCTTGTCTGTTTGTACTTTTAACCTTGACGTGTGAGGCTAAAACCAATATGTTTGTGGCACTTAGCATCTTATAATTTCTTCTAGCCTCACTTTTACCACATAACTATAAAAATGGGCTGAAAGGTTTGGGGGTTTTTTTTGTTTGTTTGCTTGTTTTTGCTCCAGAAATAAGTTTTTCTTCCTCAAAAGCTGAGTCTGTATTGTATACACACCTCCTGCCTTGCTCCTCACAAACTCCAATTTTACCAGAAATACTTTTAAATAAGTAGCTGTAGTTTATAATGTTTGGACAGTGAAAGGAGGCTATCCTAACCACAAAGCAACTATTTAAAGTTATCCTACTCGCCTTACACCACAGTTGTGTTTTTTAAATTTGGACTATTACAGCTAGTAATTGTCTTAAATGTTGTTTTCCCAACATCCTGAATCCCAGCCTCACCAAGCTGAGGTCTCACGCTCTTTCATGCATTTGAAGACATATGGGTGGTGCAATTATTGCATATTACTGATTATGATGATTCAGAGCTGTTCCCTCCCCCAGAGTTTTTGTTGATTTTTCAAAGGAAGTGGAATATTCGGTTTCTGTCAAGTTTTGAGAGTTTGGTCATCCACAGCTTTGTATTTTCCCACATGAACTTACCTTCTTCCTAAGGTTTTTTCCACAATCCACTGGTTTAAGTTTTAGATTATGGCATACTAGCATGTTTTACATGTCACAAACAGGACTGCAGCAAAATAAAAACACTTTATTTTATTGAAGACAGCAGTAACTTCTGCAGTAAAAGGGATCTTTGGGAAGCATACCATTACTGGGTGCTGGTATTTAATGTGTGTAGCAAGGTGACCATAAGTTATCTGGTTTAAAAGAACTGAAGTAGCTCTGTGCCAGGTGTCACTCTGATCCCTTTGATATTGTTTTGGAATCACAGAATGTTTTGCATGAAAGTTCATCTAGTTCCAACCCCTGGTATGGGCAGGGATGTTACCCACTGGACCAGGCTGCTCAGGACCCCGTCCATCCTGGCCTTGAACACTTCCAGAGATATGTAACTTACTCCCTTGGGCTAGATTTTGTGTTTTGAGTAGTGATATTATACATTACCCAAGCTTTTCCCCAAAGTTATCTGATCATACAGCAATGGAATGAGGAGGACTTTCTGTGTTTTAACACAGTCTCCTCTTACTGCACACAGCCATTTGATACAGTYGTTTCTAGAAAGCTCTGTCCTAAAGACAGATCAATCCCCACCACACCCACTGGATGTTTAAATTCACATTTTCTAGTCTGGGAGCAAAACCTCTAAGGATCTGGCACAAGAGCAGAGTGATCTGGCAGCTTTTCAGAGTGCTGTCAGCATCTCCTCCTGTTACCACTGACCAAACCTGCTCCCCTGGTACTGCCAGGATGGGTTGGTGTGTCCTGCTAAACAGCCTCTCCTGAAYAAGAGAGGCCTCCTACACTTGGCTCTGACAAAGTTAAATCAATCAAAGTCAGCTTCTTTCCCTCAGCCTTTGTCCTGCAATCTTCCCTGTGAGAAGGKTCTGCTCCTTTAGTCCCAAAGGAGTCTGGCAGCCCAGTTGTGCCCTTGGAYCCAACCACTCA
Organism: Mixornis gularis; assembly: GCA_003546035.1. Classification (NCBI taxonomy): domain Eukaryota; kingdom Metazoa; phylum Chordata; class Aves; order Passeriformes; family Timaliidae; genus Mixornis; species Mixornis gularis. The sequence continues at coordinate 387,854 of QVAJ01000214.1, read as the reverse complement.
CTGAGGTCTCAGCCTCTTTGATTGGAGAATGTGAGTTGGCTGATTGAATTCAAGAAGTTTTAGTGCAAGATAGATAGMATGCTCACTAGAGAGTCTGCCTCCATTGCAATCTACCTGGCACAAACGGGTAGAAGGAAAGCTGACAAATTTCCAAGCCTTTTGTTGTTCTCTACAGCAGCAGTGTCTCCTCTGCCTTCCAGCAACCCAGGAATCTGTGACAAATTTGGGGGAGATAAGGCAGTATTCTTGTTTTCACCTCTCTACCTTCCTGTAGTACTTATTTCCTTTGATGCTATAATGAAGATTTTTTTTTTAGATACTGATATTAATTCAAAATATAAATAAATCAGTTGCTATATTCCTTAGTCAGCCCAGGGGCCTGAAAATGTAACTTGAATGACTCCTGCAAGCTGTGTTAGAGTCCTGCAAATTTCTCTGTCATGGTATTTAAAAGACAAGCGATTTGCATTTAATAAAAGGTTTCCTTACCCAAGCCCGTGGTTGTGCTTGACCCCTCAGGTGTTTGTATAAAAACTTATTAGCATACTTAACTCTGATGTCACTTAGATGAATGCCTCATTACCATGCAAATGGAGTTAGCTCCTTCCTGAGGTTAATTGTTACAAAGCAGYGGAGAGATAGATCTATTGTCATTTACTCAAACATACAGCCACCACACTCCAGCAGCCTAAAAGGCAACTACATAAAGTTGGCTGGGAGAAACAACTATTTGTAGTTTAAAAAAAAAAAAAATAATAAAAAAAAATCTATTTGTAAGTAGTGRTCTGGGCTCAGTTGTGTGTCAAGGCAGGACCGTTCCGCTCTTGAAATGAAGCCTTAAATCAAACTAATCTCTGGCCACGCTTTACACCCAGGTTTGCTGACTCGCAGCCAGGGGGCAAATCTAGTTTAGAAGCTGGTAAATGGTGTTGTGCTGTGAGTGGAGAAATCCCTTGGAGCAAACTCTCCCCAGCACGGCCTCAGTCAGCAGCAGTGGTTAATTTACTGCAGAACCACCTAGGCTGTCTCCTCAGCAAACTGTGTTTTCACATTGCACAGRGTGCTCCAGAGGTTTAATAGAATTCTTCAGAGCACAAAATAGAATTGGAGTCCACTCTTTAGGAGATTACACCCTGGGATTCATTTTTAAAATGCACATTAAGTTCTTTGAACAGGTCAGAATGTTTCTTTGGGGGATAATTTGGTCAGAATGTTTCTTTTCTGGGATAATTTGGGGTGTTGCCAGCTGATTTCCTGTAATGGTATCTYAAAAACATTGTGGCAACTTTAAATACTGGACCCCCTACATTATTGGGGGTGCTGGGGAGAGGGTTATCTTTGTTTTTTGTGACCGATATCTAGGAATGTTTGCAATGATAGAAATGATCTACTTTTACTTGGCTGTGTTTCTCAAAAGGGTGAARAATAAAAAGATCTAAGTGTATGCCTCAACGTACAATACACCAACATGAAAAGCCTCAGGACTTTAATGCTCAAGAAAGGGCTTKAATTTAACAGCACATTTAGTTCAAAGTATTGTTCTTTCTCTTGCACCATATCTCACAACGTTTATTACACGCCCTGGCAGAACAACAACCAGGAAAGTGCAATGACAATGTATGTGACATTGAAATAACTGATACAAATTAAAAGCACAGAATTGGGAAATAAATCAACACATCCTTGATTCCTTTTCATTAGATTCGTTGCTGAAGAGAGACTTTTTTTCTTATTTTGCCTGAAGAGCATGAGACTTAGGTCCTTGTGTTTTAGCTGGTAATTATGTATTGTCCCACAGCCCCCCCCTAAAAAAAACCCCAACAAACAAACAAATAAATAAAAAAAATCAGCATTTCCAGCAAAGCAGGATAAGACAAATCCTGGTCCAGCTGAAATCATGGAACTCTGTTTTAATGGGGATTGGGATCACACTGGCTATACTCCTCCTGACAAAAATCAAAAATGTTCGTGAGGAAACCTTAAGTTTGTCTACTTAGGCACACTCCAAGATGGGTGCCCTGTACCTGTGCAAAATCAAATATGATCTGTGGGGTATTTTCCACTACTCAGGTAGCTAAAGGCAGGATATCTCACACACCTAAAATGGTGCTGGGTACTGGTGACCAGTTTGGAGAAAGATGTTGTGGTGACCAGCTACTGCCTGGGAGGGCAGAGCAAAGGGAGCTGCCACCACTCCCTATTGCACAAAGCAGGCTTGCCTGAAAGATCATTTCAATATTAATTTCATTTTGGTTTTAATTTCTCTAACCCCCTCCTTTGGGTGGCCTCAGCAATTTAATTCTGGCTCTTCATTCTTCAGAGGCAATTAAACAAAGTGGCATCTTGAGACAGGGTCTAGTCTTTATCTCTGCAGAAGGATGCAGATGGAGACAGCATGTCTTGGAAAATGTTGCCTGGTTGCAGTTCCATTTAATGTAACCTCACTTAGATTCCCCRAGGGCAGAGCAACCAACTTCCAACATGTATTCCAGAAAGGAGTGGAGGAGCTAGCTGACAATATTTAATTAATGAAAGCAAGTTAAAAAAAAAACCCCAAACATATATATTAATGCAAACAGCTCCCCTTAAGACAGSGTGACTTTTAGTTTTGATTTATTAGTTTTCATGTTTACAGTTTTACAGTTGTCAACAAAACCATGTGAAATTGTAACAAAAATATATGTATTTATGCCTAAGGYGATGTGTTTTGGTTTGGGCCTGCAGTGACCTGTGTTTATTTATTTTAAAGAATATTTATTACTCAGAAATGCAGCTCTGAAAATGCAGGTTTTGATTGAAGCCGCTGACAGATCCTCAAGGACAGCGAGGGTGCCGATAAAAATTCATCCGGCTATTTTGGTCTCTCTGATATGCCAGTATCACTTGATTAACATAATCTCCTCCCCTCCCCCACCCCTGTTCTCTTGGGTAGGTTAAAAAATGATCTCCTTTCTATTTCTACATTCTAATTAGGTGGTAATCATATGCTGCTCTGATTGAAATGAAAATCAGCCATCATGCCACTGTCATCTCGCTGAAGTTGAGGGGGGAAAAAAAAATGCTTTTTAACTGGTACAAAATTAAAATGATTTATTTGCTCTGTGTAGCTGCTCTCTCACCAGGCTCAGAGAGATTCAGTGCTGTCCCCAAAGCCCAAATCTAACTATCATCCCAACAGACAAGTCATTTTCTGCAATGATAAGGCAGCTACCAAGGCAGCAATGCTTTTCTTACATGTTCTTCAGGCTGCTGTTTAGTTAGAGGGGTGATAAAGTGAAGCAGACAAAGCCCGTGTTTGTTATACATAATACTTTATTTATTAACTGGAAAAGGTTTGGGTATTTTTGCTCCAGCTCCTGAGGAACAGGCAGGAAGKATCCCTCCTGGACAGAACTGTTAGAGCTCATGATGGTTGGGAATGTCCCAGGGCAGTGTCCTGTGGTTTGGTTTCTGRGATGCTCATTTGTGACCAAAATGGAACTGGGAGGAAGGATTTGGAGACGTGGCTTTCTGTCAGCTCTTCCCTCTTAAAATTTGTGGAGGATCAAGGAAATCCACGCATAGTGTAGATGTTTTTGTTGAATACATCTTTGTAAAGGTTTGTCTAACCTTTGTGTACTGCATCAAAAACACCTTCGGTAACTCTGCTGCAGCTAATGAGTGTCACTGATACAAAACAGAGCTCTGCATGGGTTCTTTCGTGTTTACAGCAGTTAACTATCTAATAATTGAAATTTGCCAAAGAATTTGTTCTTTTTATCCTTACAGTTTAATAGCAGTTATGATAGCAGGAGCCTGGATAGCTTCAAAATTCTACAGGGTGTAGCTAAATTAACAAAATTGTCTCTGCTTAACTGCTGAGTTTTTGTCATGTTTTTTATTTTTTTTTTCCTTGTGATTTCTGGGTGTTTGGAGGGGCCTTACAACTGTAGTGAGCAGTGTGAAAAAATACTTAAAAATAAGTAGAAATAGTGGCTTTATTTTCCTTCTTGGTACTTCTTGCATGACAAAAAAAAAGATCAGGATGACATCCTGTTATTTCTGTACTGGCTTTCAASCAGAAGTCTGATAATTTCAACTGGCTCCTCAAATTGAGGCAGTGCAGAAGAGGTCCAACCTTCATTTTTGGAAGGACTCAGTTATTGTTGCTGCCCTTCTGGGGACTTTAAATTGTCTTGTGTCCCTCACCCTGTGTGTATGTAGGAATAAATAACTGAGGAATAACAATCCATGTAGCTTGAATGAGATTCATGGATAAAATACTTCCTGAGCAACGGAGAAATTGCTGCTGCGATCTTTGTTTTGCTTCTGAGCTCTTCCCATGAGTAAATCTGTTGCAATTTATGTTCTGCTCTACTTTGGCGTCTGATTGAACTGTTTCAGTGGATTACAGCTGGGTCTTGGCAGGAGCTGTGCTGAGATATGGGGTGAGAGGGAGGAGATGGAGCAGGTTGGAGAGGGAGGAGACAGAGCAGGTTGAAGAGGAAGGAGAGATGGAGCAGGATGAAGAGGAAGGATGTGGAGCAGGTTTGAGAGGGAGGAGAGACGGAGCAGGTTTGAGAGGAAGGAGAGATGGAGCAGGTTTGAGAGGAAGGAGAGATGGAGCAGGTTTGAGAGGAAGGAGAGATGGAGCAGGTTTGAGAGGGAGGAGATGGAGCAGGTTGAAGAGGAAGGATGTGGAGCAGGTTTTCCTTCTGCTCTGTGCAGGTTTGCAAGGAGGCTCCTGTTGTGGAGACAGTGCTTTGGGACACTCCTAGGAGAAGCTGCCTGCCAGGGATGGGTTTGGCTGGCAGTCATCAGCAGACAGAAACCAGGTGGGATGGATGGGCACCAGGCCCATCCACAGGCCCCAGGGACAGAGATGTCACAAGGCAGGAGCACGTGCTTATTCCTGCTSGCACTTCCCTGGCATCCTGCAAAGCTTCTTTGGGTGTTCCATTTCCAATACACTCACGTGGCTGTTTTGCTTCTGGAAAGGTGCCACTYTGGTTTGATTTCAATTCAGGTCTCTTGCCTACAGTTCTTCCCAAAACAGAATGTCCGGTGTGGAACGTGGAGGTGAAATAATACTAAAATACAAACAAAAATACATCAGGTGATTCTCGTAACGAAGCAAACATTGGATCACCCTATGAAGAACCAAACTGGTGTGAAAGAAATAACTGTAAACAAAATATTTTGTTAGGTTTTATTTCACTTTCCCATCTAAGATCTGGCCAATTCCTACCACATCAGCCATCAACAGTAGGTCACAATCAAATATATACAGAAGGATCCTTACAGCCAGAGTGCATTCCCTGTGAGGAACAGAATGAGTTTATTGCTGCTAGACTTCAGCATCTTGACATATAATTTGAGATATATGATTCTGACATTTAATAGGTTAGATGATATTGGCCACATACTTCATAGGTTCTGTATCCTACTGTATTCCTGGGGAGGTGAAAGATAGGTCTGTCTATTAAATATGAAATGACAGAACGGATGAGAAGAGCACTGTGGATGTGGAGAGCATTGACAATGAGGACCTGTGGAAACGTGGGAACGATGGCAGGCTTCCAAGATAAAATAACTGGAAATTAATACAGAACAAATTGCTTAAATTCAAGTGTGTGCCCAGTTTGAGGGTGTGTATCACCTTCCTACTTAGACTTCAGGATAGATTATGTGATTCTTTTGTTTATTTGGGATTAATGAAAAAATGGAAAATAAATTAGGTGAGCTATGAAATTCTTCACTTCCATAGGAATTGTAAGCAATGCTTTGTGGGAAGAGTTTTTGAACAAACACCACACAGAGACTTACTCAGGCTTCTCCTTACCTCTAACCTGATCTCCCATGAGTTAAAAAAAATGAAGATTAACTTTTACRAGCATAGACTGTTTACAGCTACTAAATCTAAATACTATTAATTTATTGAGGCCTTCTTTTCTTTTTACCTACATAAAAAGAGAAAAGGATGAATATACTTTGGGGCTAGTAAAATGAGTAAAAAACAACCAGTGGTTAGATGATAAATACKGGTGAGGGTGAAAGCAGAATTAAGTAGCTTTAAAAGCAATATAATTTTACAGTTGAGATGGAAGTTTCCATGGCACAGAGCACAGCTTTGACTTGCAGTTACGCCTGGTGAATAACAAGGTGGGCGTTGCCATGCCTCTCTTCTTTTCTGTCTGTCTTCATCCTGATTCAGGAGTAAATTTACATTTACCACAAGTGAATTTGGGATGCTTTTYTGAACCAGGAGCATTGCACTTCTCTGAGCAGGTATATTTGTCTCATCTTTGCTATCAGACCTAAGATACCGCTCGGTAGGACACTTCCCAGCTCTTYACTGCTTCAGGCTGAAAAAAAATACCAAGAATCAGCTGCTGTATCTTCATCTGCATGATCAATGCCCAATAAATCCCAGGGAATAAGTGTCTTTCTGGGCCTTTCAGRGACCCAGGTCTACATTTCCTAGATTTGATGATGTGCGAGTATGGGATTTTTCAGGTTCTGCATTCTTTTCTGGTTTCTTCCATGCAGTTTTTCCACTCACTTAAAAGGCACTGTGCATTTAAACCTCAATCCAGCTACATATTTTCAGGTTGGGGGGAGGGTTTTATATGTGATTTTCAGTCTTTTCTGCTGGAAATTTCACCTTTTGTTTAAAGCCCCTTTGGGTTTGTGATCCAAAAGGTTGAAAAACCTCAGTCTTCTATTTGTATATTGATAGTCTTGTCCTTTAATTGAGATGGTAGTGGATGGTTTTATGGATAAAATGAAGTCTATATGAATAATTTCATTTATTCTTGTTGCTTTCACTTTTTTTTTTTTCTTTTGAAAAGTGCATGTCAAATGTCTTCTCCACGTATGGAAACGAGTCTTTGAACTTGCACTGTTGCATATTGTTGTGCTGATTGTTACAGGGGTGAGTGCTCAAAGCAAAGTTGTCACAGAGTACTTTGGCTGCCCTGAATTGAATTCTGATGCCTGTTGGATGATAACCTCTTCCCTGTGGGCATTTAAACAAACATCTCCCCTTGGGGTGGCACGTAATAATAAACGMCCTGTATGATGATAACCTCCTGATGGGAAATGTTTCAGGAGGGACAATAGCAATGAAGTGCTTTAGTCCTGCTGGCTGTGTTCCCTGTTAGAATCTCTCCCTACAGATACCACATAAAGTTCATTAATATTTACAAAGCAAATATGTTTCCCTTCAATCAGTCGAGGTGCCACTGCCCTTGATTTTTGTTGGATTCTAAAAACTTTGATAGGGTGTTATATGGCATAACTGCAATACCTCATTAATGTGCATGCTAAGATTTGTAGGATATCCTGGACATTTTTCATCTGGTGTGATTTTTACGGGGCATATCATATGAGAATAAAATCTCATCATGACTACAGGTTGCTTATGTGTGTATGCTTGTCAGATGGAGTCTGAGCCTTCCTGGGAGTTTGGGAAATGCCTGGCATGCTGTTGGTACTGAATCGCTTATTAGCAAGGTGGAGCTGTGTATATAAGAAATTGCTGTGCTGCAAATTATCAAAGACACTTTCARTTCCATGCTCTGAGTGGAAATCCAACGGGTAAGCTTCTACAGASTAGCACTGGTCTTCAAAGCCTTCCTAAATTTTACTGGAGGTGGAATTTTTGCAGTGAAGGAATTATTGCATCGTGGTTGCTAACAAGGATGGGTGARCTAAGGATCCCTAATCATGGAACCAGAGAATGCTCTGAGTTGGAAKGGACACACAGGAATTGCCAAGTCCAGCTAGGGTGGCAGCGTTAGTGTTTGTTATAGGAGGTAGAGAAAAAGCCTGAAAGCAGAAGCATTTGCAAAAAAATACAGTGGTTTATTTATTAGCACTTGTGGTGGCGTGAGMGTGGTGCTTCAGTTTGTGCAGTGCTCTCTTTGAGACAGAGAGGTCTTTGAGGGACAATCCCMTGACATGCAATTTATAGCCATGGTTCTCCAAAAATAAATCTAGCTCATACAATGCCTCCAAACAGCAGAAGCTGAGAGGGAAATAAGCAACTATAAAATTTTTCTGAGATGTTAAGAGAATAAAGAATTATGGGTGCATATAATACCATGTAAAAATTACTGCTTTGATGTGAACTGGGATTTCCACCTAAATGATGAGTAATTTGTCTTTATTGGCGATTCATGATCACCTTCCATATTGTGTGTGTGGGGAAAAGGGATCCTGCTGTCAAATGAGCCAAGATCTGGGGTGGATAGCCATGGAGACCCTGTATGGTTTTTCCCTCTGGTCTGGATGGAAATAAGCAGGGGCAGGGAAGGCTGGCACTGTCTCTTTCCCAGAGTATTGCCTGAACTTTAGAAATGAAGTGCTGAGAAGCTGTTGGATCCAGACTTTTAGTTGTAAAAATCTCTTAGTTGAAAGGGAGAGCTGCCACAGATCTTGTAAGTGCACTGTTAGCCTTGGGTTTTCTGAAGCATGCTGCTTGAAAAAGTTGTTCTTGGATGTCCAACATGTCCAAAGCAGTGACATGGAGTAAAAATGAGCTGCTGATACAGGGATCTGGCAGGTGCCAGCGTGCCTTGCTCTCCCCTCCTTTGTACTTTATTTCTCTTTGTGGTTTCTTCCTTTCAGCCATCCCTGTTCTGCCCCCTGCGTGCGTGGTGAACTTGTCTATTTATATTCTGCTTTATTGCCTGGGCATTTAGCTGAGTGYTTTGGATCAGCATGTGGAAGACAAAGGCTGTACCTCCACTCTGGGTCTATCTCCTGTGCTGCAGCTGTTGTTTTTAGGTAGGGATTTCAAGTCCAGCTGCTCCTTATTGACCCCGTGGGCAAGTGGCAGGTTGAATCAATTATTTGACGTGCACATTCTCTGTTGGCACAGTTCTCCAGAGCCTTATAATGGCACAAATTATGATACTTGCTAGTGAAAAAAGAAAGTTACAATTGGATATAGCAATTAATATGCAATTAAGAAGGCATTCTTTTTTCTTCCCGTGTATTTTTTTTTTCTGGCTATTTTTAGGTTTGAATTGACTGAATAGTTAAAGAATTGCTTTTGGAAAGKAGGATGGAAATAGTATTTTTTTCCCTGCATTAGCTTTGATTTTCCTTCCTGCAGGGACAGCAASAAGCACAGACAGCTGTTATTTTAAACAAAATTGAACATAAACTGCTATCAAACCATTTACTATCTCTGAACTATAATGCAGCAGTTTTGTGGTTTAATGATGTATTGTTTTTTKGTTACACACGACATCGGCGTTCAGACTTACATTTGTTTAGAAAAATAATGAGACTGGAAGGTAAGTGGAGTGTAGATCTGGAAAGAATCCACGTCTGAGGTATTTTGTTAAGCTCCTCGCTGCCCAGCAGGATGAAAGGAGGAGGAGGTTGAAGGGCGTGCAGGGGTTGGGATGTCAGTGCAATGTGAAATGACAATGTCTGGGAGCAGAGGAGCCGAGCAGCCCCAGCTCCAGCACGGGTGTCAATTTGTGCCAGCGCCTGGAGCAATTTTTGTGACGGTGACACGTCACTTTGGACCTGCACTGGGACACTCAGGGCCACCAAGCAGCCTCAGTTCAGCTGCTGTGGCCCCTCAGACACGTGTCACTTGCTCTGTGCTTGACCTTGTGATGTCCCAGCAATCAGGGCTCTGTGTTTTACACCAGTCTCCAGAGCTGTCATGTCCCAGTTTTCAGCTAGATTAATTAGCACCCATGTGAGTAATTCCACGCACAGTCGTTTTCGGGCTGTTAATTTTCTTCYAGATTATTTTCTTTTAAATGCTCCAGAAAGTGGTTTGGGAGAAATATTCGGTGGTTAATGAAAGTGTATCTGTGCATGTGAAGCCATAGATGGTGTGTATTTTATAAARCTTTGTTAAATGAAAATATATGACAAGTGTAAGGTTTTGCTGGCTGGGTGGCCTCTGTGGGCTTTTGCTAAAAGAGGTCAAATTGGTTCTGTGAACTTGAAACCACAACTGTACTAATTAATGTGATAGGAAAATGGTAGGAAATGCAATATAATTATTCACAGAACTGGGTCATAATTTCTTTTTCAGTCAGTTTTTGAGCGTGTTGCCACACCGCAACGCTTTCCATTAATAATGAAGACATTTTGGAGAAATAGTATTAGCAGCTGGTTGACTGTAGTTAATTGATATATTACTGTATTCCAGCACATTCTGTCAGGGGCTGCTGTGAATGCCTTAAAGGCTCCTAGGGAGAAATAAAACCAAGATAACCAAGGAGAAATTGTTGAACTTAATAATTCTCAGGCTCTGCATACCCTGATTCAAGGAGGCAAATTACTGAAACACGTGGAGAATTTTGGTTTAGAAAATAATGATATAATGATTTAACAGACGTTGTCCATGGGAATAGCACATCAGCTCTTGTAGGAGTAGGGCAAGGCMGTGGAGCTCCGGAGAGTTTTAAAACCTGAGTGACTAAATGACATAAATCCATTTACTTATGGATTTAATCCAGGCGTCTTTGTCAAAAATTGGAGTAATGAATTGACAAGGAGTTTAAGGAACGAACCCTTTATGTAACTGAGGCATGCCCAAATTAACAGGGCTTCACGTAAATGCATCTTTGTTTTCAGAGTGAGGACCAGAGAAGAGAGGCAGAGGGAAGCCCTRGAGAGGATTTAGCAAGTCTTTCACCTTCAGGTCACCAATTCCAATGCAGACAATTTTTTTGTTTGAAAAAAAATTATAAATATCGATACATTAATATATTGATATATTAATATACTGATATATTATTATATCAGTATATTAATATAGTCATAAATGGATATGTATTTTTATATATTAAAATATTTTATATTATCTTTATAAACAAATGTTTTTATATTTAATTGTATATGTAATAAAATAATTCTATTATATAATTATTTTTATGTTTGAGAGCTTCTCAGCCTCTGCACTAATCTGGGCCCTGTAGAATGAAAGGGAGAACGTGGCTTTGCAAATGTTCCAGGGTGTAAGAATGAATTTCTTCCTAGATGTGCTTTTCGCAGGAAAGGGAAAGGGAGCACTTCAAAAGAACCGAGCTATTTGATCAGGGAACATTTTATTGTACAGTTAATTATGTCAAATGGGCTGAACTGAGATAGGGTTCTTAGTGAGTTTTCTTTGCTGTGTGTATAATTAGATCTACAGAGCTGTTTCCTCAGCTGGTGTCAGCCTGCTCAGCTCTATTTGAGTCAATTTGCGTCAGCTCAGGAGCTGGACCCCGGTATTTATGGAACCATTGACTGTTTATTATACCCAAATAACACCCGGCCAAGTCCTGTACCCTCAGGAAATACAGGCCAAGACGTACAAAGTCAGAAAAACGGTACCATGTTTGTTTTTAARTGATGATGGGCTCATCTCAACCTTCAGCACTTTTATTTGGCACTTTTTAGAGCTTACGGCAATTAGGTACAGAAGAATTTCTGCGTTTTTTGGCGGGGTGGGGTTGAAATTCAGAGGGAAATTTTTGCTGGAGGATTTTGGTCTTTGTAGTCTGTGCAGGTATAGAGAAGTTTTACAGTTGAAAAATGTAGAAACTCTCCATATTCAAGCTTCCAGATTGTGTTTTAAAAGATGACACTAAAAATAGCAGCTTTCCCATGATAACCACATTTTGAGKCCAATGTTACCCTGATGCTTCCTACAGCTGAAAACACAGGTATCCCAAGGGAGTAACACTCTCTGTATCAGCTAAATTATTTTAATCCAGTTAATMTTTTGATTTGTGTTCAAGCTGGTAATGGATATTTAGGTCTGCAGGCCTTGGAATGCCCRGTTTCTTACACTCTGCTTTTATGTCCATCATTGTTAGAAACAGGCTCAGCAKATGAACTAAAAATACTACAGAAAATGCCAGTGTCTGATAGAGTGATTACTAAAGTTACAGTCATTTACCTCAACTGCTGCTTTGAAAACCTGCTTTTCCCTCACACTAATTATTTCTGTATTATCCTTATTTGCATCACAAGCATTTCACATCACAGGCATTTCGCTGTTCTTCATCTTTACTTGTTAAATCCTCCTTGCTCATGCGTGAATCTGGACAGCTGGAGGCCACTAATGGGGCAGCCAGTGCTACCCAGTGGTCTATAACCAACATTCTGTTGCCACACATTAGCATCACCCTGCGTGCCTGAAAGGACTAAGAAATTTGATTTGTAAAGCAACAGCTGATTAGGGATGATTAACCAAAAAAAGAGGGTCATGGATATTGTGTAACACTGACTCTTGTCCTTTCAGAATCCAGCCTAGAATGGCGTATCTGCTGTGTCAGTGTGAACAAAAATAGATGAGCCATTATCCAAATGTTTTCATCACTCATCATTTCTCAAAGGCTGTTCGAAACCAAAGGCATTTAATAGCATTTAAATGAAAACAGAGATGGAAATGGTCATAAAACCGCGACAAAGAAAATATGTCTATTTTAAACAAAACTTACCAATTCATTTTTGTGCAGTGTCAATGGAACACAATATGTCATGATAAATATTTAAAAATGTTACTAAATCTACCTTAAATGATAGATACCAGAGTCTTCCAGACTCTGAGGTTGATTTGAAGACTGTAAAAAGAAGCAGTTCCTTTTCAATGGAGAGTGAGGTACATTGGGAAACCCAAAATTATACCAGGCACTCTTGAATGACCAGTGAAGAATATAGCCAATGGTTTCAGTGTCATCTGTTTATACCTTTATGASAGCTCCATTTCTTCAGAGGGCACTGTAAGCATCATCTGCACCTGTAGGCAGGACTGTTTCCAGTTTGCAGTTTTGGATGGCAGTGCTTTTCTTCATT
>QVAJ01000214.1:351030-373214 GCA_003546035.1 Mixornis gularis | reverse complement strand
TGTGGCTTTCTTCCCCTATGAACTTTTTTATCTGTATTTTCTGAGCTCAGTGATACCCAGCTAGAATACAGTGGATATAGATTAGCTATATTATAGCTCTGCTTTCATTGAGAATGTGTCAATAGAGCAGCCATAGGCTTGTTTACAAAGGAATACTGATATTCACATTGGATAAACATTTTTGGGGAGGGAGTCAGAGGCCTACAGTTTTGATGGATTTGGATGAACACACTGACACGTTTTTTTTGTTGTTGTTGTTGTTGTGCTGAACCTCTAGGTGATGTTTTTGAGATTTTTTTAAGTCTGATTATTGCCAAAGTACCAGCAAATTTTGCATCTTAAAGGCAAAAAAAAAAATAAAATTAAAAAAAATTAAAAAAAAAAATTGCAATTCACTATGTGCATCATATGGCAAAAATTCAGAAGAATTTAAGAGAAGGCAGCACTAGAAAATTAGATCAAATCTATTGTCTGGAATTCAGGATGTTAACAGCAATTTGTGTCTCTAGAATGAGAACGGAAGGGGTATTGTTTATAATTGCAATTACAAGCACCATGAAAATGACAACAGGCAGCCCGTTTAAGGCAGCTCCACGCCACAGCTCCTGGTGTTGGCCAGCAGTTGGGATTCCTCCCAGGAATGTTGGCTCTTTATCTCCTCCACAAGGGTTGTCTTTGCCGTGCAGTGACAGCACTGCAAGGCTGGGCACTCCTTTCTTATTTTATTTCTTATAATTATTGCCAGTGCTTCAGAGGCTCCTCTTCTGTAAAAACATTCACAAAGGAAGAAAACAAGTCCAGGTTAAAGGGCTCACTGGCTTTTCCTGTGTGTTTTTCTGTCCCTCCCTCTCCTTTTCCTCCATGGAAGTAAAGAAAGMAAGCAGCAGCTTTCTGACATTTATTAGGGACATTAATTATGCTATCTCCTGCTTCCAGAGCTAGGATATTACAAGGGATGTATTAACAGTTTGGACTTTTTGAAAGTGGCCCATTATTAATATAATTAAGTAGGAGTACAGGGTCAGCAGGTGAGGGAAAGTACACATCAGGAGTGTTCTCTTGATTTCAGAATCAATATTTTATTTCATAAAGTGCTCCAAAATTACTTATGGGCAAATATATCTGGGGAATGTGTATTAGCTACTTGTTTATCTCAGAACTTTTTCTGGTCTAAGCAATGCGAAGTGTTTCTTGACTTGAAGTTAATTTTGGGGAACAAACCCAATTGTTTAGTGCAAAATTGTGAATTAGTGTATGTGATTCTGTATAATTCTACTTATTTTTTAATGTAGGAGGAGATACCTTCAACATTTTGCAGCAGTAACACTTGCATTATAAAAGCTTTAACAAATGTCTTACTTGTAAATAACTTAAATTCCATCTCCCTTTTGATGAGATCCYAAATGAAGTCCTCCTGTACTGTCATTATAATGGAAGGATGCTACAACAAACCGATAGTTATTTGTCCAGGCAAATTTATAATTTTAATTCACATACCAATTCTTTTAGAAGTGAAAAATCTTTCTTTTAGAACAGGAAATACTGATTCTGATTCTTTTAGAAAATATTTCTAGGAGATGCCATTTTAAAATCATACTTAGCAACTGAGCCTTACCATGAAAAAACATATATTGGATCTGTGTCTTTGAGGATTATAAGAGATAATGACAGGGAGGCTGTTTAAATTTAGATGTAGCTGATCTACTTCTTGTAATAGAAAAGTAGGTTTATCCAAGAGTGGAAAAAATTGATTTCAACTGTGGAATAAAAATTATTATATAGATAGATTTATGATAGAAATTATGATAGAAATAGAATAAAAGTGTATGAATATATGGTCAAAGAAATATATGAAATAATAGTTTTGAAAAATATGTGGAGACAAAACAAAAATTAAGAGAGTTTCTCAGCAGTGAAACAYGATTCCAGTATCCACTTCCCAGCTCCTGTCAGAAGTTTGGAAACTTTATCACTCATGAAGACCTGGCCCTACTCAGGTCAGGTAATTTTAACATTTCACCTCTCAGATTATACAATTTGAATGAAGAATCCATGTACTTTTTCTTTTTATAATAGTGTAAGATTTTTCCTTTTAATTCTAACAAGAGACACATTTAAGCRTTCAGGGCCATTCTCAAATAGGATTTATGAATTTCATGAGATGAATTTTATCTTAATGAGTTTTCCTAATCAAAAAGTCAGAGTTCAAAAGGAACATAGGTTCTTCTTTAAGCTAATAAGCAACTGAGTAAATTTTAAAATGTAGATTTATAAAGCTTAGCACATTTTCTCTGCTTTTGGTGGTGGCAAACATTCAGAGCAGAGTTTTGAGCGAGAGCCATTCAAACCTGGATTTCCAACCCTGACAAATCTGCCAGCTTGTCCTGTAGCTATTTCTGCTGTGTCGTAGGAAGTTCTCCATGCTTCCACACAAGGCATGGAAGATCTTTTTTTGCTGTTGTGATGATGCTGAGGAAGATGTTGTTTACGAGTATTTTCTTCCTCTCGGTACTTGCATCCCATCAATGTAACAAAAGGTCATAAATAGACAACAGAGTGGAGCCATAAATGAATTATTCTCTTTCAGCTACAAGCGTGCCACACTATTTTTATAATTTCCAAAAACGTTACTAAAATGTCCTGTGAGACCTACAGGAAACCACTGAAGTTTTGTGATTGTTCTCTATCCTTTTTTTCTGCATCATTTTAGGCAGATACAGCTCGTAAATTTATCTGAAAAACAAAGACAAAACTTGCAGCTGGGTTATATAGGGTGGAAGATGTTGGAGTTTCAGTTATTTGTTTAAAAATAATTTATTTTTCTGTGCTGAAARTCTCTGTGGATCTGACTGTGTGGTGTATGTTTTGACAACACTGGAAGTTGTCTGTTCATGTTAAAATGTGTGTAGAGGCATGATGCTGCAAAAATGGAGGGTGGTTTACTACACGTGGTTTAGTTGAAATCAGCAGCTGCTTCAGTGCTATTTTTTCCACCCCACTTCTTCCCTCAAAACACTGATTAGAGGGTCTTTTTGTTACAATATTTTGTTTTCCTGCAACTAAAGACGTTTTTTGCAGGGGTAGAATGGGAAATGATTTTTCCATTGCAAATGCTTCATGTCTCAGAGCATCCCCTGTTGCTGTGAAGGGTTGTACTGTCTTGTGCAGGAAAAAAAAATCCCTTTTTCCTGAAGACTGTGGCCACTGTAGATTTTTTTCCTGAATTGAGCTACATGAGATGGGCATGCAAGCAGCTGGAGGATAATGAAATAAAAGTGTTCCTGCAGTGCCTTCTTTCACCTCTGTTTAGAGGCAGTGTGTTAGGTTGTCTCATCATGGGATTATTTACTTTAAAATACAGGTTCCTACCCTTGCCAGTGTTTTTTTTCAGACTTTTACYATCCCCACAGTAAGACTAACACAAACTGTAGAAGAATTTCAGAGAGAAGGTAGAGGTTCAGATTATATCCAGCAACAACACTACTCCGAGTACACTTATATTGATTTTACTCTGTGTTCATTCCCTTATCAGTTTCAGATGCTCTTATCATACTGTCATCATCTTCTCGGATGCAAGAAGTATACAGTAGCATGTATAAAAATGCAGTGACCCAATAAAACCGACTAAAATTTGGATTTATTACCAGATGCTTTGAAACTTTGCCGTTAAGTCTCTAAGTTCAGAATGCAGGCAGGGCATACAGATAAGGATTTTTTTACATATGCTTGTGTGTCTCAGATTTTTAAGTCTCACCAACTGTGCCTCAGAGTAACTGTTGTCATGTGGCCTCTGTCACTTCCACTCTAAGGTTGTTTTCACCAATATCATCCTGTGATGGGGCTGTGGTGTTGGTGGCTGGTTTGTGGCACTGTGCCCAGGACAAAAAAAAAATCAACGTGCCCTCCAGGAAAATGATAGCACTATGACTTTAGAAGGTCACTGATCATCTCTTTGGCACCTGGCATTTATATATTAAATGGGGAACCCTCCAAAATGACATTTTCAGGTAATGAAAACTAAACCAGTGTGAGGCCTGACACGTACCCATACAGATTTGGACTGATGCCAAAGCACGTCAGTGACATTTAAAACCTGATATTAGAAAACCCTCAGTCAGAAGTTCAGGCCTTCTACTAAAGACAAGTTGGAAGTTGTGGCATTCTAAAGGTACATTTTTCCAAATCTGGTGTAAATCTGTTATTTCAGATTTGTATGAGATCACCTACAGCCCACTTCCACTACTGGAACAGTCAAGATTGTTTATATGAAGCAACACATTCAAAGATGTTCTGGTTTAAGACTAAAGACCCTCTGAAGCAGCATATCATTATCTTCTTGTGCATAACAGTGAAATGCAACTGGAGATTTGATGCAAACAAAATTTGTGGCTTACAGTGCAGGACAGCTCACTGAGCTATATCTAAAAACCTTCTTACTTTAAACAGTGTCTCTCCAGCAGAATAYATGCTAAATATTTGACAGCTGATACAGCTTTTAACCAGCTACAGTGTACTGTCATCATGCTCTGTCTCTTCCAGGTTTCTTGATTTATTCTTTCCTGAATCACAGAGGCATCAAACTATGSGGTGTGGTTCATTTTTTTAACCAAGTCTCACCAAATTCAATTGAGCTGTGTATAGGAGTGGAGATTTCCCACATGCATACATCCTCACAACGAAGCACTTATTTAATCTGTCCTTTGTTTCCARAGCAGGAATTTTAATCAATGTGTTTATTATTAGGGAGGCTTGAGCTTAAGRAGAAATCCAATGAAATTCTGTTCTCTTCATTGAGAAAACGTTTATCATTTGGTGCTGCAGCTATCCAGGATGCTGGAAAATGATGACTTTTGGCAAGTGTACAAGAAGCACGTTGAAAGATGAAAGAATTTCATGGGATGCTCACAGTCCACTTAATACCCACGTGCCTGTAAATCAGTGGTACAAAATAAATATTAGGCTGCAAATCAGCTACATGAGACTCCTGTTGGTCATCTGATGYAGCCTTGATAAACTGTTTAGTTCTCTGTTGTGAGCAGATCTCTTTCCTAGGCTGTCCAAGCTCCTCTTCTTCCYGCTTTAAGAAGAAAGAAAAGAAAAGGGTATTTTTTTCCTAAGTTGGGTTGCTCAGAGGATTGACTCCTCCGGATTGCCAAGTACATGCACAGCAGCTTAGGGGAATAAATCTCTTGCCTTTATGAATCTGTGGAGCACTTGTCTCTTTTTCTCAGCAGGACCAAAGCCTTCAGGCAGGCAAAAGCAAGACAGCCTTTTAACATCTGTTTAACTCTATCTTGTCTCACTTTCTACTTAAATCCATCATTCTTCAGTCTTCTTTAAGCTTAGATGAAGCCATCTGCTGAATGGATTTCACTGRGGAGTGAAAAGTGTGCGTGCAGAGATGGATAAACATTTAATAAAGTTTCTACAGTTTTCATCATATTTTATATTAGCTGTGGCTTGACTCTCTTTTAGGAGTTACTGTCAGAGGAAACGGTGGAAATTCGTGATTGAGCTRTCTGTGCCCCACTGGCTGCAATAAAGTTAAAAAAATGCTTTGCAAGTCTTCATAAACGTGCTCCTAACTTTCAGACGTGTTTGAAAAATATTTGGATGATGCCTTTGTTCACTGTCTGGGCTTCCAAGCTGATGGTTTCTACAGGTTTGGCATAGAAAGAAGGATTTGATTGATTTAAGATGTCACTGTGGTAAAGATTTGCACACAGCAATTGATCCTCCAGCCTTTAACACCAGTTCAAAAATGTTAACACACGAAACAGGGTGCAAAGTTGTCCTTTTTTGGATGAATGCTTTGGTAAAGGGATGTTCAGGGGCTTGAACAGCACCAGGAGTACTGAAATTATGAAAGCTGCATAACCTACAGCTTGTCTTAGAACCCTGTAAGTTTAATAATTGAACCAGGAGTTCCTGTGTCAAAGTGTGGCCACCTCCAGTGTTTTGCTGTAAACAATCTGTCAGAACATGGTTCTCTTTCTTTCTGAGGTTTTATGCCAAAACTGTATGTTATTGTGGATCTGAATAGGTATGATACTGTAGATTTTCATATTAGGCTTGGTGTTCTAAGTTTTCTACTCCCTTCCACATCTGAAAGTTGTTTCTTAGAAGGTTTCCTACCCTATTCTATCCTCTTCAGTAGATTTTTTTTTTTTTTAAATACTGATTTTCCTTTGCGTTAGGATAGCTGCATTCCTGCCTCCCTAAAAGGTTGTTTCACTCTGTTTTGCTTTTATCTGGACTTTTTCAGAGATCTTTTACTTTGGGTTCAAATTCCTTTCCCTTTGCTGTCTCTAAACCATTACAGATCTTGAACGTAATTAAAGTTACAGCATTACAAAAAAAATCCACTAGAGGCTTGAACCCTGGATCTGGTGGTTTGGTTTGGGTTGTTTTTTTTTTTCTTCTCCTTCTCCCAAAATGCTGTTTTTAAGGGATGGTACAGAAAGCTCTGACTGATGCAGTTCACTTCTTTCATCCCAGGTAGACTTCCWGACAAATTTTTCTTGCCACTAAGAAGAGTCAAGTACAAATTGTGCCACAGAGAAAGGGGAGCTTCAAATGTTCCTTTCCCCAGATTGCAAAAAATGAGTCAGATTCTTGCRTGGAAAAACCCAGAAATTCTTAGCTTTAGCCAGAAAAACCCCAAAACTTCTAAAATGTCCCTATTCTTTCTAAAATAAATGCAAATTATATATCAACACCTTGCCATTCTCAGTCCCCCCCCTTCCCCACTGCTGTGCACTTGGTTGGCAGCTTCCAAAGGCAGCCTTTAAATTTGGAATAAGTTGTGCTCCCCGTGAGTTTTTGAGAGCCCAGATCTGAAGGAGGATCCTGCCTTCATCTGCCCCAGTGCAGCAGTTCAGGTCACACGTTCTCTTGTGCAAAATAAATTCAAAGATCTATTCAAGTCCACAGGAAGGCCATCAAAATTCCTCCACTGCTTTCACATGGTGTTAGTTCCTTTTTTTTATTTTTTCCCTTACTAATCCTGAACATATCTATAATATGTGCAAAAGGTCTGAAGCTGCTCTGCTCGACATCATTATCACTCATCAATGTTAATTGTGACGACAGAGGCTTTCTCTTATGGAATACTTGCTTAGTTTTTGTAGGCTTATCCACTGGGAGTATGTAATTCTGGATTTATTAACCTGGCATCTGCTAAAGACAGGTATTTTTAAAGAATCATAAGATGAAGATTGTGTAGTACAGAGTGCTTCATTTTCACTGTATGCAGAAGGGTTTGAAAAATTGGCTTTGTATTTTTATGGACTTTCCCTTGGGCTTGTTAATGCCTGGTAGCTGTAGAATCACCTTTGCTGAGCTGAAATGAACTCTGCAGGAATTTACACCTGATGGAGGAGCAGCACCAGTGGGGATGAGATCAGTACCCAGTGTGGATAAAATTCAGTTCCGTGCTAGTGACCAGTTGAAGGCATGTACACCACCTGCATGAAGTCCAAATTTAAAGTCTTAAATGAGACTGAAGTAGTTCACAGGTTTTATGCTGTCCCTCTTCACAGGAAGGAATGTTACCCAGTATGCACACAGAGAAGATATTTGTCAAATTGTCAAAATACTGTAATTATTTCTTCTGATAATTTGGGGTTCTGCTGACCTGATTTTATGATGAATTTTGCGTTGCTTGCTCACCTTAAAGTTTCAAACCCTGGTATATTGTAAGAATCACATAGGATTCTTGTAGCTTTTATGGAAAAAGCAAGAGTTTTCCCTCTTCTGGTGGTTCTAAAGGAATCTGAAGACCCAGTGTGAAAGGAACCCAGAGGCAGAGAACAGAAACACCATTCTTCTAAAAACATGATCTAACAATGTGCAAAGAGTTAAAATGACTAAAGCCAAATGTCAGACTGGCCCCATTCTGTTTCTCTGAGTGACCAATGCTGGGTGCTTAGACAAGAAGAAAATTTAAAAAAAGGAAAAAGAAGAGGAAATAATGGAGTAAATTCTCCCCCACCTCCCTGTTCTATTCTGCCAGAGTCTACCAGTCATTTCTTTTGGTAATTTCTCGGATTTGTTTTTGTTGGACTGGCACAATAAGATAATTAACTTCCATGAAATGACTAGATGTAGTGTACTGGATTTAAGGTTGTCCTTGAGTCTTCTGTCATGGCCCGATCCTGCCTCCAAAACTCCAGAGACTGATATATATATCTGTATTGTGTTGGCAGCATGAAATTTATTTGTTGCTGATCGGTGCCACTAATGAAGCCTCTTTGATGTAAACTGAATATTAAGTATTTACTTGTTTGTGTGCCAGAGCAATCAGGAAGTTTTTGCATAGGGGAAGCTAGATGTGAGTTTACAGAAGCATCAGGAGACACACACTTCACGTGCAGTGTGACTGAGGGTCTCCTGATATCTCTTAGTCAATTTGTAGGGGGTTTTACTCTGGGAATACCAAGTAGTGGCAAGAGCATCTGGCTATGAATGTTTATTTTCACAAGCAGCCCTTCACACTAGCAGATCCTCCAATCTCAACAGRAGCTGCATAGGAGATAAGTGCACTTGCATAAGTAAATAGAATTTTATTCTGGTTTAGTCAATATGTTGTGGGGKTTTTTTTTTGTTTATTAAATGATCAAATGTGTCCCTGAAGCTGCTCGTGCTTCAGTCCTGAATTGGACATTCCATTATGTATCAGCTGACTCAGTATTGAAAGAACAGTYCTCACACAAATTTCTTAATCTTCAAGTTCCTTTCTTTAAAATTCTGCTTAAGGAGCCCTGATAGCAAGAGGAGAGAGCAAGTGCTGATACMATTTAGGGAGAAAATTGTATAATGCTGATCCCATCAGGCAGCTAGTCTGGGGAGCAGTGCTTATCCATGGAGTTGTTCTGCATTGGAAGKAGATGCTTTTCTGTAGTTTCCTAATTCCTTAGACAGTGCAAAACCTTCAGCTCTAAGTCTTGCTCCTCTGATGTGCTTTCCTTTGGTGCCCAATTGATGATAAGGCAAAATGAGATATACAGCCACAAACCTAAACAGATAAACAGAAATCTCTTCCTCTTGTTGTTTATTCTTTGTTCCCATATTTTTTTTAAGATAGCCAGAACTTATTGCTCAGCTGATAAATAGCAGAGAATCCTTTTTTTTCCCTGATATAATAAAATCTCCAGTTACTAAATATGAAAAATCATTTAAAAAAACTTCTTCYGTGTTTATTTCTCAGTCTTCAGAGTACGTGGAAATGGCTTGCTGGACATATTTGCCATTCATAATTTGTGGAGTGCTAATTAGACAGGGTTGAATGAACAGCCATCTCAGCATGAATCACAAAGTCAGCACGTGAACTTACTGTAGATAATATTCTTCTGAATGTTCCTTTAACTACAGTCAAAACGTGCTGTTGAGGAGTAGCACAGTGAGTAAACCCTGTGCCTTGGATTTTTGTGGGTGATGAGCACAAAATAGATGTTCAGAAACGTATTGTGAAATGAGTATTTGCAGAGTAGGTTTTATATCATAACTGATTTCCCACTCTGTGAGAATTTGGTTGGTTTGCCGTGAATAACGTTTCCAACTGCAGAAATTCTGCTTCTGTAGTTTCAGCTATTTAGAAAAGAAATTCTGTCTGTGATCCTGTGAACAATTCCACGTCCTATCAATACAATTTAATCTAAAAGTCAGTGCAGTGAAGTAGCCTTGCTGCATGGATGTCAGGAAGATGGTATCATAACCAGGGAGATTTGCTCTTAGTTAGCTAAAAATAATTTACTGTGAGCATCGCAAGGACCAGCGAGATGCCGTTGAGAACTGATGACATTTCAGGTTTATGGCCTCTGCTTATCTTGGATTCTTCACCCGCAGCAATTTTGCAAATGAGTTTGGTGATATTTTCAGCTCTGAGGAGTGGTTCAGATGCAGAAGTAGCTGAGTGAAGATTCTTTACCGAGATCCAGTGCCCTGATCCTTCTTTCCCAGCAGTCACAAACAGAGTGCTCACTTCCACACTCTTTGGGACCTGGTGCTGAACTCTGTCTCGTTCAGCCAAGCATACACACTCAGAGGTGAAAAATTAAAAAAAAGTCATTGTTTTCTTTCAGGCACATCATGAAAACAGCTTTTCTGGGAACGAGATAAAAGCTTTACCCATCTGTCCAGTTCAGTTTGGGGAGCCTTCAGTTCTGGCATCTTGCAGAATAATGCTGTAATGGCACGATGCATAGGAACAAGGTGAATTCCTGGGAAGCTGAAAATTGGATGCAAGCAGTGGATTGGTGTCATTTTTTTTCATACTGAAACATTTAGATTTACGATTCTCTCAAGTTAGACTGTGAATTTTGCTTGTTTTTCCTGAAATCCTTGTTTATRTTGAGGTGATTTACTTGCAACAGAAATGAGCTTACTGTGCGAGTTGTGTCAAGTAAATGGTGGGKTTTTGATATACTGCTGTCTTACAGTTTCCCTATTAAACACAGGAGGTTATTTACAGTTATGTGCTTCCCCCTCAGTGATCTTGAGCAGTGAAGTGTGTAGCACAGTGTAATAGATATTTTTGACTTTAGAAGACCTGGTTTAAGGTTAATGCTCCTTTTTCTTTAATTAGCATGCTAAATAGTGCCTGTACACATACACAAACACTTTCTAACTCTATGCAATATGTATTATGCACTCTAGAAAAGTTTTGAGAGATAAAGTTTTCCTTCTTTGCTTGGTTTTGGGAAAGAMTGGGGCAGTGTCAGGAGGGCACTTTGCTCCAGTGAACACTCACCAAGCTGTGGGAATAGCTATTGGAAACTGGGTGTTTTCAGTGGCCTTGCTCCACAGGCGTGTCCTCAACCCAGCAAAGTACAAAATTTCTAGGATGTGCTTGATTCCCTCGCTAGCCCTTTCCAACACGTGATAGAGCACTTTGCTTAATGTCATTTCAGGCTTGCATTGTTCCTTTAGATGTCTGATGGCAGTAAGAGCTGAAATCAGATAAACTGACTTTGTACGGAGGACCCAAATTCAGCTGCCTGTCCAGTCTTTGATCTTTCTTGGTATTTTGGAGTGGCATGAAACACTGCTTATTGTTATAATCCATAATGTCTGTATATCAATATAAAYATTTATTCTACAGGAGAAGTAGAATATTGAAGCAAAGCTGATATCCCTCATCTCTGCTAAGCTGTTTGTCTTTTGGGCTGTGAGGGAGGTTTAAATCATCCTGTTTCTTGATTTGCTATCCTATTACCTTCTAAACATATTAAGCATACAAYTTATTTTTATATATTCTGTTCGCCGTGCAGAACATCATAAACTACTTTACAGTCAGAGAAAGTAGAAGAACAGCGAGTTGCAGTCAGCCAAAAAGGGAAAGAGCAGTGCATTAAGATGCAGTAAAAAAAAATGGAAAGTTGAGGTTTTAAAGTAGTAAAAATGCTAATCAGCATGCTGGAGTGATTCATTGCAGCCTCTTTGCAGAGATGTGCACTGTTGTACACTGCTTTCAGCACTGATATTTGCAAGTATCAGCATATGCTGTGGATCTTCCTGCCTTCAAATGCKGGAGTGTGAACATTAATGGGACAGAAAAAGCACAAATTTTCTGGGAAATTGGATAAGATCTGGGGGAAAGAACAAACAGCACAGAAATGAATGGAGACTATTACGTGCTGTATTTATAATGATCACAAATACCTGCTTGCCTTTAAGAAATCAGCAGCCTGTTCCATTACTGTTGCCAGGACAGAGTTCATATTTAAGGTGATCTAAAGACTTTGGCAAGCTATTTCTTTGTTTAAAGCATTGGCCTAGATGCATTGGAAGAAAGTTTTCTCTATTGCTGTGACAAAAAAAAAAAAAAAGTTAGCTTCTATAAATCAATTAGAGCACCCCATGCTGAGCTGGCTTATGCAGTCACAGCTTTGCTGAAAAGACAATGACAAACACTATTCTTGGTGTAGCAGAGCTGTTATTTTAGTGTGAGGAGGCACGTGGGCTCTTTGATGTAAGATGCAGTGTGCTTGATCTACTTTTGGTTGCCAGTATCCTTCCAGCTAGAGAATCCCGCCAGTCAGTGGTCCCCAAAACTAATAGATCTTATTAGCATTTTTTTTAATCCCCCTCTTGTGGGTAGGCAAATGGGAGAGGTGTGATTCACATGGAATAAGAAGAGCCTTTAAATTTAATCTCTGAAATAAAAAGGAGCATCAGGGGAACAGAAAAGCGTGCAGTCAGTCTCACTGTCAAAGGATGTCATTATCCTACATGTCTTGAATTTCTTTGTTTTGGGGATCCAGCTAGAGCTCCAAAGTCCATGAGAAGAGCTTTTCTTGGTAGATTGTCAGCCCTGTTCCATTCACTGCAGAAAGTGGTGAAAGTTCCAACTTTTCTGGGTGTTTTTTTTGAAAAAGTTTGGGATGTATTGGTGCTCATATACTGTGTCAGGCAGGACACACTGAACTGTGTTCAAACACAAACTTCCCCCTTAATGGTGTTATTTCAGGGCAAACTGCTTTTTCACAAGCTACTACCTTCAAAAATAGATTGTAATACACTTGATAATGTTCTGGATGTTTTAATTTGACTGGAAATAACAATATATTTTAGAACCTGAACCCAAATGACATCATAGAGCACACGGCATTACTAATCAAACATATTTTCCTGAAGACGTGTTTGAAATGGAGGTTTAAAATTCCTAGGAAGATTAAAGTGCTGACTTTTAAAAACGAACATCCCACTACAGGTTATCATCAGCTGCATGCCAGCATAACTGGAGCAGACTTTTATCATGTTTTATTAGTGTATTCTATATGAAGTTGCATAAAAGTGACATGTGTGCCACCAGTAGACCAAAGCTAAATGCTATAATCACTTACAAGGGCTTTGTTTTCTGAAATCAGCATTTTCCCTGCACTTGTCAGTGACAGGGTTTTGCCTTTGGCTCTTGGATAAAAATCAAACAAGATCTTCTGGCACTGAAATCGAGATGGTGAAGGTGCACAGAATGCTCCTGTGGCATCYTCACTTCAATCTTAAGCCTTTGTTGCTTGCAGTAAATTATTTAGCAGCAGTTATCATTAAACTGGCACATACAGGGSCTTTGAGGTGCTTTTTGCTTTGTAACAGTATAAAACCCAGGGTAATGCTGAAGGGATTAAAAGAATTATCAAGACATAATGTAGTTGGAGATGATGTAAATCTTTTCCTGGCATCTTTATGTTGAACAAGTACCTGTTTAGTGCCCTGAGAACATAATATTATSTATTATTTTAGAATGTCCACCATTTAGATCATGGTGCCATGCAGCTAGAAGTCCTGTTTTAAAGAGGTAACAGCCTAATTTGAAGTGCAAGTGTGACAAACAAAAAGGGAAAACAGCAAATAGTGTCAACTAAAATTGCACTGTTACACTGGCTATTTGTAGCATGATTGTTTTCAAAAAGCACATTTTTTTAATCAGCCACCCTCGGTATTACTTAACATAATTGGTTAGCTGGGTTTGTTGGGTTATTTTTTGGGGGGGTTTATTTTGTTTTTCTAGCTTTAAAGTAGAGATGAATCTTGAGGAAGGATTTGAAGTGGGAGAAAAAGAATGCGGATTATTTCAGAATCAAGGTAATTTTGTCCCTTTGGAAAGAGTCATCACATCTCAAAGGTTGACAAGACCTCTTAGATCACTGAATCCCACCATCWACTCAGCACTGCCAACCCACTGCTGAGCCACATCCCTCAGCACCACATGTCCATGTTTTCTGGACAATTCTACTTCCCTTCACAGCCTGCTCCAGTGTCTGGCCWCTGTTTCAGTGAAGAAAATTTCCCTAATATCCAAAATAAGTCAGCCTGAAGAGATCTGTGCTGGGCAATGGTGTTACTCTTTGTTGTGTGCTGTGAGAGTAGGAATAGAGATGCAATTATCCTTTTTGGGTTTTTTTTTTACTTAGGAAACTGACAGCAAATTGGGAAAAATACCTTGGATTTGCTTTGGTGTGGACACGATTGTGCCTGGGAAGGGCTACTTGATAACCAAGGCCAGGATAAATAAAACCAGAATTTGGTTTTATTAAATTTATTAACAAATTTATTACCAAGTTTATTAACATATTGAGAATTTGTTCTATTTAAGAGCCTCTGCTCTGCTTTAGAAAGAGATTTTTAGAAAGACTCCATTTCCAACCACGGTGGCTACATTGCCTTATTTAGAAGAAGCAGCTTCCTGACTTTGTTGCCTTTGTTTCTTCACTCTTTTCCTTCTCACTCTGTGCCCTTGTTGCCACCACCAGGCTTTGCAGTCCTTGGATAGCAGGAGCTCTGAGCCCTCCTACATTTCAAACAACTTTAGCTTGTCGTGATGGGTTGTTGTTTCCAGTTCCTTATCCCAGCAGTGGCTGAGGGCACCTTTCACTGAGTGCTGCTCATCCCCCTTAGTTCACACATTAAAAAGTTCTCTTAAACTGTCAATTTTATCTGCCCAAACTAACACATCTCCTCCTCATATMGACTGGTTTCACATTCACAGCTTAAGTATAGATTAGTTTCATATTTGTGACCCAGCAAGAAGCTGCCTGTCCCTCCCTGGCTGCTGTCAATCCCTGCTCTGTCTCCTGGGAGGAAAATGGGGTGACCAGGGMAAGGCACTGCCAGCACTGCTTTTCTTCCCTGCATCTTCCCTGATCCAGTCTGATATGTGCTCTGTGTGCTTCCTACCTTTGAGAGATGCAGACTTTCATTTAGGTGAGTGTCTCTTCATCCTTCAAAACAACCTGGCTGGAGGATCTCCATTCCTTCTTGAGTTTGTCTCAGAGGCAGTTACATTTCTGCTCTTTTTTTCCCCCTCACAGAGACTGATCGTTTTTCCTTCCAGGTTGATCCTACAGATATTGTTCAGCTGATCTGTTTCTCAGAGTAAATCTTTGCTCACACCAGATCATTTCTCTTTTGTGAGAAGCCCCACCAGTGTCCCCTTAACTTTGGAATTCACCCTTCCTCAGCATGCACACTCTTTCATTAGTATTGACCCCATCGTGGAGATACACTTCTCTGCAAAATTAATTAAAGCTCACCCAGATACAGTTCAAATAAAGACATTCACTTAAAAGGTAGGGCAGAGGTAGGGTGCCTCACAGGAATGCATATATGGAAATTAACATTACCATAATGAAGGTGGAAGCCAGGCTCTAAAGGCCTTACATGAGTGCCCTGAGTCAGAGGAATCAGCATAATCTCCTTTCCAGGATATTCAAAAAGACATGATAATGTGAGGTGGCTTCTCTAAGGGCAGGGATTGGTAACAAATCTTTCAGATCAGGGATGTCAAATCAACAGAGGACAATAAAGTGATTTGGCCCAATACAAAAGTGTTTGTCTGTTCTGAGCAATATGCAGATCTTTGGAGTACCAAAAGGAAATGAAGAGTAGCTAAAGGCACAAAGTTTAATGGGGAACTCAGGTAAAATGCAAAGACMTTGTTTCAGATATTACTGAGCACCTTTCTTTGATAAGACACTTGACTTTCCATTTGAAGGCAAAACATTAGATCTTACCTGCCTTTTGATAATTGCACAAGATGCAATATTCAGTAGGAAATTTTCTTTAGCTAGAAAAAGTGGACATCTGTAGAAAATTGTATGATGGCCAGCTGGAGATGATATGGGGATGATGAGATGCCTTCAAGCAGTTGTGAGCTAGGGAAAGGCCACAGTTCCTGAGCTATGACCATGGTTTTGATTTTCGGTGTTATTTCTAGTGGTGGTTTCTATGTMAGAGAGAGATGAAACCAGTGGAATTTCTTGATGAAAGTTATGGGGCTTTTTCTGCCCATAACAATAATAGATAACGTTGGAGACTTAGTAACAAAAACACGATTAAATTTGCAGGGGAGTTGTAAGGTAATGGGCATTGGGGTTCATAAAATTTTCTGCTGTATGAAGTGAGTTCATCAATTGGAAACGACAGAGGAGAAATACTCAGAATTATTAAATGACATAATGGCTGAGATTGAGTGATGTGATGAAGCCGTGGCCAAGGCAAATGCAGTCTGGGGAAGGATGGTATGAAATACTTCAGTGAAAACAGGCACACATTCATGACCTGAAAAACATTGGAGAAACTACAGATATGTCCATGTGTTGTTGAGATGGTCATGAGACATAGAGTGACACCATAAAAAGTCAGAAGTCTCTATTATCACTGAATGCTGTCTTTTATACAGGTTTTACAWACCTCRAGGGCAACTTCTAACTGGTTAATAGCTTTCTYATTAATTATTYTATGGGTTAGTRAAAGACATTTTACTTGTCTATCAAATCTATCTGTTCTCAGATTGTTTACATRTTTTCTTTACTGATTCTCATGGGACAAATCCCTGGTTATTACAGGTGCACTTATTTTTCACCCTCAGAATAGATYGTTGTGTTAAAGGAACTTCTCATCCTCAAAACAGCTTCATATGTGAACTTACAAATTSCTTGTTAGCTGCTTCTTTTTAGAAGCAATGACAGGCTAGCTTTTTTCCCTATTCCTACAAGAAACCTGATCTTGAAAGCAATGTGCCATTKTGATCACTTGTGTTTAAGAACCACAGAATCACAGAATGTTTTTGTTTGGGAGGTACCCTAAAGTTCCTCTCATTGCTACCCTCCAACGTGAGCAGTTCACCTTCCCCTACACCAGGTTGCTCCAAGCCATATCCAGCTTGCCTTCAACAGGAATGGGGTGTCCATCACTTCCCTGGGCACCCAGATTTAAAGGAATGCAGGCTGGAGCTGGAAAATTTAACTTTTTGAGAGGGGGGATATAAAATTTGGCTTGTTAAACCCAGGAAAAGTTAGCTGAGAGAGGGGATATGGTTGCTCTCTGTAGATACATCAGGCAGGTAACAGCTGCTGGAGCTGGAGGGTAGCACTGAGGGGAGCAAATTGGGATAAACTGGCCTGAAGCTGGTGAGAAAGTGTCCAATGGGGGACAGAAAAGCTTAACAGGTTGTAAGACAGAGCTTAATCCCTTTAAGGGAGGGAATTCATGACTTGGTTGTCAGTGACCAAAGGAGTCAGAACTCAGAGAGGAGGAGTGGGACAGTCCAAGTTTTCMAACAGGACCACCTGATGCTACTGCTAATTCTATATTTAAGCAGCCAAATGAAAACAATCTGGAGTTTGTAGGTTTTGGTTTCCTTAGGAAGTCCTGGTTGGGTTTGGAGAGATACTTACATCCTCAAGTTTCCACACAGAGGGGTTTAATACCAAGAAGAGCTGCTGCTGCAGCAAAATATTTAAACATCATCATTCCAGAGAAGCCAAATGTGAGGTTTCAGAACGTGACCTCATTTCTTTTAAATAGAAATGAAAAATGTTCTATCTAGTTTTCTTTAGTTAATATTTATAAATAAGTGCATCATTAGTATGTACAGTTAGTATGTACATCATTAGCATCTGGACAGTTACTAAAATGGATATGGCAGATCCCCTGTGTTGTTCCTGTCTGAAAAGGGTAGGTTGGGACAGGGTTGTAATTTTCAGAGGGACACTTGGCAGTTAGACAGTGGCATTTATGAATGGTCATATTACACTTTTCTTTTTAATGCATGTAGTGGGTGAGGCTTACATGATTTGAAAATATTACAAAACACAACTGTCAAATCTTAGGCATTATTAATGCTTCTGACATTAAAATAATATCCAACTGATAAATCAAAATATTTTTCATCAGTCTCTCACCCTCTGCCTTAAAAAAATAAGCACACACCTCTCTTCCCCACATAAAATGCAAATCCAGCACAATAGAATTTTTCTTCCCAGAGAGAAATAAATAAGAAGTGATTGTACAGATAAGGTAAAAGTACTTTATCATTCTCCAGAGTTTAAAAATGAGGACTGGACTGGATCAGAATCTCAATCAACTATTTAAAGGGTAGTTAKCTAGGAAAAGTGTGTGCTGTGTGTCCTGGGCTGAATGTGGCAAGAGAAGTTTGTGCAGTCTTCCACTGATCTGGTTACATCACTGTTGAAAAAAGGGACAGCATTMTTTTATCTTCCTTTTTGTTTCTACATTGTTTCTTGATCTTGGAGAGACTTGAATAAGTTCATTTGAATCAGCCAAAACTTGTGCTTGAAATAACATCTCTCCAACTTCTTTGTACACACGTTTATTCCAGATGCTCCCAGCTCAGCCAGTGATACTGAAAGAGTACCAGTGTGACAGCTGAGGCTGGGATGTCTCAATTTCAGGGACAGAAAGATGAGGGAACTAACCCTAGTTTAAGGGAACTAACCGTTTATTTCAAAAATCTGACTCCATTTATATACATTTGTACAAAGGTCAAGAGATTGGCCACCACAGGGGTCACTTCTTTAACCTGGATGGTGGACATCACCATCCATCACATTTCTCCTCCCAGAGGAGAAATATGTAAACATCCTAAAAATACACATAATTTACATGAAGCTGCGTGAGAATCCGCAGCACAAAAACAGAAGGCAAAAAATTTAGGGCCACATACCTGCAAAGCCAGTTGCTTTGTCCTTTGTTACCCCTTTAAATCACAGCAATTAAGATATTCAGTGAGCATATTACAAAGCCCCAAAGCATTAAGAGTTTGAAACAATACAAGAATTGTTAGATTTGAGTTGCTCTCCTTCCAGGCTGTTGCACACAACCCTAACTGTGACAAACATGGAAAGAAAGCACCTGCAGGTCGTCTTTTCTTACAGGCTGTAGAACAGGTTAAAAAAATAAGAAATTTTGGAAAGGATGTATCTTATCCCAGAAAAACTGATATAAATGAATCTTGCTTTGAGTTTTCTGTCTTTTTGTCTTTTTGTAGAACTTTCTCACGCAGCTTCATGTAAACAATGTCTATTCTTAGAATGTTTGCATWCTTCTCCTCTGAGAGAAGAAATGATTGATGGTGATGTCCACCATCCAGGTTGAGAGGTGGCGACCTGTGTAGCCAATCTCTTGACCTCTGTACAAATGTATAAAGGAGTCAGATTTGTAAATAAAGCAGAGAGTTTGTTCCTCACTGCCATGCTCTGTGCCTGCTCTGTTTCTGTCCCTGAAGTGGGACACGCCCAGCCTCGGCCCGCAACAAATGAACCTTTCTTTTCCCCAGTAGCATTTCACCAAGCACGTATCAGGCTGTAATTTTATTTTAGGCATCCTTCTGCTCCTGCAGCAGACATCCCGCTGTAATATTGCACAGAACACAGCTCTAAAGCACTCGAGCTGCTGTAGAGGATGTCACACATCCAGTGGTGATGTAGCTGGTAAAGGGCTGGTGGATGGTGCCACAATCCTTGGTTAGCAAAGCTRCAGCTCACAGGAGCACAGAGCAGATCTCTCTGTGCTCTACTGTGATAAAACTTTTATTTACACATAGTGTTTTTATGGTTCTTTTCATAAATGATTCAATGTTTTTCCATTCTGAGCAGCTCCTCTTAGCCTGTCAGTTAACCTGTAACCTCCTTAATATAAAGGGTTCTGAGCAGAAGGCTTAAAAAATGCAAATTTCCCTTCAGAATTCTTAAGGGAGATTGCCTGGAGGTGAAAACTGAAGCAATGATAAAAGATGCTTCCAAGGACAACTTTTAAATCTGGTAAACGCTCTAATAGCTGTATGTGGGATTCTATAATCAACTCTTTCAGAAGAAAAACGGAGATGTCCTCATTAAAACTTGATATCAGCTAATAGCTCGGGTGGTGTTCTAGGGGGATCTTATTTTCCTGTTTTGTTTGGGCAGACTTGAATAATTTTAACAGAAGACAGAGTTGTAAATGAATCATCTTGCATGATAATGCTGAAAAGGGTTTTTCCTGTGAATCTGAGCAGAACTGGCTCAAGTATTTGAAAAATGGCATCGAGACTTTAATAAAAATAAATGTTATTCCACAGACGTGGCAAAATGTCAAGGATMTATGTACACTTAAGCAGCATTAATGAGGGTGAACTTTGCTCATCTGCAGGGTTTTTGATAAAGTAAAAATTGGAAAAGTCATTGTATTTAAACCATTTCCACTTAAAATGAGACAAGTTAGAAAAGGACTGAATTTCTGCAGTCTGGTGGTAAAAATACCATATTCTTCACATTCAAGACATATGCTTCATCCTGTTCCTTGGTTCTTATCAACCCATCCTAAATAAAATACTTTCATATAATCAAGGAAAAAAAAAACAAAAACAGAGAGTGAACCATGATCATTTCTAAAATCCTCAGAAGTCTTACAATTCATTTTCTATGTTCTCCCATCCCTTCCAGTTTCACTTGCAGATCTGGTATCAGGAAAACAGAGACTGGGAGGGTCCCAGGGCTGATCCTTCCAAGACCACAGCACAACCAGCCATGTGCTTTTGGGCCCCAGGCAGCAGCAGAGTAAAGTGGATTAGAGTCATTGGGTTTTTGGTGATGCTACATATTTAACATGAAAGGAGAAAAGAGGYAGAACATCGTGACAAGAAGATGTCACTTCTTTTATTCTCTTTCCCTCTGTGTTGCTGTCATATGCTTTTCTTTCCCCTCATCCATAGAGTTTTCCATAGAGGTTTTTTCTGTCCAGAAATCAAAAAAAATTTTTTTTTTCTTTCTGGCCAGAAATCATGATCCTTTGACAAGTGCTGGCCTCTGTGAAAGGAGCTGAGCAGTCCTGTGCCAGGTGTCCATTTCACAACACAGAAAGCATTATCTTCCTTGGCAGCAATTAGTGGGTGTGTTGGCAGCCTCAAAGGGAATGGGAAGGATTGAGTGGTCAGGGGAGTAATGGTCACCCTTTGAGGTCTCTGTGGAGAGACATCTTGGCAGAGCGTTAAGATCTGTGTCATAAAAGTCCATGAATTGTGTTTCTTTACCAGGTTTTTTAGTCGTTTATTTGTAGCTGTTTTAATTTTTTTAAAAGGCAAAGAAAATAAAAACCTTGAAGAAGCATTAATGTCAACGTTTGCATCCTGAAATCCTGTCTCTAACTTTTGGTGCTGAGGGATTCTTTTTTTCCTCCTTCTCTAATCTCAAGGAGTGGAATTCCTTATGCTTTTATATGGAAGACCCTCTGTACCCACTGAGGAAGAAGGGCCAGATCTTCCAGATCTGTGGTGATTGTTTTGAATGTTGTGAAATGCATTGGACTTTATTCTTATGTCTCCCCAAATTTCCAGCAGAGCAAAACCCAGTAGTGACGGTTGTGGCTTGTTGTGCAGATCTGTGGTTTAGATCTGTGTGATCCATCAACRTGCAACAGCAAAATTAAACATATAATGCACTAGGTGAATAATTTAGGGAGGTCTGATTTGAAGATCTCCAACCCACTATGTCCCATTTTATGACCTGCTTTCCATTGCTTAAGAGTGTGCTGCCATACATTCACTAGCTCCAGGGTTTTTTTTTCTCCTCTCCAGGATGCACAGATGGCGTGTGCTTTGGACAAATCGCAGCTAAGAAAAAGATGCTGTTGTTTCGAGGAGCTTCATAAGGATGTTGTGTCACACCATATGTGGCAGAATCAAAAGGATGGGGGGAAAAAAAAAAGTAAAATTGTGGATTCTTGCGAAAGAGGGAAAGGATGGAATGGTGGCCAAGAAGTCTGCCTGGAGAACTCCTGCCTGTCTGGGCCTGTGGATGAGTCATCCTGCATGACTTTAATAGAACTCCTTGATGTGCCCAAGGAGAAGTATTAAGGTCTGGCTTTTGATGGCTGAAGGACTAGAGTCAGCACTAGTGAGAATGTAGGTTCCTCAAATAGGATGCTTAAAAATAGGGGACGTTTCTTCAGCTCCTGCTCCTTGCTGTCCCCAGCTCCCTGCCTGTGTGTTGTATTGCAGTAGTGCTTGTTCACCCTGCTGCCATAAATTCACAAATACCTCTAAAATCTGGAGATACTTGGGAAAAGCTASTGGTTTTTTAAGAATGCTTTCAACATCTTTTAACAAGATGGGGAGGAGGAGAAGAAAGTGTGCTTTACCTCTTTAGTTCTTCACCTTCTTCAGAGGTGCAGAACATTAAATCCATGCTTGATTTGTGAACGTTAGTGTTGCATGTATGGGTTGAAGGATGAAGAATATGCAAGAATATACTATATATTATATATACTAGAGAGAGAGAAAAAGAGTATTATATGTAGTGTGTATATATATGGTGTATATGTATAGTGTGCATATATATACAGTATATATAGTATACACACTATATATAGTGTTATATATACAGTATATATAGTATATACACTATATA
>QVAJ01000214.1:320493-342709 GCA_003546035.1 Mixornis gularis | reverse complement strand
TTTTTTTTTTTTTGCTTCATTCATTTCTAACCTTTCAATAGGCAACAGTGGGAATATCACTGTTGTACCTTTGCAAGGTCATTTGGCCAYGTCCAAGGTTACTGCCGTGATGTTGTTGGCCTCACGATTGGTACGGATTAGATCTAGGAAATGAAACAGGGCTGGTGATTAATTCACAAATATGTGATTTAAGRTGCATCAARGTAAAACTTGGAGGCTTTTTAGTTTGCAAATWTGTGATTTAAGGTGCATCAAGGTAAAATTTGGGGGCKTTTTAGTTTGCAAATATGTGATTTAAGGTGTATTGAGGTGTAACTTGGGGGCTTTTTAGTACTTGTTTCTCATTTCAAGGTGTACTTATGGAGCAGCTGCCAAGAATGATGTGAGAGTCTCCTACTTTCAATCAAAGGCTCAAACTTTAATCTTGGTGGTCACCCTCCCTTGCTCCTTGCATGTTGGAGYYCAGGGCACGAGGAAAACCCCTCAAATTGCCCTGGGGTGTCCGGAACCCTTGCTGGGACCCCAGGAAAGCACTGCCTTTGACCTTTGTCCATGGGAAAACCTGCCAACGCTTATGGATGAATTGAAAACAACTAAAATTTAAATTAGATAGTAGTTTAGTTTGTCACAGGGTGAAAATTTGTAGTTTTGGGTTTTTAGAATGGAAGTAGATAGGAGCAAGATGGAGAATTTTGGGCGGTGCCTTAAGTTCTTCTTCCACTCCATCTTCTGCTGTGACAGTGGCACAAAGACATTAATAGAATGTAGGTGATGTGGAGAATTATGTGTCTAGAATTGGTAGTAATTATTGGCACAAAACTGTAAATATAGTGCATTTTAAGAGTTAATTGAAGTAGAAACCTTTAAAAGACCTTGAAGACCAGGTGTCCTGCTCTTGGCAGCAGTGCACTAAGCCTGGTGTAGGGCAGTGCACAGACCTTGAGATAAGAAAATTGAATAAACACCTTTTAAGAGCTGCAAGTTCCACTCATCTTTTAAACCCTGGCACAGGACTTTGAAAAGGAAAAAAAAACAAACCCTAATTAGGGGGATCTTGGACTCAAAATACAAGACCTGCAGACTCCTGTTTGTCACGGTGTCATCTCTTCCCACCAGAGGAGTGGGAAGCACCGTCAAGGCAGGCTCTTGTCTGTGCCTGGTTGTGTCGATGCACAAGTGCAATACCTGGCCTTGCTGCAGCACTGTTATCCCAGGTGGGATCATGTTAACTCTGCCAGGACACAAGTTCTCCAGGTGGGATTAGGGTTTATGGGCTGCAGTGTGCACCCAGCTTCTTTTTCTGAGTGCAAAAAATTCTGCTTTTTCAGTCCAAGTGATACACATCAGATAAGCCAATGCATTTCAGGTTTGTTTCACAGGTAGGAGGGTGTATAACCTGGGTTTTTGTGAAAAGCCGAGCACTGCAGTGTCTGCAGCAATGCTAAACCTTATTGCACTGGGACTATCTGATGCCTCCTGGGCTGTTAGTTGGATTTAGAAGAATAAAATTATGTTATAATTATAAAATTATGAAGAAATAAATGCATAGTATAAAAATATAATTTTGCAGTGTTATGCTTTGACTGTTGAGCTGTAAATTCAGTTGTAATACTTTAATAATAAAATAACTTTATTTAATAATAAATACTGGGTTATTGAAAAATTCAATATTTATTATAAAAATAYTTATTGAATAATTATGTTTCTCMTCAGATTTTGGCTGATTTAATTTACTTTCAAAACTCTTTTTACCTTTCTGCCTTCTCAGTGGCTCAAAAAATTAGACTTGAACATAGACCTCAGAAGTTGTTCTTTTATTGTTAAAGGTTCTATAATTTTARTAGGCATGGCCATCCTTTAGTGCTGCTGTCTCAAACCCCTTTTCCCTCTCGGATCCATTATTATTTGTTCTGCTAACGAAGGTCTTTTAGTTCCACTTTGCAAGTTAAAAATATTTCCGTGTGACAATTTGTATGGAACCTCTCCAGGCTGGTTTTGTTAACACAGAGCTCACCTRGAGATGTTTGCACTGTACAAAGTCCTGTCATGATGCCTGTGCTGTATCCTCATCCCACTTTGGAGAACTTACTATTGTTTTTTAACATGAAGTGTGTCTTCCRTACTGTTTATTTTAAAATATTTTGAAGCTACTGTAGCTAAGAGTCCTTTCTTTTTTTCCAACTAGGGAATAGTGTTGGTTTCCATCTTAGACTTCAACTAGTTCTGACTTCTATTTCATTGTTGATGAGCTTTTARAGGTCCTTCCCTGAAATACCTTGGAGATTGATTTATTTGAGTTTTGAATTCTGCACTTATAGCCTGGTTGATAATCACTAGTGCACAAGTGCTGTTCCTATAGATGAGGATTTTTATTAACACTAAGCATTACAATCTCTTAGAAGATAATTTTTTTTCTCTATATTTCACTGATAGATTTGATTGGTTTGACTTTGTGTCAAATCCTGGTAAATGAGGGTGGGGACACTGTCGGTGGGAGTACCTGATAAAAATTTCTGGACTAAACCATTAGATTAGATTGTTATTTTCAAGATATCTTAAGTGTTGGGTAATTTTGTTTCTCATCAGGTTTTACCTGATTTAAACTTACCTTCCAAACCATTTTTTGCYTCTCTACCTTCTCAGTGGTTCAGTAAAACAATTTTACCTCTTCTGCTGTGAAACAGCTGCTTATTACTCTCCAAAACAGAGCTAATGCAAGCAATCACCAGTTTTGAAAGAACTGTAATTACTTTTGGCCAAGGCACTCGTGCACGTTGGAAAACTGACTGTGTATTACATCAGTTGCCATTTGACATTTTCATTCTGTGTGAGCCGGGCTCTGAAATCTCTCAAAGWAACTTCTAAGCTGTATCAAATCTAAGCTTTGAATTGCCCTGCTCCTTATCACTGGACTTCTCTTCTGCCCTCGAGTAGAAGCAGTGCATGTTCCTCTTAGTTTTGCAAATTGATGCAGAAAACTTAAGTTTTTGATTTAGGCTTTGCTGGATATTGGATTTTATGTCAGTGTTATAAGATCCAGTGGTGTTTTATCTGCTGATTAGTTTTATAATGTAAAGTGCCTGGTGATGCATTGCATGGAAGATGCTATAAAAGTAGTTTATGGTGTGATAGCAAGGAGAAATGTGAGGAGAGCAGATTCACTTTATTAGATGAGCAGGAGTCCCCAAGCAATCATTTGTCAACAGTAGTTAACAATTGGTTTATCTTCAATCACTGAACCCTTAATAAACATGTTTTTAGCCGAAGTGAAATGGTTATATTGAAAATAAAGTAAAGGGAATTTATAGGTTTGTGTCAGTTTTATCTATTAAGGGAAAAAATTTGGATGCACATCTAATTTTTCCACTAAATATCTTTTCCAATAACCGTGTTGACAAAAACAGGARTCATAAAATAGTCTTTCTCGATGTTATGTAAAAACAGTCATTTTCTGTGAGTAAAACAGATGAAATTATATGTATTTGTTTAATTCTATTGTCTCTATTACATTTGACAGGAGTTAGCACAGTCATTCTGTATGGAGAGGTCCTGTTACCTGCAAACACAAATATTTCTTTAAAGCTATTTTCCAAGTGCAGTCTATCATAATATGTCCTGTTTGGCAGAGAGAGGGCAGTTTGTTTTCAAGCTTTATTGAACATTTATTTATTAGCCTTGGGTAGTAAGAATTTTAACAAAATCAGCACCAAAGGGCAACTTTGGCAGTTGGCTCTTCACATCTATTAGCCAAGGAATTTGTGACAGCCCTGGTAGGTACCATGGGGGTTCCCATCTTCGTTTTACAAATGGGGAGCTTGAGACTTTGGTTAAAAAGTCTTTCTTTTTAACTTTCTGAGCATCTGCATTCACATGGGTTGGTTTTCTCGTTTGGGATAGATCTTTTTGGACAGACTTCAAAAGTGTTTTCAGAACTCTCCTGGATCTTGGGATAAAGTTTGGTGTAGGACCTTTTAAACAACAAGGACAATGTGTCAGATTGGGCTGAAGTTAGGGCTGAGTGCAGAAAAGACACAATTTTCATATGTGGGTTCACTTCTGCTGAACATGATCATGTTATTCCTGAGCTTCAGTGTGGGATTGAGGTAAATTCTGTTTCAGARGACACATCAGTGTTAGCTGCAGATAAAAGGATTGTCTTGGGCTGGTTTTGTCTGCTTGTAGTTTAGGGAGAGTTTTGCTCACCCACTATTTCTGAAGTYGGTGAAATTGAGGGAAATTGGCTTTCACAGCAAGTGAAATGTGTACCTTAACTGTGCTTTTCAAAATAGAGCTGTGCTTTTAGAGATGTGTAATTTTTAGGGATGTGTAACTGGATAACCAGCACTTGTGGCTGTGACATCTGATCTTTTTATCAAAGATGAGACTGCTGAATAGTTTATAGTGTTTGAAAAGTCAGGATTGACGTGGACAACAGCAACCTCCTGGCTTTTCTCATTTCTCTTTTTCTGTGTATTGAACTTAGAGCACAATTGTGGAAATGTAAATGTAACAAGCTCTAGATTATTCATAGAAACACAGAACGCTTTGAGTTGAGAGGGACGTTAAAGATCATCTCATTCCAACACCCTTGGCGTGGGCAGGGACACCTTTTGTTAGACCAGGTTCCTGTGGGAATTCCTGTGCTAAACAGCTGTGGGTTCCATTGGATACTAGGCATGTACGTGCCTTGGAAAACCCCTGGCTGATGTTAAATTACACTCTTGTGAAAATAAAAGTGGAAATCTCTGACTGATAAGTTTTCCATTAGCTGAGATACAGGATTCCTTTCCTTGGGTGTGTGTTGTAGCTAATATTACTAATTTAAACTCATTAGGAGTTCTTATTAGCTTGATGGTAAGGCATTAAGCCCTACCATGTTTTCCTTTAAAGTTCTGGATGTCGTAAGAGAGGGAAACATCACTTTAGGCAAGAGCCATTTAAAGATGACTTCTGCCAAGGGCTTTTAATGACGTGGCCTAGGACCCGTTTATATTGTGGGTATCTAGTTAATGAAAAATAAAAATTGCCTATTCGTAATTAAAAGGGAAATTTCTTGCTGCAAGCCACCAAAATCTACGAGAYAATAGTTGAGAACTTCAGAAATTTTGAGAAGAAATTTAATAATGTGAAAAATAGGAACAATTTGAACAAGGCCACTCTAAGTAGGCTCTGGTGAGATTAAAGAAAGAAAAAGAAATTAGTCCTTTTTGGGTATGTGTTCCATTATGGAAAATTATATAAATTGTATATACATATATATACACACACATATATTTGTCATTATTAATGCAAAAATAGGGGAAGTTTCACTTTTTTTTAAGTGACCTTGCTTCCAATTCTAAAAATTAGAATGTAATATAAACAGTTTTTTCCTGTTTCTGAAGGGACAATGAGTAATACATGTTATTATTGAAACCGAAAAAACAATTTCATGAGTCTTCAAATTGGTCAGTTATCATTTTCTTAAAATCCCCATCTCTAACAAAATTCAGTGCAAGCCCTCCTGAGTGGCATTGTTATAATAATTGAATATCAGAGTTAATGCAATATTCAAAAGGTTCCCTTCCTTGTTTTCTCTCTTGCCTGTCTGTGCGTGAGATCAGCAGTTAATGAATCCTGAGGCAGCACAATTGTTCTGTTGGCCTCTCAATATATAGATGGACTTCCAGTAGAAAGGGGATTTTTAAATCTACAATTTAATGTCTTTTCTTTGTCTAAGAGCTGTCTTTTGCTAGAAAATATTATTTCTATCTATTGAAAGGCTGAGAAATGAAATATGCTAATCAAGGGATATCTGATTCATTATCCAGAGAATAATTTAATGGGGTGGGGGAGGGGGGCAGGGGAGAGGGATTAGAAAAYTTATGATTCATATTAAAATGTGACTTTCGGTTGAATCCATGACACATTTTTCTGGGACTTTTTTTTAAACAATAAAAGATAGATTGTGACTAATATTAAATGGGTTATTGGAAGGCAAAAGAAGAGGAAGTTTCATAATGGATTTGGATCCTCAGGGCCAAATCAACAAGCCAGGCTATAGGATTTTGAAGGGCACATATATGAAGTTTGTAATTATTTAGTTTTCAGTAGTACCAAAAGCATTGGCTGTGGCATGGACACTCTTGATAGCATAAACTCTGTCCTGGAAGGTTCCATCGTTAAGAAAGTTTAAAAATAGGGTGAGGAAAGGGCAAAACTTGTTCTCTTTGTGCTGCTGCAYCTGTGACAGTTCAGCAGCCTCACTAAGCTCGGGGAGGGATATGGGAGCTGCAGTGGAGTGTCCTGTGTCCCAGTGCCAGGGCCTGTGGTCCCACCAGTCTCTCCTGTAGGAAAAGGTATGAGGGCATCACAGAGCAGCTTCAGTTCCCTGTGGGATTAGCCCAGTGTTCCTAATCTCCCTACCCATTCAATAAGGGAAATAAATTGGCCTTTTGTTTTAAAATGCTGCTGTCCAGGCTGATTTAGCCCATTGTCATCATCTCATGCATTGAGACAACACCACCCAGTTCTCCCCTGTTGGGTCCCTGCAGGCAAATTGATAACATGGGGCTTGTTTTAATCTTCACCGTGTTAGGAAGAACATCTCTAATATTTACAGCTGCTGTTAAATACATCTCCTGATAGGACCTTTGTCCTGTCATTCACAAGATTGATTTGTGCCCTGGTTTCTGTGGCAGCAGGACTCCTGGAGCTCCTCCAGAGAAGCTGCCAAGCTAAGCTGAGCTAGTTCTGTCATCATTGTCATTACTGAGAAGAAAAGCATTTTTCTTCAGCAAGTGTCTGCTGCTTCTCCTTTATTGATAGAAAGCATTTTGCACGTGCTGCTCCTCTCATAACACTTTCTCTGTCACGTCAGCAGTCAAGTGGAGGAACAAAAGTGCAACTTGCTCTCAGTGAAGCAGGGAAGGAAACAACCTTCCCACCCCTCTCCAGTCAGGTTTCCTGAAATAGTTGTGCCCCTTCAGCTGTTTGTTGATGTTCAGACCCAATTGTCGCTGTAGGACACGGAAGAAAGATGAAAGACTCTAAATATTTCAGAAAGCAAAGAGCATAGAAAAAAGCTTTMTTGTTTAAATTCTTACCACCTTTTATAAAGTGTTCCCATACTGAYTTAACATGATCAGTGAATAGGAATGAAATCTCTCTAATCCTGTTGGTTAAACCAGAGAAACAGCAAAACGCCACCTGGAGAAAGATTGTTCTAAGAAAGGAGAGTTGTTTGCCCAGATTGTTTTGAGAAGAAACTTCCTTGAGAAATTTTTCCTTGGGGAAAAGGTTAGCAGCAGCTAGCAGGCTAAAATCTTTCAGACCCAGAAATATCAGGCCCACACCCARCGATCTTGGAGGTCTTTTCCAGGCTTAATGATTCCGTGATTGCCTTGCTGCTGGTGGCAGCATCATTTTCTCTTTGCTGTTAAGGCCCAGGGCTCAGGAGCACTGTCTGTTGCTCCCAGCCTGGAAAGGCAGTGCATGGATCGTGCTTAGACCTCACTGAAGGCCAGAGGATTTCATTTATGACCCAAATATCTGAGTACATTTTAGGGAACAGAGGACCCTCAGGTGCTGAAGCCTTGCTGTACCTACCAAGGCTTCAYGGAGTCACCTGCATGACTGTAACTCTGTGGGAGATAAAGTGACTTAAAGCTACACGTGGGCAACATTAGTACAGAAATATGTGCATGTCTTAAGGACCACAGAGCTGATGTAGTGCTGTGAGAGCTTTCGGCATGGCAGTGAAATTTTGAGTTAAAGACATCCCTGTAATCCTGTTCTTTTTGCAATAAAAGCTTGTAGGAAGCTACCAGTCTTGTTCAGTGGAGATACATGGCAAAATTGAAAAATCCCTCTGACCTTTTGTGCAAATGTGAGATAGTTCAGATTCCACGACTACATGAGCATTGAGCAGTGCCTTGGAGTTTGTGAAGTTCTCAGACTTGCCTAAATCCCATCAGTCTTTAAAGCATTGCACATCCAAAATGAAGCTTAGGGCATTTTTCCCTTGTAGATCCCAAACCAATGAAGATTCGTGAAATGGMGAATGTCCCTGATTTTTTYAAACCTTAGTTTTAATGWTTCTGATTTATCTAAATRTTTTTARTACWTCTGTAGGTTTACAAAAACAGGATCTGACTTTGCAGCCTACAGCAAGAAACCTGTAATTGTTGTGACATGCTGTAATTTAGTTTTAAGCAACAACCACTTGGTATAAGCTGATGTTTTAAGGTACAGTAAAAGAATGTGGATAAGAAACCCACAGATAATATGTATTTTCATATTGCTGTCTAATCCTGCTGAAGGAAAAAATAATGTATCTTCCACTTAGCAAAGCTGGCAATTGAAAA
Organism: Mixornis gularis; assembly: GCA_003546035.1. Lineage (NCBI taxonomy): Eukaryota > Metazoa > Chordata > Aves > Passeriformes > Timaliidae > Mixornis > Mixornis gularis. Next base: position 334,364 of record QVAJ01000214.1, on the reverse strand, counting down.
AACTTAARAATGAGGATTTATGGCTCAATGACAATTTCATGACTCTTCATGGTTTCAGGAGGTTTTTCCCTATTCCTGATTAYTACCAGAAGTACTACAGTAAACGGAAATTGTTTGCCTAATAATTGGTAACAYGTATTTTCTAAATCTCTTCCATAACTTTCTTGCTTTTTTAAACCCAGCATCATTTTAACACCAAACATCTAAATCTTAAAATAAGCTGTCAATGCTGGTTGTTTCTCCCAGCTGGTATAAACATGAACAATATGAGTAGTTGAACGTTCTTCAAGTAACAACACATTCAGTTGTACAACTGAAATGCTGATTGCCTTTTACAGAGTATTTTAACTGTGGGTTTTAGATGAGCTAAAGTAATAGATAAAAGATAAAAAAATAGATAAAATGGTGCAGAAGGCTCTGTATGGTAGGAATTTGTACACTTCTAATGCAGTCAGGCTCCTCTAGTAYGTTTGATATGGTTTTTAAAGAAGAAAAGATCAGGCAAAAATTTGGGTGTTATCCCTTACATTGCCATCCTGCCTCCAAGTGTTGGTGCACGTAGAGATATCACGTGTGGATGAACAACCCAACTCAAAGGAGCGGCGCGTTTGTCAAATTGYCAAAAAGTGTTTCATTATCCTTGTSTTCTACCACTTTCTYTGTGTTTGATCAGTGATGCTCGGAGTAACATCTGCCAACCCCCAGCACAAACACACGAAATGAGCTTTGCTCTTGTTTTTGTGGGCTGTGATAACACCAGCCAGGCTGCAGCCAGCTGTTCCCAGRCCATTGGTTCGGGTGCCCGGGTGAAGGCTTATACAAGTCTCTCATGTGGGATTAAATGTCAAACTAGATTTTAAATTACATGTCCATAACTTGGCACRAGCTTTCTGCACTGCAGGGCTGGGAAGGGCTTAGTTTGTACTCCAGAACAAAATAAAACTAAGTTTTCTSACACTTTTCTTAAGGAAAGTTAGACTACTACTGCTCTCTTTCACCTCTGACATTTGACTCCTGGCTGTGTGGCTGCCCTCAGCCCTCTTCCCCTTTCCTCCTGAGCTGTGAGTGCACATGAAGGTGGCTTCCCCTGTGTGGAATCTGTTGTCTTTGGAAGAAGAATGTGAGATGCCTTTCCTTGCTTTGGGGCAGGACAGGTATGGGCCCTACAGCTACAGTCAGCCAGTTCCAGTCTACAATTTTCCCTGTCAAGAGCAAGTAAAGGCTGATGATTGCTCAGTTAGTCTCTAGGTAAGATACAAGCTCTAATGCTTGTGTCCTTTCACCTGGTCTCCTTTCTGGGATCCTGAGTMTCAGAGGAAGAATAACAATGTGCCTTGTGACAGTTCCAAGTCTGTGTTTCTTTGCTGACCAGTCAAATGCCCTTGCTAGTGAAATCATCACAGCCCATAGCCGTGTACACGCTGAAATGTGACTGCAAACGCTTCTGTTCATCTCAACCTGGCCATTCCAGCATCTTCTGCTTCTTTTTAAGACTCATGGGTCTCAGAATTTAAATCTCATAGGGGAAATGAGAACGAAAATGAAAGAAAGCACAGTAAAAGATTCCAGCAGCAGTGGAAAGGGTAGTCAGTGATGCTGTGATCACAAGCCAAATGTAAGAGTGCGGTGGGTAAGAGGCAATGAAAATTGAGGACCATTCTTATGTTTATCTCAGCAATTACTGYGGTGCCTTTAATGCTGGCAGAGAAGGCCAGGACCATTTTCAGCTCAATAAAAGGAACCACAACAATGAGTAACTACTGATGCGGTGCACTCACAGAAAATTTACATTTTGAGAGGTATAACAAAAGCTATATAGACTAGAGCTTTATTTAACAATAAAAGCTTTTCCCTGCTTCTTTAAGAAGTCTCCCTCAAGTGAGATATTTTTTGTTCTATGCCTTTGAAAGACGTTCTGTGTGCCACCTGACTAAAAATTGTCATAAATTCCTATTTCCCCTGTGTACTTTTGTGCATTTAGTTCAGGCACCCTCAGCCTGAGTGTTTAGGACAAGAATACTATTCAGACTCTTCTCTCCATAGTCAGAGAATTATAGGATCATTTGAGGGTCCTTTTTGGGGTCTCCAAAGGATCAYAGAAYRGTTTAGGTTGGAAGGGACCATAACCCCATAACTGTAACATGCTACAGGTAGGGGCACCTCCTGTTAGAGGAGGGTGCTGGCCACCCAACCTGGCCTTGAACATTCCAGAGATGGGTCATCCACAGATTCTCTGGCCAACTCTTSCAGTGCCTCATCACCCTCACGGGAAGTTGTTTTTTTTTTGCTAACACCTACACTAAATCTCTCCTCTTTTAGGTTAAAACTGTTCTCCCTTGTCCTGTTGCTTTCTGCTCCTGTAAAAAGTCACTCTCTCTCCCTTTTATAAGCCCATTTAGTACTGGAAGGCTGTTAATAGGATCTCCCTGGAGTTTTCTCTTCTCCAGGCTGAGCATCCCCAGCCTGTCTTCATAGGAGAGGGGCTCCAGCCCTCTGAGCATCTTGGTGGCTCCTATTGAAGGACTTCCTGACCTTCCTGAGTTCCTGAGGCTGACCATGTACACCTCCCATCACACGAGCACTTGATGGAGCTCAGGATCATTGCTGCTCACGTGGATGGGAATTATCTACTGAGGTTTTAAAGAAATAAGGAAAAGCATGAGAAATTGCTGCCCGGGTAAATAGCCATCCTAACTAGATTTGAACAGTGAATAGCAATTGCAGCTAAATTTAGACCASAATTTCATGCTTGTAAATATCAGATCTGTGCATTATTGTATCCAATAGAAGCACAGATTTTATCTGATCTGGTGTAGATGCATGATCAAATTACCTGAARCATGTGATACGGAGCTTATGATAGCTTCAGTTATTAGGAATGAAGGTGAAAAGACACAGATAATTCCTAATACATGGYTTATCCCTCTATATTAATCTACCAAAACAATTTTTGACTAGTGTGATTTTGTAGATTAAATTTATTTCAGTCAGTCTTTGCATCACGGAGTTGGAGACTTTCATAACTTAATGCTGGATACTCCAAGGTGGGACTTCCTGTATTATTTACCCCACACATCAGGGACATGATGTGATTTTGGGGTGGTCTTGTGCAGGGCTAAGAGTTGGATTTGATGATCCTTGTGAGTCCTTTCCAACTCAGGATATTCTAGTAGTCAAATTTAGTTTTATTTTTAATCCCTCATTACTGGTGTTATTTTGGTTTGTATCAACTGAATCAGATTGTCTCACTAGAATGCCCACGKTGGGTCAGCAGCAGAAAATGCCTTAAATCTATTTTCATTTAGCTGACAAAGGAGAAAAGCAGGCCCTGAAAAGCTAGGGAAATCCACTTAGTACACTATGAAAGTATACTGGAATATGCTGAAGTCAGTCACTGAAAATCCTACACAAGGGGAATCAGGAGAGAATAGTAGGTACATAAAAATATCTGTAACTTTGATACAGATGAAATTAGGGCTGATGAAATTATAAATTTTACAAGCTAATGTAGATCTGCACGTTTGTAAGCACTTCACTGATGTCCACAGCTTAAACAGAGGAATCTTTAAAACTTCTTAAATATGGAATTGGCTACTAAATTGCAGAAAACAGAAATAAAATGTGTTGCCCTTGTTAATGTTGTAATTAAATATCCTTTTCTCTTTGTCTAGCTCTTAAACAGAGTTATACAGTCATGGTTGAATGCCCTTTCTCTATTGCATACAATAAATACTCAGACTTTGCATCTTGCTGAGCTGTATGTCATRTTTGCTCGTCCCTGTGTGACAGCACTAAAGTAACATGAATATTTATCAGGTTGATGGGAAGTATATTAGAAATCAGGATCGTTAAATTAAATTAAAGAAACTGATCAGTGCTTAGTATCACGATAATTTTATGTAAAGTCAAATTCTTTTAGCTTTTAAAATGTTCTTCATATGCTCATGCTCATTGAAATTGTCTATTGTTCTGCATCGTATTTTGGCCAAGGAATTTTCCAAGGGTTCTACAAGCCAGCATCCAAATATTATTTTACATTACTTTATTACTAATTTGCAAACTTGTATTTTCGTGTTATTGGCAAATATCAAACCGTTATACTGAGGACGTCAGAGCTGCCAATACATGAATATATCTCRTTATCATAGAATGGTTTTGATTAGAAGAGATTTTAAACATCATCTAGTTTCACCCTGCCTCCATATATCCATCTTGATGCATACAGAAGTAAACCACCAGTCTGGGCAGGTGAAGATGCTCATTCCATTCCTGGGGACAGGCACAGCACAGGAGCTGCAGCTGCAAGGGTGGCACCCACCTCAAATCCACAGACGTTCTCAGAAACTCATTTGACATCAGTTCTTAAAAAAAAAAAAAAAAGCCTCAAACAAGACCTAATTTTTTTTTTTTTTTTTCTTCAAGGGCATGTGTATTTTAGTGTATCTGTCATCTCTAAGTTCACATTAAGAGGTGCTGGTTCTAGTAAAACACGAGTATGGGAACCACAAACACCCAAATAATCAGGATGCAATGGTAGACACGGACTGTGCATCGCAGAGTCCACAGCAAACGTTGGCTGGCATGACACAGGAGTTGTSCAGGATGGCAGATGTTGGGTAGGATGGAGGAAACCTGTTTATTTTTAAAACCACCTGGTTTTTATTTAAAAAAAACCCCAGTTTCTTAAAAACTACCTGGTTTTTATTTTATTTTCCTTCATTTTATTAGCAGAGGGAGAGCATGCCTCTGCTCTGAAGCAGGCACAAGCCGTGTTGTTCTTCATCTGACCATTGCTCTGTGTGGTTTCCATGATTAATGCTGACCTGCAGTCCTGTGCTGTGTGAGATGGCATCACCTTCAGACTCTGAGCCCCAGTGAATGCTTGAGTTTCTGCTTTCTAATAACTGGGAAAAGCAAGGAGTATTGTTTGAATATAACCTAGGCATTTATCAAAATATTGAAATAACTGCAAATGGCTAATCTAAGCGGCAAACCAATATTTGCTGCTAAAATGTGAGACCCAAARATTCAGAATAAGACACACAGCTTAGTCCTTGCCTTCCTCTGGTAACTGGYTGATGGGTTCATTTAGATTTTAGCTTGTGTGCTTGTTTAAGATAGAGTTTCATACTGCTCTGTGAAGCTGTAAACCACTTTTGTGTTATTCCATGCAGTTTACACTCAGGACCTYACAAAACTTTTCATGGCCTTTAACACAGATGACAGTGCTGGGGATTCATTACGTGGCTGCCTAAGTACTTTCTTTTTATATCAAAATGATGTATATGTTCTGTACCTTTCCCATTTCCTCTTTGGAGCATGCCAGAAAAGTAAGGCCAGTGCAGCAATTGCTGTGATTGATATTATGCTTTTGAAGATAGATGGGAATTATTTAATGCTAGGGGACTTTCCAATTAGCTYTCTATCCTAGCCGTGTTTGGAATTATCAGTTAATTTTGTGTGCAGGGTTAGCTCAGCAGTTCCTGTCACGGGCAGGTTTAGCAGCACCAAGAACTGAGAAGCTGATATCAAATCAGCTGAATATGATATCACCTGAGCTGGAATTGTTTTCCAGGTGTTTATTCAGGAGTGATCCTTCATATTGAAGATATTTCACGTCAGTATGGGACCACTGCCCTTGAGGAATTTTTTCCAAAGTTGAGCCATGTAGGAGTGACCTTCGTTTAATTACCTGGTTTTCCATTGCTGATGAAGGGAAGCAAAGTTAAATGTGATTGATATTCTCTTCTTACTGCTCTACTCTGAAATTTAGCAAATAGAGGTGAGGCACAGAGAAGTGGAGGTTTTAATGGCTGGTGAGTGGTCAGAGACTCTTGGGACACTGGGTTTTTGCAAGGCAGCACTCCAACACCCAAAGTGTAGAGCACAGAAAATCCTGACTTATTTCAGGAAGTGTGATTTGGACAGCAGCTCCTGAAATTGCCATTTAAACAAATGTATGGGACGATGGCTCTGGCACTAGAACTTTATTGTCTGCTTTTTAAGAAGAGGAGTAAGTGAATGCTGGAAATCTGTAACAAAAGTCTGTGCAGGCAATTACGAATATTAGTCACTGTGAACAGGAGACAAGGTTTTCTCTCTGATAATTACCCAATACTTGGCACAGTTTCCTGCTCTCCAGCTCCACCTGATTGAGCTTTAAGTCACCTGACAAGAGCACCCAATTTTAAGAATCCAGCTCCTTGTAACTGTGGGAATACACTGAACTCTGCAAGAACCCAAGAGGCAGAGCTCTGCTGGGAGATTGTAGACTCCTGAGCTGGTTTGGTGGCATTCCTCTCTGCTGAAAAGCTCAGCTTGTGCTGCATGATCAGCATTATCTCCCTCACCCAGGTTTACAGTGGCAGAGACAGTAGTTGGAGTAGAACATTTTCCTAGGAACCCTTTCCTGTGTAACCCTGTTTAGCAACAGTGGGTTTGTTTGTGGGTGACGTACATTTCTTTAAATACCCAGAAGAATGTGCCCCACTCCTGCGTTTATCTGAGGAGTGAAACTGCTGTTCACTGGGAATAATGTAATTCARTGTAAGAGGTATTTCTATTTTTTTGGGCTAAATAATAGTGTTTCACTGCTGCACAGCCRTTCTGAAAAGAGACATTTGCCTTTTCAGAGAAATAGGAACACCATCAATAAATTCCTTCTTTATCTGCTGTGGGCAATAGGTCACTTATATGTATATTTATATGTATATTGTGAGAATTAGTTATATTTTCTTACTTCCTACAAATCACAGTGAAAAGACTGACAGGTAACATCAAAGGAATTTATCAGTTATTTTCTACATTAGAGATTCACTGCTATCTTTTGTTTTATGAAAACATAATAATATTAAGTCATTAAATTCTCATTGCTGAGGAAGTTGAAATTTGTGAAAAATCTCACATTCCTTTAAGGGAAAGGGAGAATAAGGAATGTGTGAGTCTAGAAATCCCAGGGAAGTAAATTCCTTAAAAAAGAATACTTCTGCAATTCTAATGACTGAGCTTATCGAATGTCACCTACACTTSCACAGGTATTCTAGATTAATTATTTTTTACCAAATATTTTTTTTTTTTTGCCTTGCAAATATTCATTTTTCTTTTGTTCAGCTAATCAGGTAACAAGTACCTGCCCGTTGTTATCTCCATGTTAACTTGAATGTTGCACCGTAATTGAACTCTTTCTTTAACCTTATCTAACAACCAACTTAAGTGAATAGAAAATCTCTAACACCATCATAATCCTTTGCTTATCTTTCTTTGCTTAGGAGGTAAAATATCCATTGAGCTTGAACTYACCTGGAAGATTTATAGAATATTAGTGCTCTGAATATTGCTGGTTCAGTCTCTTCAAATTCCCATAGTTTATGCTGTTGCATTCAACTCATCTGTCTGTCCARCCATTGTTATGCTGCTCCATCTCTGCTGTTGCTAGAATTTAAATTCAAAAACTCATTGCAGCAGGGATTGGAGGCCGACTCCAGCTCTTTTTGGCTCCAAGGGGAGTGGTGTCAGTAGCTGGTGTGGGTCAGGATTTACTTCCTAACCTTTGCTGTGCTCTTGAATCRCTGATTAACAGTGTGATCTCAATAGCGCTGTACAAATTGTAGAATTGTCTATGCCTCTGGTGTATGTGTATAGTCCTGTCTGCCATGCTGATATGAGGACACCTGCCCCAGAATAGTAAATTCAGTCTCTGATTGACTTGGGTATGGCAGAAACTGCTTAAAAGGCTTTTTTCTTATGCTGCTTATCATAAAGAGAATGTGGACGGTTCCTGACATTCATCCTGCATTCAGTGTATCTTATACCTGGATTTTATTTTCACTCATCTGGAGACAGCCTGCCTTCATGGTGATTAAAAGTAAATCACAGAGGAGAAAAATGGGACTTCGTGCTTTCATTTGTATTAGTTCATCTCTGAGGCCTGACAGAGATTTTCTTTCTTGTGCTGCATTGTGATTGAGACAGGATATGATCCACTGTTTAGGTAGTTGCTTAATAATTATCCTTAAAACCATAGGTAATGCCATCAGAGTTTGCAGAACACCTCCTCATCTTCCACAACACTGCACTGTGTTTACTCCTAAAAATCCTTCCTGTTTCTGCAGCTTCTAGGGCTCCAGGCCAGTGGGAAGCAGACYGAGCACTTTGCAAAATACAATTTTTAAGCCCATGCAGCTAGATTGTTTCTCTCTCCTTTTATTTGTCAGCCTCTCCCCATACTACTCTGGGTTAGTGGAGAAAATCAGGCAGTCAGCTCAGGGCCTTTTTTTTTCCATTATCTGTCTGTCTCCAACTGTTTGGCCAGAATCTGGCTGTTGAATTGCCCTCTAGAGCTTYAATTTATTTTGATAATGTAGGTTTAGTGACCTGTGCCTCTCTTCTCTTTGCTGTGGGGGAGAAAGGAGGAACACAGGACTCTGGTGCTGCAGAGCTGCATGTGCCTTCCCAAGGGTCCATGGACCCTTCCCAAGGGCCCTAGGTGTATTTGTTACAGGTGTGATGTCAGGGACAAAATTCTCTCTTAAAGRGCATCAGATTTTAATGGGTACAATTTTTTAAAAGCACCTTAGGAGTCTTAATTTTAGCWTTATTATGGTAGGTAAACTGTTAGGGTCAATGTGTTGTAGGCAATTGCATTCTGGCTATTTAAAATCTGCTTGTTACAGAATCTCATTCTGCTGTAGCAAATCATCTAGTTCTAATCCCCCCTATGAGTGTTCAAAGTCTTTGTTTTAAAAAAAAAACCCTTTTAAAGCATTATGAACCCATTCCCATCAGATCCTGTCCAGCTCCTCTCTGTTTGCACCATCTTTCCTCTTTGCAAGTTTACTCTTGCCTGATGGCATTTGCAGACTCAGGCAGCCTTGGGGCTTGTCCCCCTTGCTGAATGCAGACGTTCCCCATGGAACTTGTCTTCAAAATGGTCATGGCTGTACACCCAGACATTTCCTAGGAGCTGCTCCTGGCCTCCCAAAGCTTTGCAGTTTACATTATTAATGGCTGGGTTGTGGTTTGGGCTGTTCATGCCAGCAGAGATCACGCAGGTCCCGATTATTTTTGCACTGTCTGACCAATTTTCTACTGTAAGTCAGATGTTTCTGGAGAAACCAAAGCGTGAGAGCAGATTTTTGTTGCTTGACAGATGTTTGAAGGGGGAAGAGATTTAAGAAAGCTTTGTAAAACAAGCACTAAGTTAATTAGAATCAGTGCTTTGGAGGGGATGTTTTCACTGCCCATCACTTTACATCAGGCAGCCTGTGATTTGGAATCCCAGGCTGAAGTCATGCCATCCTACATTTTCCTTAGATCTAACTTCATGTAAATAAAATGTTGTCACATTAAAGCAAGATCATTCTCTTCTCCCTCTTTCCTTYCTATTCCTTCTTCCTTCTCCTGTGTTTTCAGGGAATGGATTGTGTGACTTCTTTTTAAAGGTCTATTTCTTTTAGTGAACCTCACTGTTTGGTTTGTGTATTGCAGCATCCTACAGGAAACACCTAATTGMTTGTTATAATAGCATTGGGCAAGAAATTATACAAAGTCCATTTATTCGTGTTGAAGTAGTTTTTGTGTCTATCCCTTGTTTCAGAGAATCTCCTCTTTGCTTTATTCCTGATGTTTGGTATATCAGACAAATGCTCCTGTACTGAACAGAGCAATTAAACATCTGGTCAGTCACGTCACAGCAGTACTTTTTGTATTCACAGAAAGCACTTGTACTTGCTTTGGGAAAATGCTGTGCCTGTTCTGGAGCTACTCAGACTGCTTCAGGGTTTTAGATCAGCTGCACGTTCCTCTTTGGCTGCTCCAAACCTTGGAAATTGAAATAAGTACTTCTGTTAATGTGGCAAGATGTGATGAAAGTTACGTTACTCCATCTACCACAGCCAGTGTCTGTTTCTGCATTTCCTTGGAAAAATTCCCCCACTCCATCAAAGCCAGGCATTTCTGCCAGATTATAGTAAATTTATTTGTTTGCTGATTTGTRTATTTGGATGGGTAAAGAACCACTACCYAGCAATTTAARTTTTCCTCTGTCACAGCAGGAAGTTACTCCTGCATAGGATGTGCCTGGATATTTGGGTTTTAACGCAGGTCATGCTTCCCGTGCTGTTTGCCGTGGTGTGAACATGAAGGATATGTCCCAGATGTGTTCAGGGGAGGTGCCTCTGATGGCACTGATGGATGGATGGATGCAGCAGGTCATCACCACTGGCTGCTCGTGCGGGGAGAAGCAGAGTGTTTGTCACAGGTGCCATTTGCAGTGCCCTTGACTTCCTCTGGCTGCCTTCTTGCGCCCTCCAGCATTTGGGAGCCAAGAACCRTGGCTGATCTCAGCAGGAGCCCTGGGTCCCCTGAAAACCAAATCCTCATTCTGGGGAGGACAGGGGGTTCCCAACCCTGCTCTGGCTGCCACGGCAGCTCGCTGGCTTTCCGTGGAGCCAATGTGTGGTTGTCTTGGTTTGGAARGACAGGTGTCTGCCAGGGAAAGCTGGAGCTTCCCTTGGAATGGAGAATGTAAACCACCTCCCTCTGAATTATTATAATTTTGCATCAGAGGCTTTCAGGCAAAAAATATGAGAATAGGAAAAATGGTCTTTTACTAGGAATATTAAAAATACAAATGTACAAAAAAAAAAAAAGGGGAAAAAAATCCTAGAAACACTGACAGTCAGATATGACCTGACCCCCTGTTGGTCAGGGTGTTGGGAGCAGTCCAATTAAGTCCTCCTGCAGTGACAGATGTGGGTCTGTTGGAGCAGAGATGATCCTGTAGAAGGGTCCAGTGGTGGTGAGATGGATCTGCTCTTCCTGTGGGAAACCAGTGCAAACAGGCTGTGCTGGTGTTCTGACTCTCAGGTTTTATCCAGGTAGGAATTCTGGGCTCCTCCCCCTGGGTGGAGCATCTCCCAGTGGGATGATGGAATTGTATCAGCCATGGAGTGGGCCTGGATGGCCCATGAACAGCAGATATCCCCTGGAGGGAGGATGGGTCCTGGAAGASATAAAGAAACACTGCCCCAACAGGGTTTAACAGCTGCCTATTAACTCCTCCTCACCCTGTTACAGCGGCTGAGAACAGAATACACACCCCTGGTTCCAACCTGCATTGCACCTCCTGCATTGCACTCCTGCATTGCACTCCTGCATTGCACTGCTGCATTGCAACCCAAGACAGTGGTGAAGGCAGGGGAGCCCTGCTCCTGCACACCAGTATGTACCAGTTAGAACAAAACCATGATGGACTGCAGGATGGGAAAGTGCTGCATACAAGCTGTCTCCAGTGCTGTCTTCACCTCTATGGAGCACGGATGAAAGTGGCATCACGCAGACCTTGTTAAAAAGAAAAAGAAAAAAAGAAAAGCCATCAGGAGAAAGGATCTGACATATCTGTAGCTCTGTGTTGTAGGGTGTTTTAGCATCTCTTGTGAATTGCTGGCTGGTCTCAATTCACACTTATTAAATGGACATTTGAGGCACTTAGCACCTTGCAGGGGGCATTCGGCACCGTTTAGCATCAGTGTCTTCCTAGGTCTTCACTTCTGAAACAGCCGGCTCTGCAGAGCAGAGTGAAAGTTTGTTTTGACAACCTGTTGTGATGTATGGGTCCAATTACTGAAGTCTCCACACTCATGTTGGTTCTGGAATTTTTTTTTTTTTTAATAGTAGAAGCATAATCTGAAACAAGGAATTCTCCTTTATGTTACATTCCCTCTAGGCAAAAAAGTAAATATAGGGAGGAAAGGAATTAATGGAGCCTATAACTCATAGGGCTGTTGTTTGTTCATATACATCACATTACTCTGCCACGCTTACTCAGTTTTTCTCATCATTCTTTCTCCACTCCCAGCTCTCCCTTCCCCTTATCATATTTTTACATCAGCACAACATTTTGGATTTCACAGAATTTACTCATAATTTACTCTAATGCTAACAACGTGAAGGTTGGAGATGTAATTTACACCACTGAGTTGAACCAGAGCCAGGCACGTCTCCAAGAGTTGCACCTGCTTTCTCTGGGCTGTATTTAGTGGAATTTTTTTCCTCTAATGTTTAATTCATGTCCTTTCTGGGAAAATATTTAATGAGCTAACAATTGAAGTTAGGGTTAGGGGAACTCAGTACAACTTGGAGTTCTGTAATGTAGATTAAACATTTTCCAAACATTTCAGATATCCCAAAATGAGTTTTGAATTATGTGAGTTTCTCCCTGTGCTCTTTCTCATTATTAAATCCATGTTCGCTTTCATTTCATTTCCATTGAGAGCATATCCTTTTTCTGCCTCAAGGAGAAAACAAACAAAAACCCCAACACACACATACAGACAAACCTCAAACCAACCAACCAAACACAAACGAGCAAAAAGCACACCAAAAAAACACACCTAAACCCCAAAAACACCACAACCAAAAAAAAAAAAAAAAAAAAAAAAAAAAAAAAAAAAAAAAAAAGGCAAGTAAGCGTTCTAATTTTTCCTTCTGATCTGGAGTGATGGTCAGTCACTGGCCCTTCCCTCTTACATGAGGGAAAGAAATAAATTTTGTCTTGTGAAGTACCATCCCATTTTCAACACACAGAGTATGGAAAGTGCATGCTCAGAGACATATCAATGAGCATTTAAGGAATTTTAAAAGACTGTTATTTGTGGCACGTTGTTATCTAAAATTAATGTGATTTAATCAGGATAATTCTTTTTCTCTGTTCAATTTTGCATTAATCAACTCAATGTTTAACTCTACATTAAAAACTGTAGGCCAGGGCTTTGGACAACCAGGTCTGTTGGAAGGTGTCCCTGCTCATGGTAGGGGAGCTGGAACAAGATTGTCTCTAAGGTCACTTCAAAACCATTCTGTGATTCCCTGGAAAATGAACTTATGCTTATCATCCACAAAATTGGAGCAGTTCCCTYGCTACCTTTGGCTAGGTGGTCCTAATTGGGATTAGGAACAAGCTGTCTATACTTAAAAATGTGGTTTGTTCTCTTGCTACCTAATTTTTCATCCTTAGTTTTACTAAGAAAAGTTAGCCCCTGAAAACAACAATATACTTTTCAGTGGCAWGAAACAAGATTCTGTGACCGTGGGTTAGGAGTTCAGTCCTGAGAGGTTCAGGTTCCTTCTGACTGATTCTCAAATTTCTTGGGGTTTCTAAATGAGATAATAATTCTTGTCTTTTAAATGGGGGAAATCCTTTAGACTTGGTCAAATCAAAGGTGGTCAAAATTCTGTTCTCTTTTGACAGTATCGAGTTGCAATTATTATTATTAATTTTATTATTAGCAAGCTGGGATGCATTGACTTTCAGCTCTTCTTTTCTAGAAGTCTCTGAGGCAGTTTTTGTCTTTTATGTCTCTCTCATGTAAATGAATGGAAAGTTCTCCACATCCCATGGAATGTGGTGGTTTTGAGTGCTACAGGAGGGCAAAAGSTCTTTGCTGGTCTCTTTAAAGTACCAAGAAATTAACTGTGTTGCTTGGTAAATCTAAGGAAATAAATGAGCTAAGCAGACTTGTCACTGGGCTGCATGAAGATGCCTGATATGAGTGCCTAAAACTGCTGAAATGTCTGGGGTCYATTACAAGAGGAAAAGATGTTTACAGAAATTCACTGTGCAATTTATTATCAAAATTATACTCCAGTATGGCTGGGACCTGTGGAAGGTCTTGTGTCAAAAATGATAAATGGTCAGAATGCTGGTAGTAATTTGTGTTTGCTATTGAATTTCTGCTCAGCTAAACATCCACTTAGAGCATATACTCCTTGGTAGAAAACATTAAAATAAGAGATAATTTTTTGTTTTCTGGTAGAGAAAGGAACAGCTTGTGGTACCTTTAAAGAGCTCATTGCATTAAAGCCAAGAGAGG
>QVAJ01000214.1:287915-300994 GCA_003546035.1 Mixornis gularis | reverse complement strand
GATGGAAATATTTTGGGGTTTGATGTCTGTGGGTTAAGAGTGTCATGTTTACAGCAATACAAAAATCTGTTGTGTTTGAATGAAACTTAACCCAGGGCTTAATTTTCTGTGTGTCTTCAGAAGGGCTCCAATGTGTCTGTTGGCTTTCTAAGTGCAGGATCAGTTTCTGGTGCTCTTGGTGGAGCAGATTCCAGATCAAATGGAAGTATCAAAGYAGAGAGTATGCAGCACTGGTGGGTGAAGATCCAAGGTTGGATGCCCATGACTCCAACCACTTTGAGTCAGGAAGATGGCAAGAAAAATGACTGACTAAAAGCATGKGGTTTTTTTATTATTATTTTTGATGGTTTCCATAGTGCAAAGGCTCCCACTCTGGGTGGTTTCAGTTTTTCACAGAAACTCCTGTGTTTTCAGTCCTGGCAGGAGAAGGCAAAGTGTTGAGGTAGCTTGGAGTTTAGAGTAAAGTCTAATAAATAGTCAGGTATTCTCTGAAGTGTGTGGTTAGATCTATGTCTGACCTGTTCTGGCATGGGATGCTCAGTCCCCTCGTTGACTCCCTAGGTGAGGTGGTAAAGGAGCTGCCCGAGCTGCACATCCCTTGGGGCAGAGTTGTCTGCTGAAATTCTGGGCTTCCTGAACAGTCTCAGCTTCTTCCAACATGTATGTGCACCTAGGCATGGAAAACACAGTGACAAGTGGCTAAAATTGTTAAGTTTTTCATCATCAGCCACCCAAAGCCTTGGGAGGAGAGCTGAAGCTAAAGGCAATTGCCAGATGCCTTTGGGGGTTGGAATCTCACTTGAAAGACTTCTGCTGATTTACTGCTTGTTAATTTTTCCTCTCTTTTTCCTCATGTGTCTTCCTTTCCCACATACCAGCAGAACTCTCAGTGGTTTAAATTCTGCAATTCAGGAAAGAAATGTTTCCTATTGTGTTTGCTTGAGTGAAGTCATCAAGGTTTTCCACATTTCTGGGTGAGGATCTGGGTGGTGGCATTTAAATTTTAAAGRGGAATCCATGGAGAATTGAAAATGGTTCTTTTTGCTCCTGCCTGCACCTGGAAGRAGCAGTGATAATGGTAATTAAGGGTTGCTGTACACTTGTGTACAGTAAATCACTGTCGTGCCGTGCTTTTTAGCTGCATTTTTATTAAGGAGATAACGATGCAGTATCATTTTCAGTGATGTTCTGAAGACCACAGCAACAGAGATTGCCATCTGGACCAAAGCAATGGTCTCACTTTCATCCCTGACAGCTGCATAACCTGAAACTAAAGATTATTTCTCTTTTAAAACATTAGGACATCGATGTGCACTGATCACTTGATCCCCAACTTTGGCTAATATCCAGTTTCTCAGTGCTGCTTTCCTACAGGTGGTGTAGGAAAACCAGAACCTGGGGTTTTTTTATTTTTTTTTCCTCAGTTACAAGGTTTTCATGTCCCATTTCAGTCTAACATCAACAATTTGTACCARCAACCCCCTGGGATAAGGCTGAAGGTTGCTGTGAATTTTTTGTAATGATGAAATCAAAAATGGGTGATTAGACAGAGATGCAGCTGATATTAATCAGTCATCAGTTTCAGACATCATCTGCCCTTGCRTTTTAACATCACAACAAGAATTTTCCTTTGAAGAAGGAATGGTAGCCTTGAGGCACTTTGAGGCCACTTCATACACTGCCTTTCTGTGTTGCAGATTTTGGTAAAAATTGCTTTGGGGGATTTTTGAGGCTTGTAAATGGATTCTTAACTGCTGCATTTCGAGTCAAATATACTGTCTTGGCATGCAATTGAATTTCAGAAACAGAGATGTGAGTGACTTGGGAGTGTTTAAGTACCAAAGTTTTAATGGATTTTCTTCATTTTACAGATTTAATTGCCACGTAGTAGGCACATAATTGATTTTTAAGCATATTTCATTATTGACTCCAGTTGGGATGGGAGTTCATTTTCAAAATCAGTGTCATGATATGGCCACGTGTCTTTCTGCTGCTCTGTGCAATTTATGTAAGGCTGGGGCTTCATCACTGGTTTGTATTAATTCAATAAGCTGGTCATGGGCATGGTTTATATATAAAATACTCCTCTGTCTAAAGTTGCTTCATAATTTTTGAGTATCTGAAACAGAGAAAATAAAAGGTAATGAGTAGAATTTGCTAAAGTGCTCGTTGATGTATGTGGCAGATTGAGAGAAGCATTTTGGGTAGTAAATTGATAGGACAAAACAGAATTTAATTTTTTTGGCTGTTCGTAGCTTTGCTTGAGCTTATAAAATATAGATAGATAAATAGCAGTGTCTATAAAGTCTTGAGTAAGAGTGAAAAAGTGGATAAAATCATTTTGTGTCGGGGATGGTTTGGTACAAAATAGCCAAGCGAAGRAGTTTGATGATGAATGATTAGAAGGAGATTGAGACATTTATCCCCAGGGCAGGAARAGGGAATGGCTGGATGTAGGAAATGATTTGGAGGATTAACTGCAGTTTGAAGAAAGGGAGGAGAGGGAAAATAACTGACAACAGTTTGCAGCAATGATTTGTATCACAAAAAATAATGTTTCCAACCAACGCCTCCCACCCAGAGCTTTTCCAGGGTATGAGGAGCAGAAATTATATCTTCACTTTGTTTTAAGTAAAGATGGGTAAATACAGAAAAGTACAAAATAATCAGAAAAAATTATTTGGAATTGATACAAACAATTTTTTACAGGCATGTAAATGCACTAMTTTTGCTGGGGGAGGATAAGAAACACAGAAAACCAATAAAATCTCATTCTGTGTGACTCGTGCAGACCAGTAATATTAATGACAGAGGGGAATGTTGTCTGTTTGGGGGTTTTGACATTTCAGCGTCAGAAAGTATGTTCCTTTCTCATCTTGGCACTCCCAAGAGTTAAAACAGTATCTCCTAGCCTGCTTTAGGAAGCAATATAAGATTTATTGGCATTACATCCAGCATGACGCTTCCGGATTAATAAAACCGTATTGACTAAAACTTTGTATTCACACAGGACGAAATTCAAGAATATTCAAGAACATTGCATTGCAGCACAGCAAAAGGACCTAAATTCTGTGAGATGTCTGCTTCACCTGCAACAAACACATTTGCAGGAAGCTGCAAGTGCCTCYCTGACATTTGCTATTTGTAGTCCAAGGGCTGACATCTCATTTATTCCGCCCGGGGCTTCACCGCACGTGATAGTTTTGAGTTACTGTAAACAACAAGCTGAAAAATTTTGCTGATGGTATTTTGCTGTCAGCAATCTGYCTTCTGTAGCCTTCCCTGGTTGTGTCAGTGGAGTTGGTGTAGCAGAGGGTCTGTTAGCCCTCAGATCTAGTGATGCTTTTTGGAGGAGATAATTATCTTGTAATAATCACGTCTAAATTGAAAGGCATTAAATTTTGCAAGCTGTGTCGTTGCCAACTGTTCTAAGTCCTGGTGCTAATCCACATTATTCCTCTTATTTAAAGCCCAAAAATCTTGTCAGTATTTTGATGCCCCTTTGCATCTTTCCTTCTAAAAGTGACCAGTGTTGACAAAACTTAATTGATTTTGAAGAGTACTAATAAAACTCACCATTAATGAACACAATTATCCACAATATTTTAATTGATAGGTTGTGTAATATTTAGAAGTCACTGGCTTTGCTTGCCTTGAAAACTAGTATTGAATTTATTGAAGACCATGGATAAGCATTAGTTACAATGACAAGGATAAATTGATGGTTTTCTCCATGATTTTTCAGGAGTGATGCTGCAGCAGCACTTAATATCCCCTCAGCATTTATCATAAAAGTGTAGAGCTTCTCTGAGAGTAACTTTGTGTAGTAATGGTTGGCAACAGATTTAAGAAAGTTGTTTTAGTGCATAAATAACCCGGGAATTAAATGTTCCAAAGGTTGGGGGGAGTGTGCTGCCAAGGATTTAAGGAACAATAACATCTGGAATCCCTGTTTCACAGCTTTTTTTTGCAAAACTTAAATATTGTGGGCACCTCTAGAGAGGTATGTGCAGCACAGRCAAGACAGCGTGACAAAAGTAGAGACATCAGGCCACAGGAAAAAATTCAAATCCTCCTTCTGTGAGGGGCTTGTAATTGCCTAAAAGCTTTTTTATTCTGATAGTCCTTCTCTGCTTAGAGGTGTAAAGAGGGTCAGACTGGAAATGTGAACATACAGATGGTTAACAGCTCTCTACTGTCTGCCCTGGCACTTTTTTTTAGAAGCTAGTGAGGTTTTGATGGTGGTTCAGAGCAAGGACCTGCCCCTGAAAACATTCCTGCAGATTTCTTCTCTGTGAGAGAATATCCTGGCAGCTGAAAAAAGACTAAACCTGGTACTGTGGACACTCAGCTCCTGAGATCCTACTGCCTGTGTAAATTCAGGTATTTCTAATGCTTCTCAGATCTGTGACACAGATAGAAAATAGCTGCCCTGAGAGGGTGTGTGAGACACCTCATGTAAACTACTGCTGACATTTTCTACCCGAGTTGTGGTGATTATTTTTTAAATAACTTCGTAGCTAATTATTTTAAGCAAAATTGGGTAAATTGTTGGCCACCTTTTCCACTGGGTTGGTTATTATCACACAGAGGCTTTCTCAGGTGCAGCAATGTTGTCAAGAGCTACATCCAAAGAAACAGCAGCTTTCCTAGCAGAAAAAAATACATATATACACACGTGGGGTGGCTCTCAGGAGCTATTACCTTGGCTATTCACCCAGGTTTTTGGTTTTGAACACATGCCAGGGTGTAATAAACTCAAATTAATATAAGGATGGTATTAAAAGTGAGGCAAAAAGTTGCCCTCCCCAGCAGAAGCACTGAAGGAAGGCTCTGGGGGTGTTGTTAGGTATCTCTTCATGGTTTTCTGACTCAGGAGGAACCTCTCACCTAAATGATAGCACAGGAATTCTCATGTCTGAATTTCCTTTGGGGTTGTGAGTTTTCCCGTCTTTTTCCCTGTCTGCTGCAGTTTGGCCTYACTGAAGCCTGCTGTTTTCTAAATGGATCCCATAAGATTCATGCACAYCATGTGGTCTCCATCACCCAGCTCTTTCCCTGTCTATTTTCAGCTTGTGGCCCTCACACGTGGCATTTCCTTTGTTTTTTGCTTTCTGCAGTCCTAATATTCTCTGTATACAGCCCTATCCCTGATGACCATCCTACCAGAATGAAACTTTTCACTTCAAATTGTTTGTAGACACAAAGCTAAAAGGGCTGCAGTGGATTTGTGACCCTGTCTGTGTAAAGCAGTCTGTAGAATGCCACGATTTTGAAAAACTCACTCATCTCTGTGGGTTTGTGTCATGAAAAAAAGSACATTTAATAAGTTTTTCAGATGCTCCTTTATTACCTTATCATTGGTCCTCGCAGTAGCTTAATGTAATGGTGTGAGCATATAAAACACCTGTGATAAAATTGAATTCCTGATAATGATTTGCACTGTGAACCTAAGAGAATTCATTTAAAGCCCACTTGTGAACGTTTTCTTCCATATCAGAGCAGCTATTTCACAGAATTAGCACTGAAGCAATGCAATGATTCCAGGAAGGCTGAAAAGCTTCCAACCTGGACCTTGAGCTGCCTCCACTTGCTTCCATTAAAAAGAAATGGGGATATTTACCTGTCTCACAAATGATTGTGAAGATCAGGTGTCTGGTGTTTAAGATCTGTTCAAACACAATTTTTCACGGAGGAAGAGAAATTAATTAAAATTGCTCTTCCTTTTGAAAGTCAGTGTCCTAAAGTCAGTGTCCACCYTCTCTGTCATCTCTGGGGGTTCAAGGAGGGTTTCACTTTGCATTTTATTCTTTGGCCTGTTTACCTATGGCAGCATGGACTTGGAATTAAGCACGAAGATTTTCAAATTCACCAACCAGATAAATGACAATACAAAGGGATGGAGCTCACATTTTTTATGTTTTTCTGGCCTGATGCCSTGCTAATTGTGAGAAACAGAGAGTGACATGCTGAGGACAGGTCACTCTGTGCACCAGGATCCACTTTCTGCCTGGAAGGGACAGCTCCATGCAGTGAAGTCTGTTTTAYATTCAGGTTTTTTATTTCTGGCATAACTTTTTTTGCATCAGATACTGAAAATCTGGCCCAGCACATTTTACAAACAAACCCTCGAGGCTGCCTGTATGCTAAAATAGCACTTTATATTTTGTTTACATCCCTTGCAGAAGATTGGTGTAAYATAAATTACTGCTTGAGGGATCCTATTTCTGTATTTGCTTCAGGCACGTGCTCATTTTAGCTTTGTAGTTCTGCAACCTTAGAATAAAAGGCCAAAAAACGAGGAGCTGTAGAAAGTTCTGAGCAGAAAAAAGCATTACTCTSTATTGTTGCCTTTAGCCCAAGCAGGCAGAGTTTACAAACTCTCACCCTTAGGCARCAGGCTGTCTGTACACTGATTTTGCTGGCTCAGTTTGTGACTCAAACTGGAAAAGTTCAAACATTCCAGCAGTTACTGCCACACATTCACATTGACAGCCCCGTGTCTTCTTCTCAGAGTTTTTTTTCTTCTGGTCAGCCTYGTTGATGCTGAGCCCTTGCCAAGTGTGTGTTGTGATTAATGTGTTTGCCCCATTGAAGCAGGGAATRAGCTGGAACATCCCAGCTGCTCTATCTGTGTCAGCTTAAGCAGAAAGCTTAAATTAATTTTACTGGTAATTACTGAGTCCCATTGAGTAATGGCATTTAATCCTGGGACTCATATCTGATCTTATCTTGAAACAGCCCCCCCTCTATGTGGATTCTTGCTCTGTTCCAGTGCTTAACTGAAGGTACACTGAGGTAATTTGCTCTAGGACCTTAAATTTGTGTTGCTTCAAGTTCAGGGCATGAGTTCTTGTTTCCTCACCAAGATACACRAAGCGTTTTTGATGGTCATTGTCCACCCAGCCGTGTCTCAGTGTGTTCTTCAGTTATCTTTTATAGTCTGAACACACACACATTTTTTTTTTCCTCCAAGCCTTTCTAAAAACACTTTTCTAAACATTTCCTTTGTGGTCTTCTCTGTGCTTTCAGCAGTTTACCTTTTTCGTCCTCTACATGAGACCTCGTTGTTTTTGAACTGGTGATGGCAGTGGACCAGTTGCTCTGGCCATTAGAAATGACACTCCTTTTAGTGCATTCCTAGAATAATGCTTTTCATCCTTGGTGGCAGATTTTGCATCACAGTGTTTAGTCACCCTGTGATGCATGTCAAATTTCTCAAATCCTGTTTTCATAGGCTGGCACTGCCCATTTGTGTTTGTGACTTGTGTGTGGTAGGTGTAGTGCTTCTCACTGTCTTGGATCTCAGACTGCTTCTTCAATTCATCAAGRCTTGTTTTCTAGCTTCATACTCAAAACAAATTGCTCTTCTTGTCTGTTTTTTCACTGGCCAGTTTTATGTGTGTGTTCATTCCATCATTAATGATGTCAACAGTCAAGCATCAGAGCCCAGAACAGGGCCCTTGAGGCCTGTTTTGATAACAATTTCTACTTTCGCCAGGAAATCMCTGGTAATTGTCCCTGGGAGCATGTGTTCAGATGGACCTGCATCTGTTCTGTTGTGGTTTCGTGTTAACCTACATTTCTGTGGTTTGCTTTGGAGCAAATGCCATGTGGAACGTGTCAGGAACAGAAGTGAAGCCAAGGTAGAGCCCRTTCAGGGCTTTCTCTCCAGTCCACTTGAGGAAATTAGGTTGGTTTGACAGCATCTGTCTTTAGCAGCCCTGTCCTGGCCATGCTCAGGCATGCAGTGATCCTCTAGATGTTTACTTGGGGATGGTTAAATGTATTTTCTAGATTAGAAACTTTCTAGTGTATTGCATCGCTCTGTAATGTCCTAAATCCTCATTCTCTCGAGTTTTCCCTTACTTATTTCCTACCTATCCTTTGGGATTTCTCCCATCAATCATTTTTTTTTCAGGAGAATGGTCAATATTCCCCTGGAGTTCTGGAGTGATTTCAACTGGCTTCTGTGTCAATTTTTGAACCTACATATGTCCAAATGCACTCTTTCTCATCCTTTTTCTTCGTTGAACTTGGTTATGCTGAAGGGTTTGCTCACAATGGAACACTTTTGTGAAGAGTGAAGCCAAAAGGCATTGAATGCATCAGTTTGTCCATTTCTCCACTTACAAGTAAAGGATCTTCCTCTTCCCCTTTCCTTTTATTGCTCCTATTGTGTTTACAAGTTCCTTTTTTACTTCACCTTTCCTTACAGCATTTTATATATATCCTCRTACCAGACTGTAGGATCACAACCCATTAGCTCAGGAGTTGTGACCACACAGAAACTGCTGTTCATTCTGCAGGATAGTCAGGAAAATCCAGTAGTATTTATGTAGAAGATGCTCTTTATTTGTTGGCTTAGCATTTCTTCCTACTACAAGTATGGCAGAAAATAACAATCTAGGAAAACAAAAAACTAAAAACGAAACAAACCCCTCAAAAACAAAAAACAAAACCTAGTCGTCCCCTCCCCTCCAAAAAAAACCCCAAACAAACAAACCAAAAAAACCCCAACCAACTAAACAGGAAAAGGAACTGGGAAATATATTTTCCCACCTTTGGTTTGGTCAGGCATTTTCCACCTTTGATTTGGCTTCATCACCTCTTGTGTTTGCTAGTTCACAACTTGATACAGGGGAAATCATTTCCCTTTTATAAAGAAAGAGGATTTTCTCCCATCTCCTCCTCATTTTTTTCTGTGGATGGRGAAACATTTGGCCCTGTTGTCATGAAGCGGTGTTGTAAAAGTCCTTTAGAAATGGGTGACAGAAGTGCATATGGCAAGGAGTGTGAATGTTGTGGACATCACAGAGTGTCTGTTCCATTTAAATCCAAACCACGAGGCTGTGTGGGTGGTCAGAGATGAAAGCAGGSWCTGATAGCACCGAGAGGATAAAAGACAACTGCAAGTGGCTGTTGAGGTTTTTGCTGTATTTAAAGTGGGAAATGTCTGTCCCCAAGTGTACGAGGGGATCCAAATAGGGCTGAGCTGCTGAAGGTTTTGTGGCACTTTTTACTCAATATCTGGCAATACCTTAGACTTTCATACCTCAAATCCATTGGGCTKAGCATTTGTCATTTGGGGAAAAATCCAACAGAATCTTACAATGGAACTGTCTTGATGGCAGGAACTAACTTACACACTGGTCAAAATACATGAGTAAAAGGATATAATTACGTTAAATAATGCTGGTGTCAGTTCTCCTTTTAATTTGGAGACAGAAGCACTTTGAATGTGTAATTAACTTCTTCAAATTGCCTGTGATGCCATGACCAATCATAATTAATTTTCTTTTGAAATTGCATCCATGCAGTTCAGTGCACTGAATAACATCGCAATCAAAAATGAAATTTTCAAAATATTGTTTTCAGTGCAGAAGGTTGCAAAAGTAATCCTGTAAATCTTGTCATTTTGGATCCATATAAATGTTACAGGCAAAGTTTTATGCTCTGACCACATTCTGTGTGTTTTTCGGGGTTTTTTACTAGAGACTTTTTTTTTTTGGCTCTAGAAGATGTGTAGATCAAACGTTTATGGGGAAAAATATTTTCACTAAAAATGAGGTCTCGTGAAGCAGAAGGAATTTTTTTATTACGTCGCTTTATGCACAGAGCATTTGTTTCCTAAACACTGTGGGCATATAAACATTTAAGAAGTAATGCTGTATATTCACAGCATGATGTGTCTATCACTTCTTTTCTGTCACAATTTCTCCCCAAGTGACACTTGCAAKTGTAGAGTTCCTAATAGTTTACCCAGCTTTATCCTTGTGATGGCATCCTGGAGCAGTGATTTAACGTTCTGCCGGGACTAATTTCAGTGTTTGAGTTCTTGAATGCTGGAACATTACTCTTGGTTTATTTGCTCTGCAGTTGTTTCACCTTCCCTTATTATGTCTTTCTTCCATCTATGGGATAATAGAGTACAGTTCTCCTAAGGATAAGGATGGGGGGGGAAAAACCCCATCGTTTTCTTGTCACAGATGCACAAATTATAAGGCTGGAGAAGAGGTTGGTGATGAAGTCCTTGGCTTTCTGGAGCACACAAAATATCAAAGTATTCTGACTTTAATGTCTTAATTTTTGAGTACAGTGAAGTACTCTGACTTTAATTTCTTAATTTTTACATACCATCAGTGGTAACATCATTAAAGTTCTACTTACATTGCTGTTAACTTCTGCCCCTTTTTTCTAGCCTGAATTAGTTAACTTCCTTTTTTTTTTTTTTTTAACCCATTTTCTTTAATCTGCAAAGTTAAAGACCTCCATAATGTTGTATTAGGAGCTGATGCTTGGTTGATTGTGGAGCTGAATCTGAGTAATTCAGATTGGCGAGGAGCTCTGGAAACGTGTTCTCCAATTTCCTCGCTCCAAGCTCTGCTGTGGGCTGCGTCCAGTTGGGTTTTGAATCTCTCCAAGGCTCAAGATCCCACATTATAAATAATTTATCCAGTTGTAGGGGGTACTATAGTGAGTAGAGCTTTACTGCAATGGAGGTCACCAGCCCTCTTTCTAGTCCTCCTTTATCCTCCAAGTCGTGGGAGACAACCAGGTTTGTCCGGCAGGATTTGACCTCGGTGCTTCCCTGATGATTTTTCCCTTCTTTTCCTTTATGTTCATGGAGGCAGCTTTGGGGGGAAATTCCTCCATCATTTCCCCAGGAATTGAGGTGAGCTTGTTGTTTCTTGTAACAGCCTCTTCTCCCTTCTTGGACAAGTTGTCAGAAGTTTTTGAAGATGCAGTAGCATCAAGTACACTTTTACACATCGTGAGCAGCATGTCCTTTTTTTTCACTTGCWGCTTTCTAGGATAAAGTCCTCACTCCTTAAATAAGGTCTTTTTTCTTTTTTTTTCTGGATTTATGTTCAGTAGCAGTTGGGTAGATGTTTGGTCCTTTCTGACCTCTGCTTGGAGAACATCCAATTCAATTTTAAAACCTGTCAGTTAGCTGATCTTCGATATATTTAATGTATTGCCTTAAATTTGTAGTTTTCCTATTTCTTAAACAAAATATTCCTTGGCACTGACTTGCATACCTCGGGGAAATTTATCATCTCAGCACCTTTAACTTTATTAACCTCATCATAGTGTGTAATGTCATTGCCACAGATCTTGAGTTAGATTGACAAGACCATAAACACTTTTAACTTCTAAAGTCCTTCTTTAATTGCTTCAAAAACAGTTGTGTTGCTTATTCCATAATTTTTCCCAGGACTGGTTTCAGGTCTCCACCTACTTACTTTTTGCTGCGTCAGCACGTTTGCTTTTTTTCCAAACCTTTTGAGTTTCTGTACTGTTCAAAGGGTTACTCAAAATTGATGTTGATGGTAAAAATTGCTCCTTGAAAACCAATCTTTGAAGGTGCTGCCCTGAAGCTTATGCAGGCCTGCTGCTTTCCAAAGGTCTAAATCCAGAAGCTTCATTTAAACATCACCCTTGGCTACTTTTTGAATGAAAGATAAATGTTACCATCATTAAGTGGTGTGACATATCTACTGACTTATTTTCCAGATATACAGGAAGAGAGATTTATTGACTGCTACATCCTTTTTACAGCATTATTAACAACCGGTCACTTTTGTTCACTAATCAACAAGAAAAATTGCTGTGCCTCATTTTGTTCCCAACACAGTTTTAAAGAAACACCCTTTTATTACTCATTACCAGTTTCTTCTGTCTCCTCTTGCTTTCAGTTTTATTCCTCCTTGCAATGCACCACCACTTCTGTTTAGTGCCTTACTGATGGAGCACGTAGCAAAAATAATGGAATTTATTTCTGTGCTGATCTCCACACATTTCCATCACAGGGTGATGCACATCCATAGACCCAGTCTTTGTTTTTCCTTCAAGGTTTTGATGGACATCTCTTTTTTCAGTCTTGAAGCCACTCACTGAGTACATGTGCCTGTTTATTYGTGGAGAGCTGTTTTCCCTCTTTCTTGTGACAGTTTTTTTTCCTGTACATAGGTAGCCATCTCTCTTGGTTGTGAGTTATGAGGCAGTTGGTTCTGTATTTAAAGTTTTTAATTACCTGACTTAGTTCTTATTCAGTCTCCTTATTCTTTGTTTCTCAGTGCACAAACATTTTTGGCTTTGGTGAAATCCCTTTTCTTAACGAGCCTCAGACTATTACAGATTATTTTCTTTTTACAATGGAAATAACCATGTTTAGATCATTTCTGTGAAGGCATTCAAGATTTTTAAATGCAATCAATCTATTTTTATTTATCCCATTCATGTCTGATGCTGAATTAATCTTTGTACAGTCTTTCAGAATTTTTCAAAATTTTTGAAATTTTGAGGAAATTGTTCCTACAATTCATGGCTGCATTGAAAAAATTCTCACAAATCCACTGTGTGATATTAGTTGTGAAATTAWATTTACTCGGTGCTCACCATTGCACTGTCTCTGATGATCTGAGCAGRGTCTGTGTAATTTCATCAGCCAAGATAGCCTGTAAGTATTTTTCAGGGAAGCAAGAAATTTGAAAGATGGCTAGAATTCTATTCTTCATTTTTTTTTTTCTTTGTACTCTAAATCGAAAGGTATAGAAACACGTGCTTTTGAGTAGTTAATAAGCAAAAAAAACCCCAAACCCATAAAGCTCCAGGCTTCATCTTCTGWTATGCTAATTCTGAGAACAAAAAAGAGCAGCGAAACTCTCTGTAAATGGAAATCGCAGAACGTCTGACAACAATACCCTTGCCAGAACGCCCAGAACCATCTCTTATCTCAGCAAATCCTTCCAGCCTCCACTGTCATATTAGCCAGTTTTTATTCTGCATTGCTTGTCTTCCATCATCTGCTGCCTGTTCCCATGGGAGAAAGTTCTGCCCGTTGCCTGTGAGCAGCTCGGGGTGTTTAATGAGGATCTGCACGTCCTATCAAGGTTTTAAAGCACTTCTGCTCGGAGAAATTGAGAAATCCTTTCATTAGTTTTATGTATGCAGGCTTGCTGTTCCTCTCAAAGACAATAAGGCTTTTGTGAATTGTGCTGGCAATTTTAGACTATGACTCATTAACAGTTAAAATTAACGCCTTTTTCCATGGATTTGAAGTGATTTTGATACCA
>QVAJ01000214.1:266038-287847 GCA_003546035.1 Mixornis gularis | reverse complement strand
CAGGGTTGTCGTTTCAGCTGGATCTGAAGACTTATCCTGGTTTCTGCTTCCTCTGCCAACTCTCTTTCCAAAGAGGCAGTAAAAGATGACATTTGTAAGCACTTGTGTGTAACATGTTAAAATAAAAGGCATCTTATTGATTGTGGCATCTGACAAGTTGTTCATCAAGTATATCCTAAAAGAGACTGGTAGTATCTCTTGCCACTGTCTGCCTTTAAAATGGTTTTTGGTCAATCCCTTACAAGCAGGTGCTTAATTAATCCAAGTTCTTCAATTTATTATTTTTAATATAAATTAAATGTCATTTTTATCTTGCCTTTTCCTAAAGTTAATAGTGTCAAATAATACATAGGTGCAAAATTGACCTAAAGAACTGCAGTGTAAGCATATAGTGGGTAAATGTCCTGTCCATTGCATTTTCTGTTGGATAATAATTTACTTTCTTTTTATGCTTATTTTAGACTGTCTCAATTTAATTTTAAGTTCTTCAGCACCTATAAGATGTTCCAAATACAGTTCAAGATGTCTAGTTGAGAGACCATTGCTCTTTCCTCAGAAAATAATTTGTTCTTTGGAACACTATAACCTGAAGTTATCCTTAACATTAAGGACCTTGACTTAGCTTTGGTATCTCTGTGATAATTAGGAAAAAAAATAATAATTAGGAGAAATCTGACCACTGAGAAATGTTTTTTAAGGCTGAAAATGAAAATCACACAATGGAGCACTACAGGCCTCACGAGCCAGCTGGTCCCTGGGAACAGCTGGAGATCTTTTTGTGCCCAAATTTAGATAGTGAGATGCATCTGTGGTACAAGCACCATTTAGAAATCAGGGCAGCCAGAAATGGGAGCTCTTTGAAAAAACAACTTTTTTTTCTCCCCCCCCTTTGTCAGGGAACTTTAATTTCATTGAAGCTACTTTTTGTTATTACGGAGTGTTTCCAAAACAGATAACCCCTGAAGATGAATTTTGTAGTTCTTTAAAAGAGTTTTGGAATAAGCCTGTGGACTGTTGAAATTTTCAATTAAAATTAAAACCTGGAAGGTTCTTTTTGAGGAGACACATCCTCTTTGCTCTGCCAGTCTGGATTGTGTTGAAAACTCACTTGCATGTCAATTCTGTGTGTATAGAGTACAGAGGGTTCTGTTTGAAAGAACATTCCTCACCTTTAGTGAGGAATTAAGGGTAAAAATGCTGCTTTTACAGCAGATAAGATGGAGTTGGTGTTTCCTCCCTGTGCATCCTTTAGCCTTGTGAACCAGCACTGCTTCTTTCTTAATAATCATGGAAGGCAAATGGCCAAGTGTACCATGACTTTAATTATTAGAGGGCATGGGACAAAACCTACTCAAGTTTTGGGTTTTTTTTAATGTTCCAGTTCAGGGTTGTTTTTTTTTTCAATATTCCAGTGGACTTGTCAGCTTGTTGTCCACGTGTGCTGGAGAAGGATTCTACTTCTCTAGATAAGGCAGCTGCTGCCTTGGGGTTTCATGGCTCACTCAGTGTCTGGTTAACAGAGCAAAGCTCCAGAAACCAAAAACACGTGGCAGATCATTTCCCAGCATGGAGGGGCTTGACAGGCTGCCCTCCCCTCTTTTGTTCCTTCCTCAAAGGGAAAAGAAAGGGAAAGACCAAGTGCTAAGTAGGCAGGAGGAAGATGGAGTAAACTTCTAGAAGATCAATGAGTAGTTTGTGGTTTCTGGAAGTAGAAGTTTGCAATAATACAACTCAAGGCTAATGATAGCCAAGGAGGAATTATTTAACTCATGGAATAGATACCTTTGAA
The DNA here is from genome assembly GCA_003546035.1 of Mixornis gularis. Lineage (NCBI taxonomy): Eukaryota > Metazoa > Chordata > Aves > Passeriformes > Timaliidae > Mixornis > Mixornis gularis. The sequence continues at coordinate 286,058 of QVAJ01000214.1, read as the reverse complement.
TTGAAGATATTTTTTTTCTCTGAGAGTTGCAGTTATAAGTAGCTCTGTTGGGCTGCATGAAGCACTTGAAAAAGGGAGGAAAGTTTGGGCAACAGCACTGGGGCAAGGGGCAGGACTGGGGCTGGCAGACGTGTGTCACTGTGAGAAACTAAATGATGAGAAGAAAGTAATTTACTGGTTTTGCAGCTCAGCTGTAGGTTGTAAATACGCCTGGTGGGCAAAGGAGGTGTGTGCATGGAGCACCAATGGGAAGTCAACAYTTATTGTCAAAGACTGCAGTGTTTAACCCACGGGGAAATCTGGCAGCCAGAACCTCACTGGACTATGACTGAAGTGCTGCAGAGTGRATCTACTGACTTATTTCTGCACCATTCAGCTCATTTCAGTGCTGGACCCCTTGTGCTTTTCTCAGATTTTATTAACTCGTGGAGGTGAATTCACCATCATCTAGCCAGCTGGAATGTGCCCAAAGCATTGTCAGTATTAGYTGGTGCTGGCAACAGAAAAACTAATCAAACAAAACTCTTCCACTCAAACTCAAAACTTTATTACTGTTCAAGATACAGAAAGGAAAAGGAGTTAGTTCAGTAATTGGAGGACAGAGCTCATAATTCAGAAAATCCAGTTGTCAAATACTCAATAATAAATTTAAAATCCTAGTTTTAGTGTATATTTATTGGCTCTCCTTCGGTTCTCTGATACAGCTTAGCCCCTTTCTCATGAAAAGATCATGTACTAAATGTATTCCGAGTTATTTGGAAACTGTCGTATGGTACAGCTGGAAATGTTTTTCCCTTCAAACTGCTTGGGTACTGTATGTGACAGCCCCTCCAGTTTTATACCACAGAAGATCAGATCCATCAAATCACTTCCAAGATAAAAGCAGTTTGAGTGTGTTCCTGTTCTTTTTRAAAGGCACATTCCAGATGTTTGTTAACTCCTTGACCACCAGCAAAAGAATGATAGAAATACTAATGTAGCCCAGTACTTTTAAATGAAATAGAAATGGTCTTCAGCAATTAGCACAGCRAGGGTTAATCAAACCTGTTTCTTCACACATGGTCCAAGTCCCATTATTAACTTGGCACAACTTAAGCTTTATAAAATAATGTCAATATGCTGCTCAACGAGTTTTATTTATAACCATCTCATCCTAATATTGCTCTTTACTTGTAATTAGTACAAACAGAAAATTATGTGGCGCTAATCACTTTCAAACCGATTTAAAGAACGATAAATAATTTTCAAAAATCTATAAACAGATCTAATAAGACACCCTTAGTAGAGACTTTTACTGATGACATTTCAGGCTGTTGTCTCAACAATTCCATAAAAAAAAAAAAAGAAAATTATTTTTGATTTCTAAATAAATACAATGCCATAAATAAAACCTGAAGCTAGTGGCATTGGGTACAAAGTTTTCCTGCCTGGATTTCCTTGCTGCTGAGGAGACACATCATCTCAGATCCCAGATCCGTGCTGGCCAGAGAGGATTATTGATTWCAGATGCCCTTAATCGGGTTGGGCAGCACAGGATGGTTGTGTGCAGTAATTCAAGGTGGGATTCAACCCAGAACATTTCCTACTCTGCTTTAGCTGTCACATGAACACTCTCAATGCATTAAAACTGGGTGATGCAGCCTGCTGGATTTTCTAAGTTGATTGGGGGAACTTCAGTTTGTCCCTATTACTCTAAAATTTCAGAGGGGTTTGAATTCCTGGGGGGTCTCTGATGATTGCTGCATTTTGGGGCAAACCTGAARGAATCCATATAAAGGATGATGTGCAGGCATAGTACAAAACAGTAACAACTGGAGAGATTTAAAGGAATTAGGCTTCATTTCACTTGTTTGCATGGCGTGATTCTCAAGGTTCCATGAGCAGGCAGACAGGCAGGAATTGCATCAGCACCTTCTTAATGACTTCTCCATAAAAGTTCTAACTTCCAGAAACCTTTTTTTTTTTCTTTTTTTCTCTATGGGAGCATCTTTCCAGAAACAAAACGCTGTGGAAAAGTTATCTCAAAAGAGAACAGATGGACARAAAAACCAGCCTCTCCTGGGCTGGGAGGAGAGAAAGGAGCTTAATAATTTTTCAGATATGCAGGATCATTAGTTAACTATATAATGAACCTGATGAAACCACCCTGACCAGGTGCCTTAACAACTTCACAGGATATGAGTAGCTAATGGTGAAATCATTATAGGGAGGGTAAAATYCAGCTTAGGAAAAGGTAGAAAATTCTACAGATCATTGCTTTGGTTCTCACTGTCCATCCACTACAGASCATTGTCTCCAGGAGCATCTTTCCATCCAACCTTGGCAGGAAAACTGTGTGTTAATGTTGTTGCAGTATTACGCCCAGTACATAAAACCTTAATACTTCTCTTTCTCACAATCGTGTCATTCTCATAAAACTACTGAAAGAATCCCTGGGAATGGTTTTAAAGGGTCTAAGACAAACATCTCAATATTAAGGAAATGGTCCAAGTCCTTATCTCATTACCCTGCCAGAATGACTGTTCTAACAGCTAATAAAGACACTTGTAAATTCTTCCTCGTGGAAGTCTGTCTTGATTTCTTTCTGTAGCTTCTAAATGATAAAATAGGCTGAGAACAGCAAAATATTTAATTGGGTTACTAATTAAATGTCAGGCATGGGCTGCCTGTTAAAATCAAAGGTTAACTGGCAGCTGAGAGCATTTATGACAGATCTCTAGGTCCAGTGTCTAGAGATWTGCAAAATAAGATAATCATCTCTGGAATGTGTTGTTTTCCGGCCTTAAAATGCATTTGTGGACTTCTTATCACTRTTTCTTAGTTCGTGGTACTGCCAGATGCAGGGAGTCACATCTTTCCTTTCTCAGTAAGTGTACTTTTTAACATCAGGCACTACAAGATAGAGTAATCACTATGCTGAGATTGCAGCTAGTTCAGGAGATTATTTTTGTTCAGATTCTGCAGAGGAGAAGATTTTGTGTTTTAAAAAGAGATGTTAAAACACAACACTGAATTAAAAGCCCAAACCTTTTTTTTTGCATTGGACTCAAGTGAGCTTCTTTGCAGTGGTACTTGGGAATTTGTGATTGARGAACCTGACACACTCTAATATATTGCAGAGCTCGTTTTTGGCATAGACTAATCCTCATTTTATAGATGGGGAATAGAGCACAAAGAGATCAAGGTATGTTGACACTCCCAGTGGGAGTTCAGTCTAGATAAAAGCTTCAGAGGAGCTGTTTTAGCCCTSGAAGTGTATGGAGGCTCTGCTTAAATTTCCCTATCCTGGTTTTCATCAAGATAAATGAACCTTTATGCCAGTGTAGCATGCACGTTTCTGAAGAAGTTTGAAAATCTCACATTCTCTCATGCAGAAGGAAAAAAAAAAAAAAAAGATCTTTTTAGCTTTCCAGAAAGAATCTGTTTAGAATGTCTTACTTGCATTAGTGCTGATAGAAATGTTGGCAATTATAAACCACTGGAATACATTTTGAATACGTACTTATAGGTATATTCTTTTATGTATACATATATACATGTGTATATCTGAAACTGAGTTTCCTAAAAAAGTTATTGAAGRGCAGATRAGTTTTTGATWTTTTTTTAATAACATTTTTTTAAGAAGCTTTGAGCCGCAGGATTTTAGAGAAGAATTTATAAACCCTCCACCTAATAAAAGTGTATTGCAACATAATACTGGAATTTCACTTCACTGAGTATATTTTTAAAACCAGAACAAAACCACCTTASAACTCTTATCTCGTGCTGAATGCTTCATCACCATCATGATGACGGGCAGCAAATCCTTGAAGTCCTTATATTATATTAGTAATATATTTGTATTAATTGGGTGAGACAGATCAAGTAATGCCAGAAAATATTCAAAGGTGATATTCTTGTAGCCTCAAGGTAAGTTTATTGTAGGCTGACAGCTTTTTGCCTTTATTAGGTTAGACTTGTGGCTGGTTTGTCAGTTCATCTGTTGTGGATATAAAATGGAGATCAGATGGTGTGTTTGGCAGAGGCAGGTGCCATGCTTTGATCAGGATCCCCAGAGGTTACAGTCAAGTCTGGTTTTTTCACTCCAACACAAAGTTAGCTGTCCTGAGGAGTTTCTCACTTTGGGAGCTGCTAGTCTACCCTTTCYCTCTTCTGTCAAAAACTCAGCTTGGTGACTGAGGATAAAACCTTCATGTTTCATGCCAAACCATCTTTTTCCAGTCTTGTCGCTTCTTTTGAAAACCCATTTTGAGCAGCGGAGAGCATGTTGTGGTTTTTTTTACATGAAAAGTTGCTGGCCATCATRTTCAGTCAAGAGGTTTTGCTCCTTCTTCTGAGCTGTGAAATCAGCAAAGGGAAAAACTCCYCATCCCCTTTTGCAAAGCAAAATACAGATCCATGAAGGCACTTTCGGCACTTTTGCATATTTTGAAATAGATGTGGTTTTGTGGTGAAGCCTCAGCTCACTGAAAGTGAACTCCTGGGATTGCTGTGGGGAGTAAAAAACACATTTCAGAGTTTTGTTGGGTTGGGGGCTACTCCTTCACCATGTTCAATTTTCATCTCACAACCCAAGTGACTGGCAAGAAGTTTCTCCAATGTGTGCTCCAAATGTGCCAAATCCTCAAATATTTTTGCTGTAAAAGGAGAGAAGATGGAAGGATGGCTCCTTACATGAGAAAATTACTTCTAGCACATGTATTATATGTGTGGTCATTGCATTGGTCTCCTTGGATGGATAAAATCAGCTGCCCCTGCACCAGAACTATTTGCTTGCAACCCTTCTCCAAAAGGAGTAATTTTACCCAACTTCTTTTGTGTCTTTGTCCCAAAAATAATGGAATATAAGATAAGTCTTAATTTAGTTGATGGAGACATTTCCTCAAATGCAATCATAGGATGGTTTGGGTTGGAAGAGATCTTAAAGCTCAGTTGGTTCCAACCCTTCTGCCACASGGGACAACTTTCACTAACCCAGGTTGCTCCGAGCCCCATCCAACCTGGCCTTGAACACTTCCAGGGATGAGACATCYAAACCTTCACTGGACAACCTGTGCCAGTGTCTTACCACCCTCATACTGAAGTATTTCTTCCTAATAATGGTGAATTCTCATTTTCTGATGTCCACCAAGAGAAATGCAGTGGCTTTCTGCACTTTGGATTGACAGAAGTGGTCATCCTCCTCAGATTCCCAGGGTGGTCTGAGCATCTGCATGGGATGGGAGATGAAAAAGATCTACCAAAAGCCATTTAACTAGCCAGCAAARATTGTAGTACCCAATTAAGTTGGCTCCAGGGCTCTAAGGCCGTATTAATCTCTCTGTAGCTCTGATGAGCAAAGTAATTTAGGCTGAAGATTTAGTAAAAACCTTCCAAAGTCTCAGTTTTTACATTTCAGATCGCTCAGTGTCAGACCTTTATTCCTACTGCGTGGTGCTGTACTTCACGTGCAGTCATTCAGCAGTCTGAGATTTTAATCTATCTGAGACCCTAATAAAATATGAAGGAAAGGTGCATCTTAAAATCCAGCACGTCTGGGAACTGGAATTTTTATGCTGAAGTTTGGCTTTTTTTTCTCTATAGGTCAATCTGTAATTTTTTTCTATAGGTAAATCTCTCTGGAAGTTCATCCTGAAGCTGAGCAAAGCTGTTGTGAGTAACAGCTCTTGCTATGAAAGAGTTCTGGGATTTTACTCAAAGGTTTCCCCTAGAGCAAGTCAGTGTGGTTTTGAAGATTTCTTATTTCTTATTTCTTTCACCTGTGKGGCCAGGCTTTCCCACCTTTATTCCAGTGCCCACAGAAATGCAGGTTGAGGCTCCTGGTGGAACTTCAGAGGTGGGTTGCTTTGGTTTAGCAGTGTGGAGTTTGTTTTTTTGGCTCATAATGCTGTGGTGTGTGGTGGTACCAAAGAATAGAYTGTGTGTAAAGAAATTTCTGAGGCTGGGGACTTGCAGGAGTTGTTCTTTGGCATGTTTTTAGTCAAAATCTTAAGCAAGTCAGCTGTGAATTGCTTTGTAATTGCTGCAGTCATAATTCAGTGAAGGTATTGTCAAAACCCTCATGCAAATGATATGTGTGTTACATAGASCAAAAAACTTACTTTTTAAATTTGAAACATTTTTCTGAGCTYTAGTTCTTCAAAATGAACGACTCTTTCAAAAACTAAGCAGACTCTGATTATTCTAAAGCTCCCTCCTATTGACTTGATTTTCTACTGTTAAGTGAATGACTTCAAAATTGCACCCAAAAAAACCCCCAAAAAACAAAACCACAGACATTTTATTAAAAAAATCTTTCTTATTAATTTGTGATGAAGTGGCTGGTACAGGAAAAGCAGGGGCTGATTTTCAGTCCATTCAGGACTGTATGGCTGCCAAATATTGAGAAAAGGGAGTGAGATCCAYGAATGAGTGAGGTCTGGATGTATAGCACAGGTCTCAGTCTTTCAGCTGTGCAAAAAAGATAGAAAGCTGAGTGTGATACTGTTGGCTAATAATGAAGTTATCTGGTGCATGATCTCTGCTTGGAACACAGATAAAAGAGCAGCTGTTATCTGTATAATGCACACATCATTGAATTGGTTAGTCAAGCAAAGTTTGCATTTAAAATCATTTGGATCTGTGATACCAAGTCTATTTTAAATCCAGAGAGGCACCATATGAAATATGAGTGAATGCAGGTATTCTGCCARCATATTAATAACAGCCATTTCTCCGTGTTAAAGTGCTCTGCTTGTTTAAATTGYTCTGTTGTGATGTTATCCATGTAGTAGGTGGTGCCCTCTACACCATAAAGAAATCAGATGATGAAGAAAAGAGGAATTTGTCACCTTTTCATTAGAGAAACATCAGAGGTCTGAGTTCAGAAGGGAATGTAAAAGTGACCTTACCTCATGAGTAGTAAGGTCCAGCTGTTGTCACTTGACAGTGGGCTCACATGCTCTAAGGGTGAAATGTTAGAATTTGGGAAGGCTCTTTCTACCTGCAGGAAAGCGTGACAAAGGAGAATAACAGCCCMCCACATATTTAATTGCATTTACCATGACATCCAGCAGATGCTGGAGAAAACAGGATCAATAGTTTCGTGTCCTGAGGGAAGGTCAGCTCGCGCCAGATGTACCGGTTTTCTTCCCCTTCTTATATAGTAAAAAATGTGCAGTGAATTGRTTTAAATCTTGCTTGAATCTCCCTAGAGAAGTGTGCATGTAATAGCATTTCAGCTTTACTGACAATACAGGCACCATTCATTTACCCAAACTCATTCCCCCATGCTAATGAGGTAATCTTGTTCTGAAAGAACAAGCCATTAGGAGGAAAGTTTGTACAGGGAACCATAATGCTTCTGAACTGGCTGTACAGAGACTTTTSCTGGTAATCACTGGGGAGTCTGAAACAGGAAATAATGCATTTTTGCCAGTTATATTTTTACATTATTTGCTTTATCAAAAATGCAAAATTTGAGTTAAGCTTGGACACAGGCTTAGAAAAAAGAATGAAAATCACCTTTATAGGAGGATATAAAGTGTGGCATGATATGCTGTGTGGAATGTCATTACTGTAGCTCTGGAAAGAAAAATGTATACTTTAGGAGGAGAATCAAGGCTGATGGATGGTGTGTTATCCAAGATGGATTTTGACACCTGCCTATCTTTTGATCTGGAATAAACCATCTACTCAATTCTGAGTTTGTTTAATCCTTACTTTATAGGCATGTTCTCTGCTAGATAGCTGAAGCTCTATCTTAAAAATGGCAATGGCTTAAGAAAAGAGATAATTAATCTGTGTTCACCTTCAAATTTCAGACTGCTGAAAATGGGGCAAGTTACTGTATCTCTGCTTAGGTGCARGTTAAATCTGCTGGATGCTGTCAAACACTTAAATTGGTGAAAGAATAACTTTACAGATGAGTCCATCATTTTTGGATACCACCTGAGAATTCACTGTGATGCAGAGGTCAGCTGTATGCATARGAACGTGCAGTCACTTGGTGCTTTGGAAGAGATTTCCTGGAGAAACTGTTTATTAACTCCGTGGTGTGGTTTGCAGCCCTGCACTGCTGAACACACAGAGCAAGTGGTTATCAAAGAGAAGGCGTTGCAAGGGCATGAAATTCCTTTTCCTGCTGGGTAATCACACCCTTTGTGGATAACCAGTTGCCCTGTCCTCTCAGCCTTGCAGCAGGGTGAATTACAGGATCCCTGCAGGTGCACTTAGTGATTTTGGCACGTCGTGTCTGCAGGCCAGTTATTAACTCAGCAAACACAGGGTGTGTGCTTGGCTCTTACTGGGTGCTTGTCCACTTCCATCTGGCATCACCAAAATGCAAGGATGACAAGATCCTGCTTTTGTTTCCTTTCTGAAGGAATTGGCTGCACCTCAAGCRTTTGGTCTCGTTTTCATTTGTGCCACTTAACAATGTAAGTGGTGAGGGAAAATTCTGKTTTGAAATGGCTGTTCCTTCATGACCATCAGCCTTTGATGTGCACTTATTATTTGGTTTGCCTGGTTCTATGAAGATGATTGAATGTCAGGTACAGTTGATGAAACAGTAATAAATAATATTCACTGAGACTTCTGATTATGTGAACATATAAGTTTAGTCATTGAAAGGGAGGTTAAGAGAKGAGGATAGAGAGGATCATCAATGATCCAATGAATTTTGCCTTAAGTGTGAGTAGATAAGCTGATGGCAATAATTGCTATTTCTAGTTTAATTGCTTATCTAAATCTGGGTTTGAATAGGGTTCACAGCACTAATGAGAATCTGATATTTTCTTGTGGAATTTCAGAGTCTTTCTAGTTCCTCACAGACAGACCAAGCACTGACAGTCTTTATGCAGCGTGGATAGGGAGTTCTCGTCCTTGCGAGAAAAAATTGAAGACAATTTGTTTAAAACCTCTCTTTTTTTGGCTACTACAGCCTTASTGCAGAGGACACAGGCAATGTAATAAGTAAGCAAGAAATCATCTGCAAAAAGGGCAAAGCAGAGCTGAGGTGAAGTTAGAAGGGGGAGGTTGAAGGAAGCAAACCACAACCCCTGTGTACACTCAATGAAAAGCATTATCCAGCTCTGCATTTTACTGCCTGGGAGCATCCTTGGAAGGTGTGACCTAAATCCATTCTGCCCTTTATGTATGACCTAAATCCATTCTGCCCTTTATGTATGACCTGAATCCATTCTGCCCTTTATGTATCCTTTTCATTTTTGCCATGGAAATTGAAGATATAACGTGGTAACAAGAAAAGCAATCTTTGCAGACTGAATATTACGGAGTTTTAATAGTTTTACAAAAYGAGTTCTCAGTTTTAGGCCTACAGGTGAAATTTTATTGACTGGTATAGTGTTTAACACCTTTTAAAAACAAGGCCTTTCCCCATGTGAAATGAGGAGACCATCTGGGAAGACAAGATTATTTGGGCCTTTCCAGAAAGAGCGTGTTACAAATGGAGAAAGGAGTGTTTGGACAAGCCCCTGTCTCTGCCCAGGCCCCTGGCAGTGGGCAGTAACTTTATTGAGGCCCAAAACCCACTCTCACTTTKCAGGTTCTTTATAATGGCCAGTTAGGTCTATTACAACATGATTATTATGGGATAGACCAAGGAAACAGACGTAAGACTTTAACAGGTTACTTAGTACACAGGATAAGCAAAAGAAGCACTAGTAGCAGATAATTCACAGCATGAGTGAAGCAACTGTGTTTTTATAGCTAGCAAAGGAATAGTCTAGATTAGGATCCGATGTATCTTACCATCCTGTTTCTGATGGGACATACATATGGTCGTTTCTCTCAATTTCTGGAAGAGCATCCACAGAGATAATCCAAACTTCATGAGGGAAGTCCTGCACATTTCCAGGGAGTGTGTAGGAGGCTTCTGTCCCTGTGAAAATTGGTGTTGCTTTTACAGTGTAAAAGGAATGTACTTCAGTCAATGAGATCTCATTTTTTTTATCTCTCTCTACATCTCCCTCTCCAGACAAAGATATTTATTCTTAGCTGGGGGGGTCTCACCCTGTTGGTGCCAGAGATAACCCCCCTGGCAGGCAGCTCTCCCCTGGCTTATCTCATCCATATGCACCAGCACTCTGAGGGATGAGGGAGAGGGAACATCCTCCCACAGGGGATCCCTGCAGGATTTTCAGAGGCTTCTTAATGGCTTCCTTGTTGCTCTTTTCAGCAGACCCGGGGAGCAAGCTGTAAAGATGTTCAGTGGGTTTAATGAATAGTCATTAGTTAATGTTGTCAATAACACATCAGATAAACGCATCAGAGGGGATTCCTCAAGCCAATGTCTCTCGCTGCAAAAAAAACCCCTACCACACTCCTCAATTCAGCATCCAGAATGTGCAGGGAAAGGAAATTGGTTCAGATAATCCAGTTACCCAGACAGAAATATATATATATAACCCCAAAGAACTCTGAAAATGAATGTGTTCTGTTATACACCAGTGTTTCTCAGATATTTTTAGGTAGGGGTTTTTTTGTTTGTTTTTTGTTTTTTTTGTTTGTTTGTTTGGTTTTTTTTGATTGGTAGGAAAAGAGATATGTGAAACTCTTATATTACTTTCGATTACATATATTTCTTTCCTCGTGCAGCAAAGATTTTTGGATGGGTCATATTCTTTGAAAGTGTCTTCATTCAATTTAATGACAGTTTTCCCACACTTTTCTGCTGTACATCTCGAGGACTTTTCAATGTAATGGATTTTTTCTGAGAAAAGAATGAAATACTGCTAATCTGACCCCGAGTGCTTTGAGTACCCAGATTAGATTTATAATCTGACACAAACCAATTAACCTGGTTTTACTCTGGGCTCATAAAATATGAATTATGCCAAAGTGTTTTGAATAATTGAATAACGGATATGACTTCTAGAAATACAAAATACAGAAATATTATTTGTATTGGAGGGGAAAAAAGGCCCAAGGCTGCAGACACTGTTCTGGGTTTTTTGCTGTCCAGCCTAGTTTTTGGTTCACTAATGGTGCAAATATTGATCAGTGAGTTCAGTAAAGATGTGACAAAGCTGTTGCTGCCGCCTCACGTTTGTTTTCCCTTTTCATGATACATTGAGCAAGACGTGGAATCTTGTCCAAAAGATTGTAAGTGATAAAAACATTGCAGTCGTGGGAGAAATGTGCTGTAAATGGCATCTTGTAGCTGTGATTTCTGCCTTCCATCAGCAAGTAGTGATTGAATCTACTAAATGAGAGAAGGCTGCTGTGCCAGTTGGGGTATTMTTGAAATGGATTTTGACAGAGACTGTTGCCTAAACAACCAAAGATATCAGCAGGAATAGGACACTGGGTCTGCAGTGTGTATATCTAGTCTGTATAGCATTTGAGCAATTTGAGGATTTTTTTTCTTTTTCCTTGTGGCTCTTGACTTTAAGCATTTTCCTGGTCGATGTTTTTGATGTCTGTCATTGGTATGGCTCGACTTTGCTCCTTTGTTGAAAAATGGAAAACCACACGAGTCCCCAGAATACTGGAATGAGACCAGAAGTTAGTCTTATAGCCAAGTTAAGCTTTGTGAAAACAGAGATGATGTGGAAGTGTGTGAATGAGAAAAAGGGGAAACAGAAGGAGCTGCTGAGAGGAAAATTSTCTCAGACAGTAGTTAGAGTAACCATGGTACTGTATACCTGGAGGAAAAAAAAAAAAAAGGAAGTGCTGATTAAAGTGCCTTAATCCTTTCTTCTCTGTGGTCACTTCACCTTAGGAATGGTGTCCTTGCTCCCAACAGGGCTGCTCACACAGTAGGATATTATTTATTACAGCCTTAAAAAGGCGGGTGAGTTGTGAGGGGTTCATATATGCAAAGAAAATCCASAGAATTCTTTTTTAAAAAAGATCCCAAAGGGCAGAAGCAGAGTCAGGCACACATAGTGCCACCTGGGTCATGGGACAGCCCTGTTAGCCTTCCTCTCTCCTGAGTGCATTCACACTCATCCTATGGGATCTAAAAGTACTGACAGCAAATCCTGTTGTGCCACAACTGGTCGAGATTGCCAGGCTGAACTTACCCTTAAAGCAAGGCTCATCTGGCTCCTGTCTTCTCCCACCTCCATCTCTGCTCTTGCTTTTTACTGTTATTGCCATTTTTAACATGGAGCTGTAGGAATGAGCTGAATCCTTCAGTTGGATCAATCTCCCACCATTGGATGCAGAGGTCCAGCAGGGAAGTTGGCTGGGATGGATGGATGCACGCTGAGCAGTGCTGCAATCTGCATTTCATATCATGCTTGATTCATGGGCTGCTCTGGAAAACTGTTTGAGCTCCTTTTTAGGCAATTAGGAATGCTGTAAAATATTTTCAGTCTTTATATTCTTTTTTGTGTTTGTGGGGGAAAAAAGGTAAATGACAGATTTGTTTTGCATTTCTGTAAGCAGCAATAGCATTTCAAAAAGAATGCAGATGGAAATGTTACCTGGCAAAATCCTGGTGCAAAAGGATATTACCTGTGTCAGATGGATTCATGTTGCATTCCCTTAATTGCTACCAGAGCCATGATTTATRAAGTCTCCAAAATACCTGGAAACATGGAGACATTATCAACARGAAAATGCTTCAAAAAAATATTAACTCAGCTTTTTGTTAAACTCCGGTGATTTTTCACAGGAGGATTAAGATCTCCTTCACATCAGCAAGTGAGAAGCTCATGAGGTGTATCATTAGCAAGCTCCTGCTTCTTCCAGATCTTTTTTTTTGGGCCAATCTGTTTTTATCATGACCTTGGACTAATCAGATTCTACTGATTGGTGGCTTGTGCAGAGAAGGTTTATTTTCTTCTTTATTTTCTTTGTGGGAATTCTATGCTCCTTTAGCATCCTAAGGATGGAAATTTTTGCTGGAGCGCTTTGGTTTCCCTTTTTTCCCAGCTCTGCTCCTGTTTGGGTGGTTGTTGGAGTGGTGGCTCTGTGTTTGTAAGGGACATCAGGCTTCCAAAGGATTATGGACAGACTTGAATAAGACTTCCACAGGAAAGATTTCATGGAGAAGTTTCTTTACAGACMAGCAGAGCTATAAAAATACATTCATTTTAGCAGGAACTCCTCATCCAAAATCCCTCAGCTAAGAGAACACTGAGATGGTGGAATGGGTAAATGTTCTCTCTTGCCCAGTCGTTGTGATCTCGCTGTTGCTCCCRTGRGAGCCCAGGCTCAGCTSTCAGCACCCAGGAGAAATTAGGAAYTTAGGAATGTTTCTAACCAACCTCCCAGTCCTGCCATCTCTCCTGCAAATTCCTGCCAAGAGTTGCCACATCAACACCTCCTGYTGTGGCAGGCTCTTGTGAATCCCCTTGGTGCCTCCATCCATCATTTATATCTTTATATTTATAAGAAAAAACAGCAGAAGCTTCTACCCTGGCTGCTTAAGATGATACTATATTTTGTGAATTCAGGGCCTGACAGTGTGTATAGCAATCTGGAGTAATTTTTATTTTTTTTAAATAATAATTAGCTATCTAATTGCATGTCCAAGCCCTGTTGATGCATTTGCACTTGTACATAATTAGGGTTTATTTGAAATCGTGCTGGTTTAATGGTTTGCCTCCACTCTCTACAAATGAAATTAGAGATAAATTTAATTTGAAGTAATAAAGTTAAAMMAAMMAAMCMAWYMAAAAAWWAAAMMAAMMAAMMAAAAAACCCCTCATAAATTACACTGAACATATTGATCAATCCCAGCTTGTGCAGCACTGGCTCCTGCAAGCTTTCATCATTGAGGATTTGCCCTGAATCCTGTTGAACTTGCCTGGGTAGTATTTACTCTCTCAAGCAATAGCTGGAAGCACATTGTGGACCCATTAAATRTGYACCATGTTTGTAATAAACCCACAGAACTAAGTCCCAATTACAGGTACATACCTGCCTAATAATTTGTTATACCCAAATTATATCCCACAGTATCTGCCTTTTTTGTCCAAATGCCAACAGCCTCATTTGTCTCGCTCCTGGCCTGGGTGCTTTAACAAAGGTTAGAACAGTATAACAAATGGTATATCATTATCTTCCTAAATGAATATAATGGAGAGGAAATAAAATTAAGAGTGAGGCAGGAAATTGTTAATATGTTTATGGAATTATTGTTATTGCATTAGTGGAAATAGGTTTTCATCTGCTTCTGACTTTCCTTTCAATCGCAGCAGACATTTGAGTAAAGCAGGATCAAGATATTACTGAGTTTTTTAAGTTGTTTCTGTGGAATTGCAGGCAGATATTGTATTGATAAGCACGAGGTCAAAGGCATATTACCATAAAGGAAGAGTACTCTCAAAAAGTCCAGTTGTGATTTGCCATTTCAGATGCTCTGGTTAAAGATCTACCTGTAAAAKTTGCTGGGAAAGTGTAAAATCACAGAGTCATTCAGGCTGGAATAATGAATGGTAATATGTGTTATTTGGTTGTGTTTATGTTCTTCCTTTGTTCCTTTTCTCTGGGGGAAAAAGGCTTTGTGTTAGAAAATTCACTGATGGTAACTGAAAATTCACTGATGGTAACTTCCCTTCAGCTGCCTCTATATGCCGTAGCCTCATCATTTTAAGAGTATCCTGGAAAAAAAGGGAATACCCTGAAGTGCCAGGGCTGCTCTATTCTGGTTTGGGAGTCCAGAGAACAAAGAATGAGATCAGGAGATGATGAGCAGTTCCTCTCCTGAGGTGGTGGATTGCTCAGTGATCATGGCTGGTTTGGGTTGACTCTGCTGTCAGGAGAATCTTTTTCATAAAAAGTSAAGCAAATCTGCAAAGCAGTTTCAGAGAAACATTGAATCGGCATAAAATTATTTTTCTTATTTGAGGATGAGCACCATCTGAGAYATAAATGGTGCCTGAATGAGTTGATGGTCAAGGTCAAAACCTCTGAGGTGCCATTAGATCATCTCACAGGGTCAAGCTGCAATTTCCCTGATGCCATGGACATGTGTGCCCATTCCAGCTGTGTCACTGGGAGGGAATTTTAGCTGAGAGTCTGGAAAACCCCTCTGCACGTCTAGCAAGATGCCATAACTGTTCTGCTGCTGTTTCTCCTCTGCTTCCACCAGCTACTTAATTTGTAGTGTGGAAATATTCCCATTTATTTTTACGTGACATTGTACGTATGGTTAGACCTTATGGGATGCTTAAAATGTGTGTTTTGAAAAGATTACCTTTTGGCTTTGTAACTTTATTTTTTTTTTTCCTAGCTGTGGGCAACACCAGCTCAGAACTAGATTGTTTATGAAATAATATTGCCTACTGGCAGTGAAGGAAGAGGCAAATAGAGTGTTTTATGTCATGGTGACAGCTTTCAAAGCAGCTCATTCCATTTAGTCCAGGAGGAAAAAGCATTAGCGTGTGCCTGAAGGAGTTTTGTGCTACAAAACCTACGTGTGAGTTCATATTAGRAAAGATTACACGCATTGAACAACAAGGTTGACGACCTTAAGGAGGTTCAATTTCAATATCCATCCTCTGAGAGCAGGTACAAAGAATGTGGTGTTCCACGTGTCCCACTGTAATTATGSCATTCAGAAAACCTCTAGTAAAGAACATAAAAATGGCACTAAGTGTTAAAAGGAGCAATTTTTTTTTCTGGTTACAAACCAGTCAGAAATTAAGAACTGGTAATTTAGAAAGTGTTTTTCCAGTGTGAGTCCTGTTGCCCTGTGGGGCTGCTGTTCTGGGGTGCCACGTCTGCATGTGGAGGAGGGAGGTTTTATGAGCTATTTATTTCATGTATTTCTTAACTCCCTAGCAGTGACAGCCTCCCTGATGTTCTTTTCTGGAGGTCTTGAAGTTCTTTTGTGGAGGTCTTGAATTGCAGCTGCAATTCTTTAGAGGAAGGAATTGTGATGAGGCGTCCAATTGATGTCTTTAGTCACTGCTCAGGGCCCTCTGTCCTTGGCTGTGAGAGGAGCTGGTGGCAGGAGTTGCTGTTTGATGGAACTTGGCATGGCCAGATGTCACCAGGATTCCTCCTCCTGTAGGAGAAACTGCCCAGTCCCTATATCTGATCATTTTTGGTGTCCYCTAATGATTCCTGTCCCACTGTTTTTCCTCAGTGAAGGCAAGTCTGTGCTAGTGAGACTCCCAGCTCTCTTCATGGTCCTCATCCTCACATGGAATCCTCGTCTTGTTCTCCAGCCTCATMTTTTTCATCCAGTTTTGATGATGCCAGTCTGTTTTCTCCTCTCCCAGTTTACATTTATCCATGGAGGGGCTCAYCCTTTTATGCTCACCCTTCTCCCAGCTGCTATCCTGACAGATCTGCCTCCCCCATCCTCTTTTGTGGACCCATTTTCCCCATTGTATTYTAGTTTCTAATCAGCAATTTCATTTTTTTTTTTTGTGTGTAATCACTCTTTAAAACGAGAGGCAAGCAGTTATTTTGGGATGACTTRCGTGGCAGTGACTCTGACAATGGATAATCCTCCAATAATCAGCGTTKGGGAGTAACATCCTTGGCAGAGATTGGAGTAGAAGTGTGAAGCCTGGTGGTGTTTCRGTGGCTCTGTGGATTCTCACTGCAGCCCATCCTGCTTGATCTGGATTTATAAATATCAGAGCAGTTAAACACTGCCCGGGAGGTTTCTGGCTGTGTCCAAATGTAAAGCTGTAAAGTGAATATGGACAGGGATGTAATGTGCAGCGTGAGCAATTTGCTCAGAGCTAAAGTGATCGTTCTGCTGTGTGTTTCAGATTAATTGGCAACATCTTGGTGTGTCGAAACTCGGATTCCAACAAACGGAGAGCAGGAAAAAAAAATGCAGTTTTTGAAAAACGACTGCTTTATRCATTTATAGTTGCAAGTGGTCTGTGGCTGCTGAGGTTAACAGCTGCTCGTTTTATTTTTTGCTGATTTTTCTATCATAAAATAATATCCTGTTCYAAGCAGAGGATTTTAGGGAAAGACTGGAACAGATGAATAATATTAGCAAGTTACTAACTAAATATAATAGAAGAGGTATGCRTTTCAATGTATTCAATTTCTGGGATTATGGAGTTAGCATGGCATTAAAATGGGTCCTTACTATTRAGCTATCAGACACTGAAAATGATTGCATGTCATATTATCATTTATTTGATTTCTAATTTGGCTTCAGACAAACTCTATTACCCAAATATTCACACAATTATAAAAATTGGATAGTCAGTGTAAACCTGCTGCTCCCTAGGACTGAATGAATCCTGGGTGTTTGCTGGGGACATAAAAGGCGTGTAGACAGATATAAAAAATAAGGCAGAAGGAATAAGGGATTCTCTTCAGAGACCTTAACGTCCTCCAGCTCCTTTGAGCAGTATGCATAGGGTAATAATGATATCTTAATTAACAAAAATTACAGCTCCATCTCACTGCTTGAAGGGACCACTTAATAATGTCAAAAAAGCAAGGTTGAGGTTTTTTATAACCATTACTTTTAAGAACTGCCTTGAACAAAGAATTTCTTTCATTGGTCTGTACAGCTGTACATTGTGGCTGGGGAGGCTATCACCCCAAAAATTCCCTTTATTGGGAACCTGCCCTAACCAGGAGCTCAAGATCTGAAAATATATAAATTTTTGCATCTGTGAACACCCATTATTTTTTTTTATTTATTTTTTTTGCAACTGAAATAAGCAACACGATATAATTAAAAAATGAATAGAGTTTTATTTACCAATATAAAAACTGAGAGCATGTCAGGTATTTGTATTTGTTATGTCTTGCAGCATCATCACAACGTTCAAGAAATATTTTTATTTAGTGTTTGATTTGGCACCTGGGAAGTCCATATCCTAARTAAGTTCACAGAAAATCTGGAATTTTATTATTTTTTTTTTTCATAAGAAGATTCACATTCACTACTATGTTCAATATTTCAAGGCATATTCATTTTTGGTATGGCTTTCACAGTATTTTTAGAAACTGCTAGAAAAGGGTCTTTTCAGCCAAAAAGAGGAGGTGCACTGGAGTCTCTGGCATTCAGTGATAGTGGCTGAGATTTCAGTACAGAGTGGGGAAAATGGGCTGACAAACAGATGTTCATTCCCAGCTCTGTGGTAATTAGCTGATGAGCTAATGAGATTGTTGCCTTTAACTTAAAATTATTAAAATTGATATCTCATCCTCCTGAAGTAATGACCATTCTGTGGAGAAGCAGCAGAGAGGGCAGAGGAGATTCCAGTCTGGGGAGAGCATGACCCAAAATGACAGAAAACTTAAAAGTCTCATGRTGTGACAGAAATATCAGACATCCAAAAAATACAGCTTGGTTTTGAAAGTCATGCAGCTAATGGCAGCATGGCAGTATTATTTTTTTTTCCTTTTTTTTAGAGTTTTGGATTAATACGATGGAAAGGGTACACTTCATTTATCTGTTGTTAATTTAGYAGGCAAGGATAATTCACAACTTACAAATCTCACAGACTATTTATATTTTTTGAAGGCTGATACAGTCCCATTTCCCAGATGTAACACAAGCAGGGCATCAGTTCAGAAGCTGCTGCCACATCCACTTAATTAATAATATTCACCTAGTTTAAAATCTGGGTGAGAATAATGAATTAGAGGGACACAGATGTAGCCAAGGGAGATGTCAAACTATCTAGCATCAAAACCGAAAAGGCAGGGGGAAAAAAAAATCAACTTCAGCTCTATTTCAAGTGTTTTCTTGGATTTTTTTTAAGTTTTTATTTCCTGGAGCAATGTGTGTGGGGGGAAAAACACTGCAGCACACTTAGCACACAGCAGAGTCTGCAATATTTCACAGCTGTTTCAAGGGAAAAGGCATTTTATCTCTYTTTTCTCTGCTGCCTCAGCGCAATAGCAGTGCTTCCCATGTAGGTCAAGAGATCACGATGGTGCTGCTCCCTTTATGCTGCTATCAGAAGTGTACAAGTGTTAGCTCAGAGAGTCCCAGTGGGGCTTGCTTTCTGGTTGTTTTTTTATTATTATTTGGGTGCAGGGAGGGTGAATAAAAGGTCTTGTTAAATATAAATAGAAGCATACAAAACAAACAAAAAAAAATGTATGTATTATAAAAAATACAGGAGCAGTGCTGTGTGTGATTGTTAAGCATCAGTGGATGCAGCTTTTTTCACAGCTCATCTTTTTTTGCTGCTGGTTTGGGTTGTTTTTTTTTTTTCCCCTTTCTCCCTGTGATTACACCTTCCTCCCTCTCCAGTCTCTTCCACACTTTTTAGCCTTTCCTGACCTGTGTGATCCTGGAAGCACGTTGAGCATGTGGGATGCCCTCCTCTCAAATTCACCCCGAGGCAGAGCACTGCCCTTCAGGTTCAGTGACAGCAGAGATCGTGCTCAGGCTCTTCCACGGAGTCACTTCTCTGCCCTCAAAACACTCCTGAAATATGAGCAGCAGCCCAACACAGAGAGAAAACAGAAACACAGAGGGGTAGCCAAGGTGTAGGGGTAGAGGCAAGATGGCTTCAAACTGAAAGAGTTTTGGTTTGGGTATTAGAAAGAATTCCCTAATTGGGAGGGAGCTGAGGCGCTGGCACAGGTTGCTCAGAGAAAGTCGTGGGTTCCCCAATCCCTGGTAAGGTTCAAGGCCAGGTTGGATGGAGCTCTGAGCAACCTGGTTTAGTAGGAAGAGTCCTTGTCCATGGCAAGAGGGTTGGAATGAGATCATCTTGAAAGCTCCATTTCAACCCAAACTGTTTTGTTTGATAAGAAACAAATAAAATCTTATTCTTTGGTAAGACAGCAGCTCTGCCTGCCCCCTCTGCGTCCCTCTCAATCTCACTTGAAACTTTTGTCTTGCCAACATCTAAAATAATCCTATATGTGCCTGTGTGAGCCAGTGGCCATGGAATTCACTCAGTCATGGATGATGAAAGTTCAGTCAATAAGATCAGGAGTCCTGTCAATAAGACTGGAAGGAGTTGGGGTTGCCTCCCAAAAAGGTGCACGGGCKGAAGGTTTTAATCTTTCAGTGACACTGGTCTAGTGCATCCATTTCTTTACCTAAGGCTTGTTTTTTAAGGAAGAATCCTGTGATCTTTTGTGAAATGTCAAGTGATTATCTCAGCAAAGATTG
>QVAJ01000214.1:212642-224306 GCA_003546035.1 Mixornis gularis | reverse complement strand
AGGGCTGCCCAAATCCCAGATTATATCCAGGTGAGAATGCCTGGCTCCTCCCCCCTGGGCGGAGCATCTCACAATGGGATGATGAGTCACAGGAGAGTCTTGATGGCCAATTAGTGAGAGATTCCTCCTGSAGGCAGTTRTCWATGAGTCATACAGYMAGGYATCTGATGGGCCATTAACAGAAGAGAGCCCAGGGGGAGGGGTCTGGGAAACACTGCTCCAACAATTGTATTTAACTGTTCATGAACATGGTGATAGAATACTTTTGCACCTCCTATACTACAACCCAGGACAAAGGGATTCTCCACTGGAAAGTTCCCTGGGTTTTAATATGTTTCAGTTATGTGGAGATAGGCTTGTGCCACAGTGATAACTGCACTGGTGTGACTGATACCCGTGTGATCCTGGGAGCACCAACAGCCCTCACCTGTTGAACCTGAGCAGACCTGTAGGACCAAGCACAAAGGACAGGGAGAGACATTCTGGCCATATTTTGAATCTTTGTTGAGTTTCACTGTTCAGCATTTTGCTACTTCATTTTGGTTTAGAGGCAGAGATTGTTGCAGAGCCTTGTGTATTAAGAAGTTGTTTATATTAATATTTTAAGTTGGTAGTAAATTTGTGGTGGGGTTTTTGTGGGTTTTGGTTTGGTTTTTTAAATTGCCCTTAGACTTTTAGCTGTCTTTCATTCCAARCCAAGCATGTGTTCCATCATGAAATAGGATATTAAAGCACTAATAATAATAACTTTCTAATTCTGTTTTTAACTGCAGTAGGACCACCACAGAATCCATTCCACTCTGYGATAAACATAAATAATTTTATAATTCATATAGTTTCTATTATTTTTTTCTTCAATGGCTAGCTAATATGGTGGCTTAAGTAAGAGTTGCTTCTTCACAGCTAGTCCTCCACAGGTATTTGCTCTTGATGTGGTATCATAATGCTCCATTAATACCATTACTTGCAAGAGGGTTGCAGTAATGGGAATTTTTATTTGGGCTTTTGCTTTGTATTCCAAAGAATCTCAAAATTCAAATCCATGAAAAACAGAGAGCAGTGTCCTGAGAGAGTGCATTTTTTTCCCTGGATTGAAGGCTAATCCAGAGATGTCCTGTTTGTCTGAAGCTGGGCTCCTTTGTGTGATTGTAAGGTCAAGTAAACACAGGGTGTTTTGGCTCAGGTCTGCAAAAGCTGTGCCAAGAGAAATGCTCTTAAGGCTAGGTGAATGGCTTTGTGAACATCATCACACAGTTCGTTGGTTGTCAAATTCACCGTATCACCAGCCTGACACCTCTGCCCYGCTTAAATCCTGTCCCCAGGATGAAGGCAGCACCAAAGCTTTCTATTTGCCATAAATACGTGACTGGGGTTCTTTTTTAGGAGTAATTCTGCAGTTACAGACCATGATGTCATGCCAAAAGGAGCAGACAGTCAGCTAGGCTTTATGCTCTACTGGTTCCTGTGAAATTAGTAATATTACCAGGAGGCTGAATTTTAATTTACGGTGCTATGAAATTAGTATTTATGGGCCCTGAAGCGCTCAACTTCAGAAAACTTCTGAAGTGTGAAAACTTCTGGCCTCAACCCTGCTGGTCTCCAAGGGGACMTGCAGTCCTGTCTGCTCTGTTTGGACAGGCAGGCTGCTGTCTGGACAGCTGGCCAGATGTTCATGGTGCTGGAGAAAGGCAGCATCCCTGGCAAAGTGCATCACAGCTGACGGGAGGTATATGGCAGATGGCTGTGCTATTCCACAAAGCTGGCATCTCCATCTGCTGGTTGCARTAGGATTACCAGAGGATCAGACCAGGTAGCCCTAGGCTGAAGGGGAGACTGTCAGCATCAAGAGAGAGCATCATCTACCTGTTCTTCAGCAGGGCAGAACCAAGTGTTGGTCTCTCTACTTATGTATGTGGCCAGTTCAGTGTGTCAGCCCAGTTACAGGCGGAGAGAAACTCTATCAGAAAACCAGAAAAGATAGGGAACTGTCAGAAAAAAACAGAAAAGGCAAATAGGGTAGCTGAAAACAAGCAAGAAGGAGATATGAACTTCAGGACAGAAAACTGAGCCCTTGTCACGAAACAGAAGAGATTTTACATCACAGGCAGGGACCAGCTAGAGCACTCGTAGCCTGGTCCTGGAGTGCATTAAAAATCTCTTGCTCCTTGTTCAGAGCTCCTCACAGCTCAGAGATTTTGATTCTGTGAGAGCATGCCTKGGAAACCTGGCTTAGGTTGCTTTGTTCTCACTTTGGTCTCTGCAAGGGAAGTTTTGCCAGGCAATRAAAGCTAACAGGGCTACTCATGCAATCATGGTCCAAACCAAGGAAAATGTTCAACATGGCTGAATCATAAGAAGTTTGGGTTGGGAGGAGCCTCACAGACCATCTCATTCCAAACTCCCTGCCATGGGGGTCTTCTATTAGACCAGGTTGCTCAAAGCCCCTTACAACTTTGAAGGTTCAGAGCTCCTTTCTTACAGGCAATGTAGTCAAGGCTTATTGATGGCTTCAGGCAGCTCTGAGCTGTGACTTTGAAAGATATCTTTGAGAAAGTATGTAACATTTAGAGTAATGAAAAGTCTCTATCAGAAGAACTTGAATTCTTGAGGGGGGGAATGTTCTGTGTGGTGCTGTAGAGCATAGGTGCCAATCCAAGCACGCTGAAKTCAATGAATGAAAATCTCTGTTTTGCTTCACTGAGTTTTGAATTGAATCCATGGAGTTTTGATAAACTGAAAATGTTTCCTCAAGCTTCTGGTGTTCACTGTTGCCTCATGACAATAGGTCCTAATGGGATCAGGCAGGAGTGTTTCATAGGAAAGGGATTTGCTACACCTCCAAAGAGCAAAAAGCTGCTTCCTTCTCTTTGTGCTGTATCATCATTCATTTGATTTGGGATTGGGAAACATTTTTTGCAAGTTCTCATTGTTTTTCTATCACGCATTTTCTGGTAAGATTTAAGTGATGATTGAACTTTTTGTTGGATATGAAAAGCAGTCACTTCCTGCTAGAGAAATGTCTTGATGCTGGAGTCATGAAATGGTGCTGGTGCATGAAATACTTGGGAGTGCTGAAACACACTTGGGTTTGTTTTCATTGCAAGTTGTTATTTTGTTGGGACACAGGGTGGCAACGACATGGAAACACTCATTATATGAAATAGTCTAGAAAGCCTTTTGATCAGTGCTCTGCTTCAGATCTGTGTTTGATATATCCAGCTTGGCACTTGGGTACACAGACAGCTACACCTGTGAAAGCACTTGGCATGTCCTGTGGATTGTGCTTGGCAATAACTCTTTGAAGCAATGCACTGGTGCACAGCCAGGTGTCCCTTAGGCAGAGAGGGAAATGAAGCCAGGGGAATCACACAACCTGCCTGAGACCACAGCAAAAGAGCTGAGATAAAAACACAAATATTTTTGATGCTAAAATATATAGAGAATCACAGACAGGCTTGGGAAGGGACCTTAAAGTTTATCTCATTCCAACCCCCCTGCCATGGGTAGGAACACCTTCCACTAGATCAGGTTGCTCAGAGCCCCATCCAGCCTGGCCTTAAACACTTCCAGGGATGGGACATCCCCAACTTCTCTGGGCAACCTGTGCCAGTGCCTCACCACCCTCATTGTAAGGAATTTCTTCCTAACAGATAATCTTAATCTCTTTTTTTTCAGTTTAAAACCATTTCCCCTTATCCTATCTCTGTATGTCCATGTAAGAAATCACTCTCTGTCTTTTTTATATCRATACAGCTGTAAATTCCTGCTGTAGCAGCAGCTGCATGCAGAGATGTGCATGTAAACATGCAATGTGCTCCCACACAGTGCAGTAGAGGGCATAGTCCTTTAGGACAGGTTTAAGGGACCCTCAGCAGCTTTCCATCATTCCTGTGCATATCCCTGAGCACCCACCTGCCCAGCCTTCCATGGAGCTCTCACAGACTGTCAGTGGTCTGAGTGAACTCACCCAAGGTGCAGCAACTCACCAATAAGTTGAAAACTCACAACATGCAAAGTGCTCTCAAAGCCACCWACTCATAAAACCCCAAAGATCAAAAACCAGGGAGAAATATTTTTGCCATTTCCTTTGCACTAAGTTCAGTGCTGCTGCTATTAGACCAATTGTGCTTTTATACCCATACCTCCTGAACTGAAAAACCAGTGAAGATGTTTTYCGTTCAGGAGATATGGCTGTATCCTTCTAAAATTCTGGAGTTAGGGTCCATTCTACTGCAAAAAATGTGCCCAAGGCCAGTCTGGATGGGGCTTGGAGGAATCAGATCTAGTGGAAGATTCTTGCCCATGATGAGAGAATTGGAACTGGATTATTATTGAGGTCCCTTCCAACCCAAACCATTCTGTGATTCTAAAAAAATAACCTGAGTCCTGTACGCCCTGCAGACGTTTACTAATTCTTATCATGTGCTGCTAACAAAACCACCTGGAAGCTATCCCCATCAAAATTAAATAAAGCCTGGCAATGAAAGCAGGGCCCAAGGTAAAAAAATATTCAAATGTACTCACAGCCTTGAGCTGTGAAGATGCCTAAGTGACCAGCTAATGCATTTTAACTCCCTTCTTCCTGTATTGCAATGCTCTTAATTTTGGGGTTCTTTGATCCACCTATTCATAGCTGCAAAGTGAGCAGAATTTAATCAGGCTCTGACATGRCATGGTTGATGTTAATACCTGCCTTCAAAAAAGAGCTGTCGACCAGGGATGAGCTTTAATACCTCTAAAGGAACTCTAAAGGAGTTCTGCTGCAGCTGAGTGGTGCTTGGTCAGCAGTCAGGAGAAGAGCTGGGCACCTGCAAAAGGCACTGGGGGTTATCTGGGCACTATCAGGGGAGTCCACAGGGGTTATTCCTCACCCTTTTATAAAGGGCTGGTGTGACACTCTAATGAAAATGGAATTTCCAGGCTAGAAGGAGAGATTGCCTTGCTGAATGAAGGAGTGGCTTTCCTAACTGAGCCTCCCAAAAAWTCCTGCTGAGCTTTTGTGGGCCAAGCAGGCAAAGTAGGTTGATAGTCACTTGGATGAAACCTTTCCTTGTTGTAGCTGGAATGGGCATAGTGCGGACAAGGGTTACTTTCCCCACCTAATCTCAAGTTATTTTAGCTGGGGATGCTAGATGAAATAGTCAATGGCTGGCAGAATTATAGAATAGGGGTTAATTTCAGATTTACTACCTGCCAACACATGCCATTCAATCAGATAAGCACAGGATTTCAGCTGTCATCACAGTACCTTATGCGTACTTGAAAATAGAGCAGTTTTTCTCACATCAAGAAAAAATGGAACAGGTTTATATATAGAAGGTGTACAATCAGGAGGCTAGAAATTTTGAAATAGTCTGCCACTTCTGGAGAGATTCCCTATTTTTAAATTAAGGAGTTATATTAGAAGTAGTAGAAATTCTCGTGGAGAAGTTTTGTCATTGCCAGCTGTACAGAATAAATAAATGTAAAGGGAAAACACCTTGAGAAGTTGGACTATACAGAATAAAGCAAATTTCTGTAGGATTTTCAGCAGAGAATATGAGACTATGCAGAGACTCAGAAACTTTTCTGTGTGGGAATATCCTTCCCCCTCTGCTTTATACATTTCTGTCCTTGCTCTTTTGTCTGTTCTGGTTCATTGGGCCTATCACTTTCAATGCTTGAAAGTCTGCAAGGCAGAGAGGGAAGATGACAATCTAGCAACACCCCAGCAACATTTTAACTCAATTTTCACAAGAAATGTAATTTAAGCACTTGCTGATTAAAGCCTCCCCTTCCTCCTAAAAACACCCAGCTTAGACARAATCATAAAATAGTTTGGATTGGTAGGGACCTTAAGGATCATGTCAAAGCTCATGTAGATAAGATATAACACTTCTTGGCAATGATGCTTTACATTATGAATTTGTGAGTATGGAGATGAGCACGGCTTTTTGGCCTGAGCACATAACTGGTATTTGAGCTTTTTGTTATATCCCTTTTGAAGAGCAGCTGATGYCACGGTCCAGAATATTTTTAAGATCCAGCCTGGTTTGTTTACAAGGGATGCACAGRACAGCTTGGCTCTGTAAGCATCATATGAACAGAGAGCAGCAGGCAGTTTTCTTGCTGAAAATTCTGCTGATAGGCTTCCCTGCTCTGCTCTGCTGCCTTCTCTCCTGCTCACAAGCCTCCTTCTTCCTTAAAACCAACGCAGCTTGGAGCTTCAGTCTCATAGAGTGTCATAGAGTCAGTGAGGTTGGAGATCTCCGAGGTCTTCACATTCAACCTTTGAGTGAATTCCACTTTTCCTGGTAAACCATATTGCAAAGTGCCACATATATTCACTTTTTGGATCATTTCTAGGGATGGGAAATCCATCACATCCCTGGGGAACCTGTTCTAGTGCTTAACCACTCTTTCAATGAACAGATTTTTTCCAAATACCAAACCTGATCCTCCCCTGGTGCAGCTTGAGGCCATTACCCCTTGTACTATTGCTAGTTGTGGTATTATGTACCTAGTCTGAGCATTCAGGTTTTGTCATCACCTTTTGTTCTGAGATGTCCTTGTTAGTAGCTGCGGGTATTTTCCAGCGTAACTGGAGTTGCCTGCTCTCATCCCCTTCTGTATTCCACTGGGCTCTGCTGAAGTGAGCTCAAAAATGATGTCCTGAGCTGTTCAGCATTACGGTGTCTTTGAAGCAAAGGCCTGGACTTCACTTCTAAGACCAGCTGCAGCAAAAGGGCAACATTTTCTACTGAAGATAAGGGAAAGAATTCAAGTCTTGAGAGCATTCCTCTCACTGTTTCCCTGCAGGRGGGAGGCTTTGCTAGCACAAGCAAGACACTCTTGAAGAACTCTGCTATGACAGATTGTCTTATTGCCCGTGGAGACACCATGACAGCATAAGATGCCAAATTTCCTGTTGCTTGGGCTTCATCCCGTTGTGGTTAAGCTCTTACACACTTCAGAGAAAGAAATGATTACTGAGTTGCAGGTCCCTCAGCTCAGCTGTAAGAAGGTCTTTTTGTTTTCCAGAGCACCCCCTCCAAGCTGAGTTTTGGCTACAGAGGCATTTTGTGCTGGGTAATGCAAAAAAATGAAACAAAGGTATTGCAAGGCTGAAGTCCAGTGTGGGTGTTTTTCAGCCTTAAGGGCTTTAGATTCCTGGGTTTTGTTTTGTTTAGCTTTTTTATTATTTTTGGTCTGTTTCAGAAGAGCTTTTCACATACAGTGATCTCCCAAAGAATTTACTTGAACTCATTGGTGGGTGGTGCAAACATTATGGGCTGTGGTTTCATTGATATGCTCAGCCTYGCTAAGTAGATGGCATATTAAATGTTTTATTTACCCTGTGTGCTACCTGTCATCTAATCAGCTTTTGTGTTTCTGCTGCATTCTGTTTGTATTATAGTGAGAATACACTATAAGTGGTTTCATGTAAATTAAAACCACATGAAACCTTTTAAAGCCATTTTAAAATACTAAATGGGTTTGCAAATAGGTTTGTCGGACAAGGATTGGAAAAAGAGCTCTTTGCTTACCCATTTACTCTTCTGTATGCTTATTAGAAGTCCCCATGTGACTTTTTCATCAAACATTGCATCCCAGTTCTCATCTGGAATGCCAAAGTCATTTATACCGTGCTCGAGAGCAGTTTGCATAAACAGGAGGCAGTTAACAAAGAATACAGTTGTGAGCCGTGATTGCAAAGGTTATATTATAAATTACAACACAGATGTACAATAAAGCCGAGACGTGCAGCCCTGTTTTCTTGTTTGCCTGGAGCATAAAAGCACGTTGGCTTAAAAGTTCCTTTGTYTTTATTGACTGTTGTTGCCAATATGGATGATTGTGAGGCTTTCAACTGTGAATCATTTTGTTTCTTACAGGTGGATCGTATCATTTTCTGCGTCTTTTTGGAGGTCGACTACAAAATTTTCAAGAAGAAAATGGGCGAGTTTTTCCCTCTAGGTAGGTAAAGTAACCAAGTACCATCTGACTTTAAGAAAAGCACACAGAAAAAATGCAACAGTTGGYATCTTCTCTTCTTTCCAAAGCCAAATAGTGAAATGTGAACTTTCTTTAAAGATCAGCTGCACATAGAGACTCTGATCCTGGACAAATGCAGACATTTAAAATGTGTGAACCATTAAAACTACTCCTAATACTGCTTCTGTATGCTCAGTACAGCTAACCTCYTCATTCCATGCTGTATGTGTATCTTTTCCCAAAACTTGGTGCATGGTGCTGGCTCTCTTGACTCTGGAGAAGGAAATTATTTGCACTAATGTATACAGCTCCTAGTGTATATTGCTTTTCCATCCACTTTGTACACCTTTGGTCTTTCATTAACAAGGCTGGTTAAGGTTTCTCTGGGTCTCAAAAGATACCACAGGGGTTAGAGCCCAACTGTGTCTGAATGAGGACTTTAAACTTGAGCTGTCCCTGTGTGAGGATGAATGGGAGAAAGATGACTCTCACTGGAGCACTTGGGAAATGTTAGCCATTCGTCTTGGATTTCACACAGGAGGTTGCTTTCTAGATTTAAGGAAACCTGGTGGATAGTAAATTTGCTAATTCCCCTCCTCCTATAAAGCTGCGGTTTATTTTTGCCGTACATCATTAGAAATCTGCTCTCTGTCATTTTATCAGCCCTAGAACTCCTCCCATTTTATTTTGCTTTGTGCTGACATCAGCCCAACTATGTGTRAAAAGATCCAGATTTTAGTGTTTTATCTCCCAATACTCCCCATGCTGCCTGTTTAGTGGAAATGGCTCTGGAGTAATGGGAAGCAGAGCTTTGGTGTCTTCAGAGTCCTATTAATTTCRCAGGACTGTGTTGTCACTGTGGCCACAGTGGCTTTTTTCCTTTTGCTTTGTCTGGTAGCATGGAAATWGTGATATTTTTGTCTCATCTCACTAGAACAAAGCTTTTTTGTAGATGACTTTGTAATTGCCAGTTTGCAGTGATTGGCAGCTGAAACTTAAAGACCTCCTGAATTATTCAGGTAGCATTGAATGATGTCTAACCACTTAATAATATTTTTGTCTGGAGCACACTGAACATGCATTTCAAGAAGCTGCATTCATGTCTAATCCATTCATTGAGTGATTTTATTTCTTTGTCAGCATACCCAACCCAAAGGATAAAGTGGCAGTACCCTGCCTACTGTTGCTGGCTGTGTTACTGCCCTTCAGATTGAGAGGAGAATGTAGCAGCAGTTTGTCAACAAATCAAGAGTATTAGTGCTCACTTTCATCTCTAAGGCCTTGGAAATCATGGTGTAAAKCCTGGTATTTTTTCTATAAATGTAAAACCCACTTGGGTTTGAAAGTTTGAGAGACAAGAACGTGCTTCAGAGCTGTATCATGACAAGTCCAAAGTCAGAAAGACAGCAAAGTGGAAAATTCATTTCATTTGTTTTTTTTTTTTAACTTGACATTGTTGAACTCCTGTCCACAAAGAATTTGTGCAGCTGGGTCTCATGTTATAGAAAACCATATAATTGCATTACACCACGTTATGTAGATGATCTGCCATAGCCTAGTTTTAGAAGTATGTTTATTCTCATGTATGTAAAGGTTTTACGATTTTTTTTTGCTCAAATTAAAATTGGGATTCTGATATGTGACCAGAGACAGGTGGTCATGGTAGGGACCCTCTAAATCCAGTGGTTTGCATATGTGGCTATACAAAAGGTTCATCCAAAATTCATCCAGTCCTCTGCAGGACTGGTTTCCTGCACAGAAGACTTAGCTAACATGGCTGTGTGTCAAGGAGTTAGCAACTACCTCTGCCTTTGGCAGTAAATTCTTCTACCATGGAAGAAATTAATGAAACTGGTGGTTTTGTTTTGGTTTAAAGGAAATCTATTAATTTAGTGAAATTAAAGTCTTTAAGGATAGGCTTGCCCTAAATTTAAATTGATAGGACACTATGTGAACACTCACAGGAGAAAATAACACTGAGGTATTGCTTTAAGCCTAGGGAAAAAACATCAAGGCATTTTAAAAGTGCATCTTGCATTCAGAAACATTGTGAAATATATCTACTTTAATAGATGTGGACAAAAAATGCTTAGAAAGGAGAATATATTCATGGTGCTATATACATAAATAGTTATTACTTTAAACCCACTGCATTAATAAATCCAAAACTACATGCAAGTGCTTGAGCTAGTGAAGTGATAATGAAATGAAGCTAGAATTACACCTCAGTGCATTAGAGTAAGTGGAATATAGATATAGGGAAATTGTTCCATTAGTTGAACGTATCATTAGGCCTATTTTGCAAGTGGAATGCCACAGAAATTAGTCAACTAATAATATTGACATCAAGACAACCGCCAGGAGCCTTGTCATTTTCAAACTTTAAATATGTAGGGGGAAGAGACAGACCTGGAAGTAATGTCATGTCTTAGCAGAGTAGCAAAGTTGTGCAGTAACTGAGCAATTGGAACTGTCTCAGCATTTCTGATTCAATCTCAGTGATTACAGAACCCAAGCCAGAGCCAGCATGCTCCAAGGGGGAAACAGAGCACCACTTATCTTCAGTTCAGACATGGATTCTCAGTCAATGTTGTCCAGAAAAGTCCTGGTTTGTTTAAGTAAAGGGTCCTAGTCAAGGCAGAATTTTCTATTGATCCTCTGGGGTTTTGCTGAGAATATTTTGTATATTCTAGCRAGAAAAGAGCAGTAGAAAAAACAACTTTATTTGCTTAAGATGGATCACTGTTTTAATATATTAAACAGTGCCACAGTGATGGTTTTTTTCCTTTTTATGAATTGAGTCCTATCTCCTTGTGTAATGACGTAGCCCAGCTATTCTCCCTTCACCTGTGTTGGAACATTCTCTCTACTTAAACTGAGAGAACGTCTTTCAGGCAAATAAAATATCTTTGCCTGCAGTTCTGGCTCATGTGTGTAGTTCTTACATTGCTGGATTCATTGCTATTAGTAATAATGAGTAAGTTTTCTGGGAAAGGAGCTGCTACTTAGATAATTTTTGCTTTTGGAATGCATTGTTTCTCATCATAGAATTCTATATGGAGTCCAGACATTAAGTGTTACTTTTCTTGCTAGCTACACATATTTATGAGACTTACCAGAAAACTGAACCTCCCTTGAAAAGCTAGAATTGCCAACATTTACCTTGGAGTGATACATACTTCTAGGATTCTACGTATAGGAGGAAAATTAAGAGCATTTGTAAATAGTTGCCAGCTGGAGCAAAGTTACTTTTTCTCTTTTCTTCCTGTGTTCTGTGTACACAAAGCTACTTAATATGTCAGACAGATAATCTTGTAAGGACCTTTGGCAAAAGCTTATTTTTCATGGTGGCTGTCAAATATTATAAACGGTTTATCTTCAATTGCAATGCTTAAAGTATTTCTAAATCTACCACCTGTTACCAATGGAGAGAGAAACAAAAAGAGAAACATTTTTTCTGAAAATATTTCTTAGACAAAAATAATGCTATAAAAGGGATGTCCCGTGAAGCTGCAGCATCCAAGGTTATATTACTTCTTGCTACTTTAAAYGGAATAACAAAATTACTTCACTAAAACATTGCAAAAATTTTTGAAGAAAGGACATTTGCACTTTGATTAGGCCAGTTGACAGATGGAATGTGCATGCTTTTAGGCTCGTGTCCTTTTGGAGCTAATGAAAAGATGAAAA
>QVAJ01000214.1:198465-212596 GCA_003546035.1 Mixornis gularis | reverse complement strand
TTGCCAGCACAAAGTTTTTTTCTTGAGCCATTATCAGTTGGTGCTAGGAAAAAGAGAGGGATTGCTTCATCTTGAGAAAACTTTCTCTTCCCTCTATTACAGGTTATGATATTTAATGCATTTTCTGCTTTCATCCTGGTTGATGAAAACACTGTTTCCCCGACCCAAACCATATGGATGAGAGCTACTGCCTTATAATAATTCTCCTATCACTTCAGGAGGGTGCACAGCATCCCACTTGTGCATAAAATGTGCAAATATATTACAATTGCAGAGGAAATTCATTGTTAAGAGATCTCCCAGGCTTGGAATCAAATTGGAAACTGTCTAAATGGCTGAATGAAGGCCTTTGTATTAAAAAGGCCAATCTCTGCACTAATACGTGAACGAACTCCTAAGCAGGGGCTGTAATTTCTGTACTGGTATTGAGAGGCATCTCTCTCTCTCTGCTTACTATGGCAGACTGCACTGGGGCTGGAGCATTTCCCTGCATGAGCAAAGGAGTCATAAGTTAGCCCTTAGCAAGTAATCCAGTATCAAATGGATAATTCAGCTGATAAATTTAGCCCCTCTATTTGCATTTGCAGCATTCATGAGCCAATTCGTTTCCATAATTCATCACCTGAATGTATTCCACAAAATATTTTTCATGGGCTTTATTTCACTCTGTGGAAAGGTGCCAAGCAGTTTACTGGAAGTGCCCAATATCCTTTATGGGAGGTTTCACCTGGGCAGTGATTTGCCTCATCAGTCACAAGGCTCTGTTTTTCTGACTGGCTCAGGCTGGAGTGCAAAGGCCACCGGGGCTTGGGGCCCCACAGAAATGTCYGTTGGGGAGTAAGATTCGGCAGAGAGTTTGATATCTCTTTGACTTTCCTCTCCTGATCAGTAAGGGCCATCCTGAAGAGTTTGGTTGCAGCTGCTTTTCCTGTCCCTGTGCAGGTTTTCCAAGTTGTTGTCTTCACAGCTGATGAAGGCCTGTGGCCTCACAGGGTGAAACTGGAAGCAGTCAGACCATTGCATTACCCTCTCCACTGCTTTCCCTCACAAAGCTGCCAAGGTGCTGTTTGCTGTCTTGCTTCCCAACCCCATAGTTCCCATGGAGCTGTTGTATTGGGTTGCTTGGGAGAACTCTGATTTCTCTRCCTCAAGAAACTTTTGTCTTGTCCCTTGGAGATCCTGCTTGGCTTTTCAGGTGGTGACTGTGCCATGACCATGCATCCCYTTCCAGAGCTGTGTATCAAGCCACTGAGAGCATACCAGGGTACCCCTCAGTATTTATGCAGTCATAGCCATCCAGCCTGCTCTGCATTCYGTGCCAGCATTTAACATTCCCCTCAGATTTCCAGTCTTGTGGGAGTCTTGTGTTGAGGAAGGGATGAGTGAGGATTTTTTGGTGGGTGGAAGGCAGAAGGCAGCAGTCGGTTTGGAGAAGTTGTGGTGCAGCCTTGGGAAGGCTGACCTGAAACAGAGACTGGGCAGAGCTAGAGAGTAAAGTAGGGATTTATTGAAAGGCCTCCAGGATCCACCTTAGACAGGACAGGAGCCTGACCAGGSCTACACCCAAGGTGGACTAACAATGGTCACAAAATGGCTGACCAGTCAATGACATCTTACATTTTTATAAGTTTTGGTCCATTTGCATATTGGGGTTTAATTGTCCAATTCCAGCTTCAGGTTGTGAGGTCCCATCCTTCTTATTCCTCCCTTCAGTCA
The DNA here is from genome assembly GCA_003546035.1 of Mixornis gularis. Lineage (NCBI taxonomy): Eukaryota > Metazoa > Chordata > Aves > Passeriformes > Timaliidae > Mixornis > Mixornis gularis. The sequence continues at coordinate 210,880 of QVAJ01000214.1, read as the reverse complement.
CCCTTGTTGGTGCTGTTGGGCTGAAAGWTGTCCTTGGTACTCAGCAGAAAAAKAATTTATCTCCCTRCTCTGTGAAGAGAGCTCACCAGCACTTAATATGAGGCTCAGAACTGCACCCCTGGGCAGCACAGAGTCTGAAAATATGAAAACTAAAGCTTAAGGCATCCATAGCACACTGATGTTTTCATGAGGGTGCAAAATGCTCTCTGCATCCCTTTGAACTGTCTTCATGTTGGAAGATGTCATAGATGGCTCCTGCAATGCAAGGTCCCCTGTTGAAGGACTCAATTCAAAGCAGCCAGGGAGAAGCACAGCCCCACTGTTTTCCCTGATGGTTCCTTGCCCTCAACAGTGTTCCAAGGAAGCACTGCCCATCTGGGGGAGCTGGAGCAGCCTGTGCACTCAGAGGATGTTGAGTTTCCTCTAGTTCTCTCCCACAGCACCTTTGGACCCTGATAAAGTACCCTCCAGTGTAAACAGATTGCTGTAAAAATTGTTCCCAATCCGAAAGTTTAAAATGTTTAACATGTTTAAATGCCTGTCCATTTTGAGATGTGTCTGAAAACAACTTACCTCAGAAAATCTCAAGATCACTTAAAGCTAAATGTGTTCATAAAACCAAAGTTTTTCTGTGATTTTCTGTCTTTATTTGCCATGGTAAAGACTGTGCCAGTYCTGTCCCCCATTGGGGTTGTCTGTTTTGCCCATTTTGCCAAGGTCTCAGTGTAGTTCAGGGGAGTGATCCAGCAGCAGCTCAGGAGTGGTGCTTGGGGAACAGAGTATATAGCTGATGGATCAGAGACTGTTTTCAGCATCTCAGAAGATATGCAGATCAAGAAAGATTCCCAGTACTTTCTGACATGGCAGTGGAATTCCAGTACTTAAAAAAATATTTATGGGTTGTTTCCCGCTTCCTTTTGAATAATAATAAAACTTCCTGGTATGATCTCATCGGAATTATTTTCTGGCCAACTGCTGACAGAGAATCGCTCTAGACTTTGTGTGTTGCAAGTATTAGTCACCTAAGAACATGGTTTGAGAGAGGCTTGTGGTACTGTCTGCACTAWGGTCTGGAAAACTGTTCACCTCCTCATTCCTGATGGCAGCAGTGTCACAGCTTGGAGCAGGGCACAGATCAGCAATGGGACCACAATCTATAAAAGGGCTGTTGTCAGGAGGTTTTGCTTTTGCTTTGCTAAATGGAACCTCATCTTCTTTGCTTCTTTGCATCTTGTGGGGACTTTTTGTGTCTCCTTTTGTGGGACTGATAACAGAGCCTGCAATCAATCCAGAAGTCTGGGAAAATGGGTGTTTCTATGTATTTGTCCACTCACTCCAAATCCATGAGCTTTCAAGTTCCTGGGAGACACCTGGATAGGAGCTGCATTGAAACAGCAAAGTGGCAGGTAGATGAGGACGCCCTTGAAGGGCACAAGGGTCATTTACCTGCAAGGATCAGGTTGCTGTTCATGATAACAGCATGGGGGGGAGCACAGGAAGATGATGAGCCTGCTAATTAGAAAGGTGAATATGGAGCAGATATTTACCATCTCTTGTAACACAAGGAGTGCAAGATGTTCCAGGAAATGATGAATCTGGATGAAAGCAAGCAAAAGGAAGTAGTTTTTCACCCAATATACAGTGAGGATCTAAGAGTGCTTGGTACAGGGTGCTGCAGAGCCTGTAGGTCTTAAATACAGTTTTAAAAAGGATTAGCTCAACTAACAGAATATTGGTGCAACAACAGCTATTAATCTTCATGGACTGTGTGTAACCTTAGGCTCAGGGAGGGTCTGAGCTAGAGAAGTGTGTTGCTGTTCTCCTCTGTACTCAGCCCTTCACACATGGATACCTTCACACATGGCACCAGAAAATGAACAARCAGCTTTTTCTGTTTAATACATGATGTGAACACATCTTTGATCAGGAGTCTTTTCTTCCTACTCTGTTGGGTATTGTGGCATCTCGTTAAAGCATTCAAAATGCATTTTATGTCATCATTGAAAATATCCTGTCCTCTCTGGCCACGGACTCCAAATTACTTCATGTGCTCAACTGCTTCTTATTTCCAAGGATGCAGTTAAATTTGGGGTTGTCTCATTTGGTTGCCTCTGCCATAGGTTACTGATGAGATGTTGTTAGAAGCTTGTATTTGCAAATGTATGACCGTATGCAAAACATGCCATTTTGTGTCTGACTACTCGATTAACATCCAATTTAGCACTTGTGTGAACAGAACTTCRTTATTTTCAGTGGTTTAGGGCGGAGAGGAAATACGGAATAGGTTATTTTTTAAAACCTGATACCCAGGGAGTGCCTCATTCCTTTTGTGTAAGGTAGAAGCATCTGGAGAATAGAAGCCCAAACCTGATCCTGGTGTGAGTACCATTTCCTTCACCGGACTGAGGTTGTCCAGTTCCCTCACTGTGGGAGCAGCAGTTCCTGCAMAGTCCTTGTATGCAGCCGAGGTTCATATGGTTTGTATGGAATGTATTTTACAGCAGATCAGGTGATTCATAAAAGAGGTCATCGATGTGATGACAAAAAAAAAAAACAAACCAAAAAACCCAGTGCCTGAGTTCTTAGGAGACTTTAGGTAGTAAGGATTTCTATTTGATATGGCTTCAAAAGCTACAGACACATTCTACATTCCGTGAGGCTCCAGTGTTGTGAGACTGGTGTAACTAAGCAACACAGGAAGGAAATCAGTGCTGCTGCTGCAGTATGGCCAGGATGTACAGTGGATCAGTGGAAGTTTCTTTATAATTAGACAAAAAATATTTAATGAAACTTGCTCAGTATCAGGTGGGGGTTTATGTAGTATGCTCTGTATGCAGGACTGCATGRTGAAAGGATAGAAATAGGAGCAAAAGAAGTGCTATTTTTACTTCCAAAGTAGAAGAATGTACTTTTTTTTGTTAAAGATCTTTTTGTTTTATCTTTTTTTTTTCCTTCCTCTTAGGAGCACTGAGGATGAGAAAAAGTTTTACAGAAAATATAACTTTTTACTAGGCGAGGAGAAAAGAGTCAGGCTTGTTTTAGTTGATCTCATCTGCCAGAGATTTCCAAACCTGCTTTTCCTCAAAGAAAATATTGCCTTTTTTTGTGCTATTCTCTGTCACATTTCCCCCAGTGGAGGACTGAGTTGGAGGAATCGAAACAACCAAAAGAGCTTGGGAGATCCTGGGTTATTTCAAGCCTCATATATTTGTCTGGGCTTCAAGAAACCTTCCTGTGTGGCTCACTGTGCTACAACAACATTGGCTCTTATGCTGAGGGGGACATAAAACCTGTACAAAAGGAAAAAAGCTCCTTTTGGGTATCAGCAGTGGTTGTAAGCCACCAAAAGAAGTGATTTTTGAGTTACTAGGTATTGTAAATAGATATGAGATATGATTATAAATCTCCCTAAGGCTGTGAAGGTGATCATGCAGTCAGGTGGTTAAAGCTTCGGGATAAAATTTTGGAAAGAAAGGTATGGGAGAGAGAAATATGGGCAGTGAGAACCTGCTTGGTCATTTCAGCTGCTGGAAACCTGATATTATCATGGTTTAGATGGTTTGCCTCAGGTGGGTACCTTGCCCATACTGCTGGCTGCTCTGAGACTGGACACAAAAAGTTTTTCAASACTGACCCAAAATGGGATCCATTTTCCTCAAAGGTGTGAGACTGCTGTGATGCTCCTCCTCTGTAATCCCAGTGGAAACAGTACAGGCAGATTGTGGAATGCATGCTAGGGAAATGCTTGACACTAGAAACTTTCCAAGACAGACCCCTATTTTCGCACTGCAAATAAGCTCAAGAGGATGGCTGAAGCTTTCAGTGCTGACATTTTGGTGGGTTTCTTTAGGTTTGAGCTTTTATTTTAAGACATCAACACTATGATCACCAACTTGTCATTTCAGCCTCCTATACAGCTCTGCCCATCTCATTGCTCTGTTTGGCAGAGGGGAATGTCCCTACAAGCTGCAGAGAGGATTTTTATCCATTCCCACAGTGCCCTCCCAGTTCTTCCCTGGTTGTGTTCTGGACATGGAGCCATGCTTGCAAGGAGCAGCAGACTGAGGCATGTAGGTTGACTAGGAATAGGGAACCATCTGGAAATCAGGAAACTGCAGAAAATGCTGGGGTAAAGATAGAAATCCTGAAGGATGCAGTTAGGCAGCTGAGGAAAGATTGGAGCGAGGCAGGGAGGGGAGGGCCAGCAGCCCAGGATGCAGGACCTGAGCACAGATGAAGCAGCAGCCTCCTGCAGCTCAGAGCTGGCTCCTCATGTAAGGGCTTCTCAATGCACAAGGTTTGTGCAGTGCTGCCTTTCCACATGCTGACATGAAGGAGAATGCAAATGGAAGCGTGAGCAACAAGGAGAAGGTGGTTTAATGGCTCTGGGGATTAGTGGTGGTATTTAGAGCCTTTCACCTCTCTGTTGCTAACATAAATCTTAACACAGATTGATGATTTTAGCCATCTGGCTTGCGTTTGCTTGTATGCCACAASCAGGGAGACAGGGAAACAACCTGACCAGCAAGGCAAAAGGCAAAACAAAGGATCTGACAGAAGGCATCCCTTCTTCTGTGTCAGCAGGAGGAGATATGGTGTGATTATTCCATTTCCCAAAGCCTGGCAGATAACAAGGGAGAGGACAATGAAGGAGCCACAGGCATCACTTAGTGTGTGACCCCACCAGGGAGGCTGTGGCTCACACAAAAGTTTATGCTTTGAGCACCTTGCTCCCAAATGTGAAGTTCACTGATCTTCAGGGATAAAGTTACCCTGGATAGCCTGGGAGTTACAGGGAGACTTTCAATCGTAGGTTGACTTTCAGTGTAAATTATTTTGTACTTGAGTGGAAACTTCTCCCACATATCACCCATTTAATATCTTCATTTTATGAGGTATACATAATTTATGGTGACTACTTAATTTTATGTAGTGTGCCTCAACTTATGAATGGGAAAATCTTGCACRCATTTTGGATTAGAAGGTTTTCTTGTCTCCTAAGCCTTCTAAATACCCATGTGACTTTTCCTGGRGATGAGCTGACCCTTTCTGGTAGTCACTGTCAGTTTTCCTCTCACTCCAGACTGCAAGGTCAGCCATTCCTTTTCTAGTAAAGTCATCTTGGTAGAACTTCCTAAAATCCAGGGCTTTAATGGGRWAGCAGCATGAAAGGTCATTGTTCTGCTTCCCTGGCCAGAGGAGTAACCAAGTGTGGGTAGATGTGTGCACACACTAGAGCAAGTTTTGCTAGTCARTTATTTTTCAACATCTCTCAAGTGCAGGTGATAGGTACAAGGATCTCACCCCTGGTCTTTCCAGTGGGGGAGTTTGGACAAGAAATATTGACAAGATGTATTTAAGGGAATGTTTGCTGCTGTCAAAGATTCACTCTAAGGTTCTTCCATGGTTTTATCAAGTTTTGCTTTGGGATTGACTGGCTGTGGTGCATATTTCAAACCAAAACAAACCTTTCAAAGGCTTCCTCTAGATGGGGTAAGAAATTATATAGAGAAAATAAATTTTAAAAAATAAATMCAAACAAAGAAAAACGAAACTAGGTATAACAAATCTAATTTATGGTAGTCTTGGCACTGATTTTGCTTTCTATTAGGCAGGTAGAGCTTCAGTAAAAAATATATTTTAATTTCTCAGAACCAGTAACCAAGAAGCTGCCCTTAATATAATTTTTTTTTCAGGGGTAAGTGGATGCATTTTGGACATAGGCTTCTAAACCACTGGTTTTTATTTCAAATAATTGGTTTTGGCATAGAGGTCTGTCAGCTAAGCATGGTTGTTTATCACTTCAGCCAGCCACACCAAGGTCAGTGAAAGAGAATGTTTTATATTTAAGAGGGAAATGCTTCTACCAGATGGATTAATAGTGTGAGAGTAATAATTACAGACACATGAAGTGGCTGGGGATTGCTCTGTGCCAAAGTGAAACTCAGATTCATACCTAGATTGGGGTAAATTTTTCAAAGGCACCACAATGACTCAAAGATCCTGTCACCAAGTTATTGGGAAGCCCAGCTTCCATTTTCAGAAATGATGTAGAGACTTCATTGCCTCTCAGCAAGCCTTAGGTACTTATTCCCAGAAAAAAACCCAGCCTTTAATTCACAATTAGTTCACAAAAGCAGTCTTTGCCTCGTCATAATTATATTACATAATGACTTCCCTACTTTTTAATAACATCAGATTTCTTGTCTGTGTCCATTATCACTAGCTTAGAAACTCTTCTGCTGCTTTGGGAATTTCATATTCCAAGTCACTTACAGAACTATAATTAAGAACTTCCACAGAAGGCCAGGTGATATATGTATGTTRAGATTCTGCAGATTTACTGGCATATCTTAGATTAATTTGAAACCTTATCATGCTGGTTTCATTATAAATGCTTTCATGGAAAGAACATGTTATTGGAAACTGAATAATTAATAATTGCTATGTTGCCAAATGTTTTCTGAGCAGTTTGTTGAAGAATAGCAGAACTCCAGTCGAAAATCCTGGCTCTGTTGAAGCCAGTGACAAAATTCCCGTGGGCTTGAACAATGTTTTTCATTTTCTTATCTTAAAAATTACTTGTCAAACCTCCTTAAGGTTGTGTGTATGTTGGGGGTTAGGATTTTTTTCCTTTGGTTTTCCTTCTTAGGGAATTTTCTCCCATTTGTTGCCAAAAACAATAACGACTGTGACTTAAGAGAGACAAGGGATGTAGTCACGGAGAAGGGGTGTAGCCGGCTGCTGCTCCCTTACCTGAGGGGTTTTCTCTTGGGAAGGCCRGAGTTGTCTCAAGATTTTGGGCTGGGGGGAAGGGGTTGGGCACAGCCTCTAGATCACTCTCACCCTTGATCGGAGGGGAGACAGGCTGCAGCTGCTGTGGGGAGAATTCGCCACCACTGAGGGGTTCCATCTCTTGCTGTCTTCTACCGTGAGTGAAGCCCTGCTCGTAAGAGCAGCCGTAGCACTGGGACCTTATTAACACCTGACCTCATTAGAAAGGACCCTTCRCCATCTACCCAGGCGCCTGAGGGAAAGACTGGGCACCCTGAGCCTCTCTCCCATCTGAGGGAGCCTTTTCTGACCACATTCAGGAGCCAGGCTGTGGCTGCACAGCCACAGGACTTCTCGGCCACTGTTGTGGGTTTTTTGCTACACTGCAACCCCACACCCGCTACAGTCGCAGAGTTTCTGATCCATTTTGTTTACTAACCTGGGATCTGCTCCTCCCTGCCATGTTCCAGCTTAGTGCCTCCAAGGTTCCTGCTGCAGCTCATTTCTCCATCTGGGGAGCACCAGGACCGCCTGCCCCTGGGGGTTTGAACAGGAAACCCCTTTTCCCACTCTCTCCCGCCCGCCATTACCGCGTGAGGGGGCCGCGGTACACAGCGCCCCCTGCAGGCGTGGAGGACTCATCACACCCGCCCTGCCCGGCCGGGAGCCACTAGTGCCCCCTGCCAGCTGTGAGCGGAACTGCACCAAAAGGGAAAGTGCCACAGCCCAGAGAGAGAAGGGACTGGGGTTGTGTTCTGTTTSTTTGTTTGCCKTGTTATCCAGACACATACCAGGAAAGAACTGTTACTCCTTTCCCCATATCTTTGCCTGAAAGCCCTTTAATTTCAAAGCTATAGTAATTCAGAGGGAAGGGGGTCATACTCTCCATTCCAAGGGATGTTCCTTCYTTCCTTGTCTTTCAAATCATGACAGTGTACAAATTTATATCTGAACAGTAGAGGCCTGTGTGCCTTTTTCACCTCCAAAGTATTGTTTGAAGAAWAAGGAAAAAAGAAGTGAAATACGCAGTGGCTTTTTTCAGTCCTTTGAGCCAGAATAAAGTGTACTCAAGAGAAATGTAATCTGCTGTTGTTTAGTGCCTTCTGAAAGTTCTGCCCTCCAGTTCATRTCTGAATGAGAGGAAAAGAGGAGAAGAGTGGATGCAGATCCATGTACTGAGATTCAAAAGCATGAAAATTCTCACACTCTTGACTTCAATGCTTATAATAAATTATAATTCCCAGAAGAGGCCTCTATTATTAATGAAATTTTCTGCTTTCTGCTACTTAGAATAAAGTTTCAGTCTCCAAATTTTGGTRCTACCAGAGCCTAATCCTCATAGCCAGTCAGATCATTTGGATCTCAGCAGAGTTTCTGATGTGAAGTTCCAACCCTGTAAAATYGGACCTAAATACTGCTGTTAGTTTTCTATTAGTATTGCTTATTATATTGCAAATAATGAGTTCATATGGTGGTCAGTCATAATATGCATATATGCCAGTTTGAAAGATGATAAACCTCAGACAGAAGTTGTGGGCTTGCTACAGAATTTTCACCTRCYCAAATCATAGAATCATAGAMTGGYTGGTTGGAAGRGACCTGAAAGACCATCTGATTCCAAYCCAMCCTGCTGTGGGCTGGGACACCTTCCACTAGACCAGCTTCTCCAAGCACTTCCAGGGATAAGGCATCCACTACTTCTCTGTCAATTTGTTCTACTGCCTCAACACACTCACAAGAAAGAATTTCTTGCCAATATCTCATTTAAACCAGCCCTCTGTGAGTTTAAAGCCATTCCCTCTTGTCCTGTCACTACAGGCTCTGGTAAAAAGTCCCTCAGCAACTTCATTTAAAAGACTATAAATGGACTCTGTATGAATTAGGAACATAATTGACWTAAAAGTGTATGATCAGTAAGCTCTCTATTAGATGATTGAGACTCTAGAACATTGAATTACCAATATGCTAATTAAGGCTAATATTTTTTTTTTTAAACTCAGGAAAACATCTTGTAAGAAAATCCTTTGATACCAAAATGGAACTTTTTTGCAAAAGGAATCTGCTTTTCTTGTCTCTCATCTTAAGCTTAAAAATTATCTGTTGCTAGCTAGCCCAAGTTCGGTCTTCACAGATTCATTTTCTTCTTAAACCAATTTGCCTGTCAGGCAAATATTTAGTAACTTCCTTATGTGGTTATCTAGTAGGGTAGCTAGTTCTCTTAGCATAGCCAGCCGTTYCTGGGAAACAAAGCAAACTGAAACTTGTCAAGTAAACCAAAAGCTCTGCAGGAAAGAGAATGTAATTGAATATTATAGAGGTCTTTATTTGCAGATTTTTTTTATATTATGAACAGACTTTTGTTCCCTGTCTTTATTACCTGCATTACTTGTATCTGATAATAACCAGTATCAAAACCTTCTTCCCCATCCAGCTCCAGATTTCACTGCAAAATGTTAAACAGGAGGAGACAAACTAAGATACAGGCAATTTGAAACATGGAATATTTCATGTTAGATGATTGCTGGTATTCCCTCCAGTAACCTTTTTCTTTCAATTTTTTTTTTTTTTTTGACAGATGATGCTGACGAAGAAGGGGCTCAGCTGAGTGAAGAGAGAGGTGAGTAAAGAATATTTTATGCTAAAATATATTACTTCTCTGAAGCATGAGCCAAACTGAAAAAATTCTAGAAATTATTTGCCTTAGTCGAGATAAGCAGTACTAATCATTATTGCCAATGTTGCAGCAGTCATCTCTGGTTTTTACTCAAAATTAAGGTGAACCATCCCTGATAATAAATAGCGCATGATAAGACTAGCTGGGACTGCTTTTTTAATATCATCGTCTTATGAGCCTCTGGGTGATATTTCATTGCTTTTTATCAATAGCTAGTTGGAACATGAAGGGGAAATAATAACAATTCTTCAGTCTATTTGTCTGTAAAAAAGTGTGAATAGAGCAATTCTTGACTCATTTGCCATTCTGAATAGTGGCAGTGATATGTTGGCAATGGAAACAGTGGGAAAACTCTTCCACAAACTCTTAGATACACTGAGCTTGGTCATACAATGGTTCAGAGGATTTTTTCCTGGTCCTCATAGTTTGCTGTTTAAAATAAGCGTCACTGTTTAGGGTTTGTGGATGACATGAAATAGAAATGATTAATAGATATAAGGGGAAGAAAGGCCATAGGAACAAGAGGAGGCCAGAGGATAACTCCCATGAGGACAAAAGCTTCCATTCAGGAGATTTCTGCTAGTTTTTTTTTGAGAAAGCTTCATCCAGTTGATCTTGATCAGATTTTTTGTAACAGACTTCCACCACAGCACCTTCTGATACTTTCCCTGCTGACCTCACTTTGAGGTCCTCAGTGAACATCTCCTGTTCCATATGGATTTCTGTGCAGTGCATCTCCTTTTATGTGCAGAGTAGCCCCCTATACTCCTCTGCCTCTCCTTCCAAACCAGATAATACCCCAAGGTYTCTGTGACCCTGATCCCATCATGGTCCAGTGACTGTGCAGGAACATCCAGCTGTCTTTATGAAACATACAGGGTCAGAAAGGAGTGCCACATGGGGAGAGGCAGGAGTACACCAGTCAGAAAACAGAGGTAAAAGCTTTTGAAATGGTATCTTGACTACTAAAATTGGCAAGATTGTCCTAAAGACAAACGGTTTATGATCATTTATGCAACCACTTAATTACATGAGAAATTATAAATACTTGAAGAATGGTGCATATACATAGATGTGAAAACACAGATAGATACGTGTTATACTGATGGATTAGCACATCCTTTCATGRCTGTTCTGGACTGTTGATTAGCACATCCTTTCATGGCTGTTCTGGMCTGTTGATTTTATTACATATAATTGTAATTACATTTTGGTGTCAAGATTACTGGATAGGAACTTCTAGTAATTTTAATACAGTTAGTACGATTGATAGAGCTGTACGAACATACATAAAAGTAAAAAAAAAAAAAAGCTTGTCATTATATAACAAACATTTGCCAAAGATAATGTTACGGTTAAATTTGCAGTATTCATCTAACATTTCTAATTTAATTTTTTATGTTTATTGTGGCATGTGTATTTTTCTAAGCTAAATTATTTTGCATTTCTTGTCTTATTTTGATGGGGATTATGTAAATTAAATTGGTGTAGGTTTTTTTAACACACATTTTAAATTAGAATTAAAAAGAAAGTGCAATTCTACTTAATAGCCAATCTYTTCTTTTTTGTCTTATATCCTTCAYAGCTTCATTACTTTAGGTAAAGCTACATAGATACTCTGGGAAATTATCACTGAATTATATAATTTCAGGAAGATATTTCCCTACCTCTGTCTTCCTTTTGTGTGTATGAGATAGATCAGACCAGAGCTGCTCTCACAGGCCTAGGATGCTGTGAGCTTCAACAGCACATCYTTGGTTATTTCTTTATCAGCTGGAGACATTTTGGGAATCAGTGCATTGGCTGTAAGCAATCAATACCTACAGGGCTAAAAATAAGTATCTTTTGTATATCAGCCCCAGTAGTGTAGCAGATGTACAAAAGTTACTCCCTTTTGATCTATTTCTGCCTGGAGTTTTTAATGATTGTAGGATGTGTTTACTGAAACAATAAATACAAACATAATTTTTGCACTGAGGAGAGTTTTCATTTTCATACTCAAATTTTTATTAGTTTGGAGGATATCAGCTTTTTATTCCTCAAAGGGGAAAATAGAGAAGTAGTAAGTAAGTAGTAGTCTCCACTAAAAGATATTAATTGAATAATCATTCTTCATTCCATTTGACTCCATGGGTTATGACTGCAGCAGATGGAGTCAACAGTTGGCAGCAATATTGATGACCCTTTTTCCTTGAGCTGTCCACAGCCAATCTGCTTTGGGGTATTTCCTCCAAATCTTTTGCTTAAAGTGAAAAAGAGTGGTTGGATTCCTAGAGAGCACATGTTGCAGASTTGTATCGACCTTTGGCAATGATTGAAATCTAAATTTTATCTAAATTCCTGTGCCTCAGCTTCCTTTTGGCTGGATGTTTCTGAGGGCCGATATCAGACCAAGAGAAAACACAGAGAAATACAAGGACACAAATGAACTGTAGGCTCATTGTGTCTGTACCAATCAYACTTTGAAGAATGTGGTAGGATGGTGAGGTGAATGTTACAGAATCTGTCCTAGTTTAAATCTGGTGGCAAAAATTAGAGGGAAAAAGAAACCCTGATCCTGGTTTGATGTCTGCTGAAAGCAGTGGGAATATGTCCATTGGCTTCAATGTACACCAGATTAGGCTTTAGGAATAGACAGAAAATTAACTGGGGGTAAAAAATAACAGATTACCAAATGGGTATACTGCCGAGTGATGGATACATTATGAAAGTAATCTATCTTGTGTTTCTACCACCCTGAAATACAAATACCTCATTACATGCAGAAAGGCCTTTCTTTCTTTGATTAATCTTCAAAATAAATGAGAGAATATCCTAATTACATCTGTGTCCTGGTTTGAAGAACAGATGTCTGCCAAGGAAGGMGGGAACATCCCTTGGAATGGAAAATGTGACATCCCCCACCTGCCCCCCCCAAATTATTATAACTTTGAAATTACAGGGCTTACAGGCAAAGATATGAGGAAA